>JAUBOD010000483.1:69406-79643 GCA_032353885.1 Nothura maculosa | reverse complement strand
GGGGAACGGGGCAACACCCTGAGCCCCCAACCACCCCATGGACCCCCCCATGGACCCCCCATGTGGGGGGAACGGGGGCAACACCCTGAGCCCCCAACCACCCCATGGCCCCCCCCATGGTCCCCCCCATGCGCGGCCGGCCCCCCACCTGGCGAAGGGCGTCGGGAGCCCCTCGGTCACCATCATGCCCATGGTGCCCTCGCCGTAGGCAGCGGGGGCGCCCGGGGGGCAGAAGGGCGCTGGGGGGCTGCAGGGGGGGCACGGAGGGGGGGGGTGAGCGTGGGGTGGTGCCCCCTGTGCCCCCCCCGCCGTGGGCACCGTCTCACCAGAGCACGGGCTGCAGCCCCTCGTGCGGCAGCGGTGGCAGCGCGAAGGGCGGCGCGGCGGCGGCGTCGGTGCCCGCCGGAGGCTGCTCCCTGCGGGAGGTGGCACCGGTGTCAGCACCGTGGGTGGATGGTGGCACCGGTGGCACCGTGGGTGATGGGTGGGAGGGGGCACCGGTGGCACTGTGGGTAGTGGGTGGGCACCGGTGGCACCGTGGGTGATGGGTGGAAGGTGGAAGGGGGCATCGGTGGCACCATAGGTGGTGGAGGGGAAGTGTCATCGGTGTCACCATGGGTACTGGGCAGGAGGTGGCACCATGGGTGGTGGGTAGAAGGTGGCACCGGTGGCACCGTGGGTGGGGGTGGAAAGAGGCACTGGTGACACCATGGGTGGTGGGTAGAAGGTGTCACCGGTGGCACCGTGGGTGACGGGTGGAAGGGGACACCGGTGTCACCGTGGGTGGATGGTGGCACTGGTGTCACCGTGGGTGGTGGCCGGGAGGTGGCACCGGTGGCACCGTGGGCGGGTGGCACCGCGGTGGCACCCACCTCTCGCTCTCCACGGTCATCTTGATGGCGGTGGAGACGTAGCCGCGGCCGTCCTTGCCCGTCTGCTCCTCTGCGGGGAGCGGCACCATGCGGCACCATGCAGCACAATGCAGCACAATGCAACACAATGCAGCACAATGCAGCACAATGCAGCACAATGCAGCGTGATGCAGCACAATGCAGCACAATGCAGCACAATGCAACACAATGCAGCACAATGCAGCGCGTTGCAGTGCAATGCAACACAATGCATTGTGATGTGCTACAACGTGGCCCGATGCACCGCGATGTAGCACAATGCACTGGGATGCAGCGCGATGCAGCGTGATGCACCACAATGCAGTACGATGTGACGTGTTGCAGCGCAATGCACCACAATGCGCTGCGATGCACTGCAATGCAGCACAATGCACCGGGATGTGCTGCAATGCACCGCGATGATGCAGCACAATGCAGTGCAATGCACTGCAATGCAGCGCAACGCACTGTGATGTGCCACGATGCAGCACAATGCACCATGATACTCCATGATGCACCATGTTGCAGCGCGGTGCAGTGCAATGCACCACAATGCGCTGCGATGCACCTCGATGCACTGCAATGCACTGTGACGCAGTGCAATGCAGTGCAATGCACTGTGATGCGCCGTGATGCAGCACAACACAGTGCGATGCAGCATGATGCACCGCGCTGCAGTGCAATGCAGCATGATGCACCACAATGATGCAGCACAATGCAGTCCAATGCACCACGAGGCAGCATGATGCACTGCATTGCAGTGCAATGCACTGCAATGCACCAGCGCAATGCAGCACGATGCACCACAATGCTGCATTATGCACCGCGTTGCAGCGCAATGCACAGCAATGATGCAGCACAATGCACCGCAATGCCCCACGATGCAGCACGATGCACCGCATTGTAGTGAAATGCACCGCAATGATGCAGCACAATGCACCGCAATGCAGCACGATGCACCGCATTGTAGTGCAATGCACTGCAATGATGCAGCACAATGCAGTGCAATGCCCCGTGATGCAGCACGATGCACCAGTGCCAAAGCCCCCCCCCGTGCCCGCCGTGCCCGCGCTCACTGTTGTAGTGGCTGCCGAACGCCTGGTCCTTGGGGGTGCCCGGGTAGAGGTTGCGCAGCTGCCCCAGGTCGCGGATGCGGTCGCCCAGCGAGCGGATGGACAGGTCCTTGGCCGAGAAGGGCTGGATGTTCTCCACCTGGCTGGAGCCTGCGGGGTGGCACGGGGTGGCATGGGGGGCACAGGGGGCATGGGGTGGCATGGGTGACATGGGGTGACATGGGGTGGCACAGGGTGGCACAGGGAGCGGATGGACAGGTCCTTGGCCGAGAAGGGCTGGATGTTCTCCACCTGGCTGGAGCCTGCGGGGTGGCATGGGGGACACGGGGTGGCATAGGGTGGCATGGGGTGGCACACGGTGGCATGGGGTGCAGGTGGCACAGGGTTGCACAGGGTGTCATGGGATGGCACAGAACGGCACAGGGTATCACGGGGTGTCACGCGGTTGCACAGGGTGTCCCAGAGTGGCACAAGGTGGCACGGGGTGGCACAGAATGGCACAGGGTGTCACGGGGTGGCACAGGGTGGCACAGGGTGGCACAAGATGTCCCAGAGGCACAAGAATGGCACAAGGTGTCCCAGAGTGGCACAGGGTGGCACAGAGTGGCACAGGGGGGCACGGGGTGGCACAAGGTGTCCCAGAGTGGCTCAGGGTGACATGGGGTGGTACAGGGTGTCACGGGGTGGCAGAGAATGACACAGGGTATCACAGGGTGACATGGGGTGGCACAGGGTGGCATGAGGCGCAGGTGACACAGAATGGCACAGGGTGGCACAAGGTGGCACAGAATGGCACAGGGTCTCACGGGGTTGCCCAGGGTGGCACAGGGTGTCCCAGAGTGGCACAGGGTGGCACAGAATGGCACAGGGTTGCACAAGGTGGCATGAGGTGGCACAGGGTGACAGGGGGTGTGGTACAGGGTGACAGGGGGTGGTACAGGATGGCATGAGGTGCAGGTGACACAGAATGGCACAAGGTGTCCCAGAGTGGCACAGGGTGGCACAGAGTGGCACAGGGTGGCACGGGGTGGCACAGGGTGGCACAAGGTGTCCCAGAGCGGCACAGGGGTGCACGAGGTGGCACAGAATGGCACAGGGTGGCACGGGGTTGCACAAACTGTCGCGGGGTGGCACAAGGTGTCCCAGAGTGGCCCAGGGTGACATGGGGAGGTACAGGGTGGCATGAGGTGCAGGTGACACAGAATGGCACAGGGTGGCACAAGGTGTCCCAGCGCGGCACAGGGTGGCACAGAGTGACACGGGGTGGTACAGGGTGGCATGAGGCGCAGGTGACACAGAACGGCACAAGGTGTCCCAGCGCGGCACAGGGTGGCACAAGGTGGCCCAGGATGGCACGAGGTGACGCAGCGCCCGCTCACCGTCCTGCCCGCGCATGACGTAGGCGATGGTGACGCCGCCGATCTCGGAGTCGCTGAAGCGCAGCAGGAAGGTGCCGTGCGGCTCCCCGCTCAGCACCTTGCACACGTACTGCTTGCTGATGAAGCCCACGATGAGCCTGCGGCGGGCACGGGCGCGTGGAGCGGGCAGCCCGGGCACCGCGGCGCCCGCCCGGCCCCGGTGCCCACCTGTCCGACCAGTAGCTCTTGAGGCACCTCTTGGTGAGGTCCAGGACCCCGTCAAACCACTGCCAGAAGGTGAAGCCGCGGCCGGGCAGGATCTCCTGCAAGGAGGACGAGGAGGGTGGCACCGAGGGGAAGGTCCAGGGCTACGCTGGGCACCCCAACCCTTGTTGGACTGGGACCGGTACCCCCAAACCTTGTGGAATTGGACCCAGTACCCCCCAAACCTTGCTGAACTAGACCCAGGGCCCCCCAAACCTTGTGGAATTGGACCCAGTACCTGCCAAACCTTCTTTCAACTGGGCCCAGTACCCCCAAACCTTGTCGAATTGGACCCAGTACCTCCCAAATCTTGTTGAACTGGGCCCAGAGACCCCCAAACCTTGTTGAACTGGGCTCAATACCCCCCAACCTTGTTGAACTGCGCTCAGGCCCCCCCAACCTTGTTGAACTGAGCTCAGTACCCCTCAAACCTTGTTGAACTGGGACCAGTACCCCCTAAACCTTGTTGAATTGGACTCAAACCCCCCCAAACCTTGTTGAACTGGACCCAGAGACCCCCAAAACCTGGTTGAACTGGACCTAGTACCAACCAAACCTTGTGGAATTGGACTCAGAACCCCCCAAACCTTGTTGAACTGGACCCAGACCCCCCAACCTTGTTGAACTGGGCCCAGGAGACGCTGCGGTTCTGGAAGTCCTCGGGGCCGGCGCTGTGGTCGTTGAAGATCTTCTGCGCCAGGAAGAAGTAGTGCTCCTTGAGGAGCCCCTTGGTGGTCTGCACCTCGGCCATGAACTTGAGGTTCAGCGTGTCGCACATCTTCTCCCAGGGCACCCGCTCGGCCACCACGAAGGGCACGCGGTCCTGGGGTGGGGGGACACGGTCACCGCGTTCCGTGGTGGCACCGGGGCCGCCCCGCGGGCTGGTGGCACTCACGATCTCGGAGAAGGCGTTGTCCCACAGCACGGTGGCCTTGGCGTTGTTGTCCTGGTTGCCGTGCACGATGACCACGATGGGCAGCGAGAGCACCTGGGGCAGCGCGCGGGGTTGGCACTGCGCGCCCTGGCAGCGGCGCCGTCCCCACTGTGTCACTGCAGCCCCTGGCACTGTTGTGGTCCCCACTGCGTCACCATGGGCAGCGCCTGGCACTGTCATGGTCCCCTCCATGTCACCATGGGCCCTGGCGTCACGGTCCCCCCTGCGTCACCATGGGCAGCGCCTGGCACTGCCACGGTCCCCCTCCGTGTCACCACACGCCCTGGCACTGTCACCCCCATGTCACCACAGGCCCTGGCGTCATGGTGCCCCCTGTGTCACTGTGGCCTCTGGCAGTGTCACGGTCCCCTTGTGTCACCGCAGTCCCTGGCAGCGTTGTGGTCCCCTCATGTCACCGCGGGCCCTGGCGTCACGGTCCCCACTGTGTCACCATGGGCAGCCCATGGCACTTGTCACGGTCTCCCCACTGTGTCACCGCGCACCCTGGCATCGCGGTCCCCCCTGTGTCACCATGGGCAGCTCCTGGCAGCATCGTGGCATCACCATGGGCCCTGCCAGCATCATGGTCCCCTCATGTCACCGCAGCCCCTGGCAGCATCATGGTCCCCGTCATGTCCCTGCAGCCCCCGGCAGTGTCACAGTCCCCCCCATGTCCCCACACCCCTGGCAGCACCGCAGTCCCCCTGTGTCCCCACAGCCCCTGGCAGCATCACGATCCCCACCATGTCCCTGCAGCCCCTGGCAGTGTCCCCTCCATGTCCCCACACCCCTGGCAGCACCGCGGTCCCCCCGTGTCCCCGCAGCCCCTACCTGCAGCTGCACGCTGAGGTTCCCGGGCGCCAGCACCACCGTGGTGCTGAACAGCACGGCGCACTTCTCCTCCGTCACCGACTCGGAGCCCTTGCGCTCGCAGCGCTTGATCTTCTTCAGCAGCTGCCGGGGGGACGCGGCGGCGTCGACGCGGCCCCCCCAGACCCCAGGGCACCCCCTGTACCCACTGCTGCCAACCCCAAGACCCTGTACCCACTGCTGCCATCCCCGCATGCGCTCACCACGTTCTTGAAGTTGGCGCAGCAGGTCGCGCTGGCGGGGTTGGTCTCCAGAGCCACCACGTTGTGCACGATCTCCCCGGTGCTCTCGCTGCGCGGAGGGCTCAGGGTGGCCCCGGGTGCTCCGGGTGCCCCCCGCCACCCCCGGCCACCCCACCACCACATTGTGCACGATCTCCCCAGTGCTCTCGCTGCACAGAGGGCTCAGGGTGGCCCTGGGTGCCCCCCGCCACCCCCGGCCACCCCTCCACGGCCGCCGCTCACCCCGGGGCGCCGGCGGCGCCGCTGAGCGCCAGCTCCCGCGCCTGCTTCTCGGTCACCATGTCGGCGCGCACGGCGTAGGGCTTGGCGGGCGCCTGCAGCAGCCGCGGGCCCAGCAGGAAGCGCACGCTGGCCTGGAACTTGGTCTGCGTCTTCAGCACCTGCGGCGGCTGCTTCTCCACCAGGAAGGAGCTGCGGGGCAGCGGGTGGCGGGTGGGCGCGCGGGCGCGTGCGCCGGGCCCCCTCGGCGGCTCCACGGCACCCACCTCTTCACCAGGCTGCCCAGCACCTCGGCCAGGCGCTCCAGGAGCCGCGGCAGCAGCTCGGCGCCCAGCGCGGCGCCGGCCGCCAGCACCTGCTGCTGCAGCTGCAAATGCACCTCGGCCAGCGCCTCGCACCTGCGGGCGGCGGCGGCGCTGAGTCCTGGTCCCGTCCCCCGTCCCTTGTGCCCGTGCCCCCGTGTGCCCACCTCTTCTGCAGCGGCGCCAGGTTCTCCTCGAAGGCCGCCCCGTTCCCCGCCAGCTGCTGCTGCCGCTTCCAGATCTGGATCCTCTTCAGCACCTGCTGCTTGGCGGCCTCCAGCTCCTTGACGGCTTCCAGCAGCAGGGCCGGCAGCTCCTGGGGGGCCGCGGGCGCTGCGGGGGGCTCAGCCGCCCCATGGGTGCCCGCAGCCCCCCCTCCGGTCCCGTGTAGCCCCCCCCAGCCCTGCACCCCATGTGTCCCCGTCCCCGGTTGTCACTCACGCCCTCCGGGAGCTTCCCCTCCGTCTTCAGGTGCGGGTCACGCAGGACCATGGGCAGCGGGGCTGGGTGGGAGGAAGGGGCAGTGTTGGCACCGGTGCCACTCGGCTGCGGGCGGCAGTGCGGCCATGCAGGGCATCCGAGGGGACACTGCCATGGGGATGCCTGGGATCTGCACCGCATGTGTCAGCCTTGTCCATGGGGATGCCTGGGATCTGCACTGCATATTCCAGCCCTGCCCATTGGGATGCCCAGGATCTGCACTGCTTGTGCCACCCATCCTCACAGGGATGCCCAGGATCTGCTCTGCATATTCCAGCCCTGTCCATGGGGATGCACAGGGATCTGCACTGGGTGTGCCAGCCTTGTCCTTGGGAATGCCTGAGATCTGCTCTGCATATTCCAGCCCTATCCATAGGAATGCCCGGGGATCTGCACCGTGTGTGCCAGCCATGCCTATGGGGATGCCAAGGATCTGCTCTGCATATCCCAGCCCTGCAATGGGGTTGCCTGGGATCTGCACCATGTGTGCCAGCCATGGCCATGGGGATGCCCGGGATGTGCACCTCATATTCCAGCCCTGCCCATGGGGATGCCAGGGATCTGCACTGCATATCCCAATCCTGCCCACGGGGATGCCCAGGACCTGCTCTGCATATTTCAGCCTTGTCCTTTGGAATGCCCAGGGATCTACACTGGGTATGCCGGTCCTGCCCATGGGGATGTCTGGGATCTGCACCGCGTGTGCCAGCCTTGTCCATGGGATGCCTGGGATCTGCTCTGCATATTCCAGCCCTGTCCTTGGGAACGCCCACGGATGTGCACTGCATATTCCAGCCCTATCCACAGGAAGCCCTGGGGATCTGCACCGCGTGTGCCAGTCCTGTCCTTGGGAATGCCCAGGGATCTGCACCTCATATTCCAGCCCTGCCCATGGGGATGCCCGGAATCTCCACCACATGTCCCAGCCCTGCCCATTGGGATGCCCGGGATCCGCAGCGCGCTCCTCACCCCCAGCACCATCCCGCTGCTGCGAGCCGCGCTCCTGCAGCGCCTGGATCTCCCGCACCCGATGCTGCAGCCGCTGCAGCCCCAGCCCGAACTTGAGCTCCTCCTGGCGCCGGTGGAAGCTGAGGGGCAAGTGCCGATCCTGGGGGGACACCCAGCAGGGTGAGGGGGGTCCCTGCACCAACCCCGTCCCCCCGACGTCCCCACGCACCCTCTTGAGCACGGCGGCCTTCTCGCCCTCCAGGATGGCGCGCAGCACGGCCACGAGGCGCAGCGGCTCGCGGCGGAACGTGCCCTGCGCGGGGGGCAACGGTGTCGGGGGGCGCCCCACGGCCCCGCTGCCCCCTCCAACCCCGACGGGTGAAAATCGGGGGGGAAAAATACAGGAAAATCCGTGGCTCCCTGGAATATTCCCGCTTTTACACCCGGTTCTTGCAGCAGGAATTGCCCAGGCGGCTCCCAGCCGGTTGCTGCATTTCCCAGCTTAGCCGCTTCCTGTGCGGCTCCGGAGCCGCTTCCCGGCCCCTTCCCGGCTCTTCCCGCCCCGCGCTGGCCCAGCCCCTCCTGCAGCTCCGGAGCCAACATGTGGGCAGCCTCTCCAAGGTCCCCAAGGAGGCAAGCGGCCGCGTGCCGGGACAGCGCGTTCCCGGAGCCGGGATCGCCGCTGATCCAGGTTACCCAGGAGCAGAAGGGGGCCCAGGAGCCGCAACGTGAAGCGCTTCAGAGGCAGCAGAGAGAGGCGAGGGATTAGATCTGCAGCGACAGGAGCAGAGCCAGGGCGCCGAGCGGAGACCTCGGAGCGGCGCCGGGAGGAAACGCAGCAGCCGAGGAAGCAGAAACCAAACAGCGGAAAATGCGGAACGGGCGGCGAAGCAGCCGCCGAGCGCCCTGGTCCTGGGCACCAAGGCCTTGCCAACCGGTGCCCGGCGGGCACTGGTGCCCCACGGAGCGGGGCCGGAGCGAGGATCCTGCTCCGGCGCCGCGGCCGCGCACCTCAAGGCTGCTGATTTGCTGCAGGAGGTGGCACTGCTGCCCGTCGCTGCCCGCTGCCGCGCTGCGCAGCTTCTCCAGCATGGCCGAGAGCAGCCCGCTGGCCACGCTGGTGCAGAAGGCGTCCGAGCCATGGAGGAATTCCCTGTGGGAAGAGGGGACCTGGCACCACGCTGGGCATGAGTGTCCCCATAGTCCAGGGAGTGGCAGTGCCACCATCCCACGGGGCTTGACCTGGGCATTAGTGCCCTGCTGGGGGATGCTCTCCTCGGTGTGCAGTGCCATGGGGGGCAGTGGGTGCCACGGGAGCTCTGGGTACCATGGGGAGCAGTGGGTGCCTAGGGGAGCAGTGGGTACAACAGGGAGCAGTGGATGCCATGGGGAGCCATAGGTGCCATGGAGAACAGTGGGTACCATGGGGAGCAGTGGGTGCCATGGGCAGCAGTGGGTGTCATGGGGAGCCATAGGTGCCATGGGGAGCTGTAGGTGCCATAGGGAACAGTGGGTGCCATGGGGAACAGTGGGTGCCATGAGGAACAGTGGGTGCCACAGGAGCAGTAGGTGCCACGGGGAGCAGTGGGTGCCACGGGAGCTGTGGGTGCCATAGGGAACAGCGGGTACCATGGGGATCAGTGGGTGCCATGGGGAGCAGTGGGTGCCACGGGGAGCAGTGGATGCCATGGGCAGCAGTGGGTACCATGGGCAGCAGCGGGTGCCATGGGAGCTGTGGATACCATGGGGAGCTGTCAGTGCCATGGGGAGCTGTGGGTGCCATAGGGACCAGCGGGTACCATGGGGAGCTGTGGGTGCCATGGGGATCAGTGGGTGCCATGGGGATCAGTGGGTACCATGAGGAACAGTGGGTACCATGGGGAACAGCGAGTGCCATGGGGAGCTGTGGGTGCCACGGGCAGCAGCGGGTGCCACGGGCCCGGGGGCGGCGCGGCCATCCTGGCGCACTCACCAGGGCTGGTTCTCCAGCCAGTCGGCCAGGAGGCAGCGGAGGCTCCGCGGGAACTCGGCAAAGAGGCTGCCGAACTCCTCGGGCGGCAGCGGCGCCACGATGCTCCACAGGGACATGGCGGGAGGCGGCCGTCACCTGCGGGGCCACGCGGGGCTGGGACACGGCCCCGGTGCCCCCCGTGCACCGGGAGCCGCCACCGGGAGCCGGGAGCGGCGGGACGGCCTTGGTGCCCCCCCTGGCACCGGGAGCTGCCGCCCGGAGAAGCGGGAGGAGCAGGAAGCGCCGATCCCGCTGGAGCCGCGCGGGGCCGCCCTGCTCCGCGCACCCGGGGGGGCAAAACACGGAGCCGTGGGAGAAACTGCCGGGAAGTGCCAGGACCGGCCGGGCACCGTCACGCGCGCTGTGGGCGCCGGCCCCGTCTAACCACGGGCCGCGGCCGGGCCCAGGGCCATCGTCCCGTCCCCGCGTGGGCCTCTCAGGGCCGCCGTCCCGTCCCCGCGTGGGCCTCCCGGGGCCGCCGGCCGGTCCCGTCCCCGCGTGGGCCTCCCAGGTCCCCTGTCCCGTCCCCGCGTGGGCCTCCCGGGCCGCTGGGCGCGGATTTCCCTGCGCGGCGGCGGCCCCGGGTGGAGGAGGCGGCGCCGCGCGCGGAGGGCAAGAAAGGGAGGAAGGCGACGTCACGGGCGGC
>JAUBOD010000483.1:48917-62696 GCA_032353885.1 Nothura maculosa | reverse complement strand
GCCCGGCCCCGGGCCCGGCCCGGCCCGGCCCGGTCCGGTCCGGTCGGGCAGGCAGCGGGACCGCGGCCCCGGTACCGGCGGGGGGCGGCCCATTTGCCCCCGTTAAAAGCCCCGCAACGGGGCGAGGCGGCAGCCGCGGGGGTCCGGGAGGCTCCTCCAGCCCGGCCCGGTCCGGCAGCCAACGGGACCGCGGCCCCGGTCCCGGCGGGGGTCGCATGGCCCATTTGCCCCCGTTAAAAGCCCCGCAAGGGGGCCAGGCGGTGGCCGGGGGGGAGGCTCCTCCAACCGTGCCCGGGGGAGCCGCTGAAGGCGGCGCTTGGCGGAGGCAGCGGCGGGAGGCCCAGGCGAGGCCACCGGTGCCACCCCGGCCCACGGTGGCCCCCGTGGCCGTGCCCGGGGTGGACGTGGCGCCCGCGGCCTCCCTGGCGCCTGCGGCCTCCCCGGCGCCCGCGGCTCGGCCGCCAGCCGCGGGGGCGGGAGGGACGGCGGGCGCCGTTACATAAGCCGGGTTGCCTTGGCAAACGGGCTGCGGCGGCAGCGGCGCCCGCGCCTGGCACCCCGCATGGGCACCCGGCAGCTGCCCGGAATATCCCAACTCCCTTGTTGGGATTAACCGGAGGATGGGACGCGGGAGGGCGATGCCAACCGCGGCACCTTGGCCCAGGGGGACCGTGCGGGGCCGTGTGGCATCCACCGGCTCGTGGCCGCGGGCACCTTGGCGCTGGGTGCAGCGGCCGCCCCGCTCCCTTGCTCTGCCCTGCCCGGAGCTCTTAATCCCCCTGTGGCTCCAGCGGCGGATGAGCCGGGAGCCAAAGTCCAGCCGATGGAGCGGCTGGAAGAGCTTTTCGGCGGGACAAAGGGCGCCCAAGCGCGGCGCTCGACCCCGCGGCGGGGAGGCCGCTCCATGGCACCGCGGGCCCTGGGATCAGCTCTGATCCCGCTCTCCCTGCCGGGTGGAGGCCACAGGATGGGGAGCGGGAGCACCCGGCCGGCTGCTCCCTATTCCCGACGCCTGGAGCGCGAAGCCGCCTCCTCCGGCGGTGCTTTCGCCCTGCTCCGCTCCTTGCCCACATCCCAACCTCCATCCCGCATCCCTTGATCCCGGCGTTGCCCTCCCAGCTGCTGGAGCACCAGGCCCAGAGCCTCCCCATGGAGGCCCTATGGATCTGGAGGCTGCCCTGGGCAGGACAGGGCAGCTCTGTTTGTGCCCTATTCCCGGTCCTGCCCACGGCCCCGAATCCCGTTCCATACGGAGACAACCCAACCAGTGCCACCATTCCCATGCCGGAGAGCAGGAGCCTCCGGCCTCCACGCGCAGCTCCGGGTGCGCGGAGCAGCCCCACGGCCTCGCTCCGGCTCCGGCTCCGCGGGAGTGACTCACTCCGCAGGAACCTGGCAGGGAAAGGGAGCCCAGATGCTTTTGCGCTTAGCGAGGAGCGTTGCCCGGATCGGGGAGCGCAACGCGGAGCCTCTTCCGTCCCATCCCGGCGCTTGGGCTCCCTCTGAGCCCCCGTGCTCTGCATGATGGGCTAGACCATCTCTAGAGGTCCCCTCCAACCCTGACCGTTCCAGGATTCTGGAATTGGGGGGCGAGCGAAGGCCGGTGCTTCCACCTGGGGTGCTCGGGACACTCGTCCCTATTGGATCACCGGAGTCATCTGTGTTGCAGAGCCGCTGCAGTGGCTACTGGGAGCTGCTTTGGGCAACCCAGGCGGGAACAAGAGGAGGCCAAGAGGCCTGACAAATGGAATGAAGGGAAAAGCTCCGGGAATGGGATCCTTCCGGCACAGGAGGCCCTGGGACGCCCGGGAGCTGGGATGGCCCCTGCGCCGTCGGGGCCGGTTCTCCAAAGCTGCCGTGTCGGCACGGGCACCATCCGTGGGTATCGGTGCCACCCCCTTCATCCGAAGCCACTTCAGCTCCCCAGTCACCCGAGCCCTCCAGTTGGAGCCCGGGATGTGGCGGGATGCGCACCTTCATCCGGAGCCGCTCCGGCTCCCCAATCCCTGAGGGTCCCCAAGCCCTCCAGTTGGAGCCCGGGATGCGCCCAGCGCTGAGAACGCGGCTCCGCCACTTCCTTCCCGCGGGCTCCGCACGGACAAGCCCCCCTTGTGCTCGGAGCAGCCTCCCGCCGCGCTGGCCCCGGCGCTCCGCGGGATCGGGGGCTTCTCCCGGCTCCGCTCGCCGCTATTCCCGGCGCGGCCGCCGCTGTTGACTCAGCTCCGTGGCCCTTGGCAGCGGCTCCCGCGAATATTTTCGGCATTTTCTAATGCAACTTCTTGTTTGCGCCGCTCCGAGCTCGGCCTGGGCTGTTTTCCCGGATCCCGCTCCCGCATGGAACGTTGCGCTCCCCGGCGCGGCATTCCCGGTGCTAAATATAGTCCCGGTGCGTCCGTCCTTAGCCCGGCACCCCAAGGCGCTGGAGCCGCCGCCGTGCGGATGCTTTGCGGGATTAACGGGGGCCCAGGCGCCGCTTAGGGCTAAGCGGGGCCTAAAGCGCCGGCACTTCGGCCCATTCCCAAATCCCAAATGGGCCCATTCCCTGCAGCGCCCGGATCGTGGCTGACCCAGAAGGAGCCTCATTGAGTTGCGAGCTGCATCGTTAATTGGTGCGAGCTGCATCGTTAATTGGGGGCACTAATTAGCTGCCGTTTCTGCAGGCTGAGCCGCGGGACCCGGTGACCCCGCATGGATACCCCAAAGGGGATCCCGGGATTGGGAGCAGGGGGAGATACCTGATCCCTTGCGCATCCATCTGGGAATGCCGCGGAGCACCTGCCCGTGCGCCCCCGGCCTTGCGGTCACCAATTGCTTCCTGCTGCCACATCGCGCCTCTTTATTCCCTTTCTTTTTATTGTTCGGGAAAGGAAACGGGCGGCTCGAGTGCTTCCTACGGAGGCGGCCGCGCGGATGCGGGAGGCACCGATGCCTTCCGGGAACGCGGCGGCGGGACGGAGCCGCGGGAGCGCCCGCCGCATTCCCATGGGATCCGCAGCCCCAAATGGGATCCGCAGCCCCAAATCCCCAAATGGGATCCGCAGCCCCAAATCCCCGAATGGGATCCGCAGCCCCAAATCCCCAACTGGGATCTGGAGCCGCAAATGGGATCCGGAGCCCTGTGCGGATTCAGCAGCTCCAAATCCCCAAACGCTCCCTGGAATCTCCCAGCTGCGCTCCAAGATTCCCGCAATTTGTGCAAGGCCAAATGAGCCCCCCCAGAGCTGCACCCGCTTCCTCTTCGATCCCGTTTTCCCATTATGAGCAGGCGGGATTCTCCACCGTGCCAAATAATTGTGGTTTTCCCTTTTTCCTCCTCAAAACACAGCTCAGACCTTGCTGGGCAACACTCTCCTATCCGGCGCATTATCCCTGGTTTGCCCTCCCCTTTCCCACATTTTGCCCCCCATATCCCTGGAGCGGGAGCCGAGGCCGCTTCCCGAGCGGGACGGACACCTCGGTAATAAGAGCCCCTTTATGCGGCATCGTTAGCGGCCGCCGGGCGCTAATTAGTCCCCGGGAAAACGACTCTTCCCGGCCTCTCAAAGGGCCCTTTCTGCGCCCGCTCCACAATAGCCGCCGGGCACAAAGTCCCTATTTGCCGAAAGCTCCGGAGGCCTCGGGAATCGAGGCCAGGGCTCCGGGCCAAGCTGCAGCCCTGCGGAGCCGTTCCCGGCGGGAACGCCGCCGGCTCCCCGGGAAATGCCCATTAATCCCGAGTGGGCAAATCCCATGGGCCGCCTTATCCACATTATCCATGTTATCCATGGATGCCCCCCTATGTGCCCAGAGTCCCCAGCCCATGGGGGTCCCATGCGCCCCCGGCCCCCCCTTTTCCAGGGGTGCCCCCCAGGAGCCCCTTGCTCGGCACTGCGGATGGGATTGGATTCCTGGCTCCTTTCTTCTTTCTTCCCGGTTTTCCTCCCCTCCTGCTCTTGGCATTTGAATTGCAGATAAGGCAGGAGCGGCGCCCGGCTTTGTGTGCCGAGCCGGGAACGTCGGGAACGGGAACGTCGGGAACGTCGCCTCTTCCGTCGCCTCTTCCGTCGCCTCTTCCGTCTCCGCACCCATGGGGCTGGGTCCATGGGCGCTTCCCGGCTCCATTTTTGGGCTAAAACACGGATTTCTTCCCTTTCCGCTGCCTTTGCGCCATGCGCCTCGGCATTCCCGTCCCCCCCTGCATCCCTTGGGATTTGGAGGGACGTTTCAGGAAGCAGCCCCGGGATTCGCCCCTTCCTGGACCCCCTTCCAGCCGCAGCCGCTGCTCCAGGTGCCCGACGTGTCCGGGTCTGGAAGCGGCCGCTCCAACGGGATCTGTCCTGGGCCGTTCCGGACCCTGTGCAGGGCAGACTTTCCTTCCCCAAATTTTATTTTATTTTATTTTATTTTATTATTTTTTTCCTTTTATTCTTTTCCTTGTATTTTTTACTTTTTTACTTTTTACTTTTATTTTTTTACTTTTTTACTTTTATTTCTTTTCCTTTTTTCTTTTTTTTCCTTTTATTTTCTAACTTTTTTTCTTACTTTTATTTTTTATTTTATTATTTTTTACTTATTTTTATTTTATTTTCACCAAGATTCCTGCCCTCTGATCCAACCTCAAAAGGAAAACAAAACCTCCCTCTTTTCCGGTCAATATTGACTTGGCCGCTGTCGGGCCCCTCCCCGGGCGTCGGGGCTGCGGATCTGCTTGGAAAATCCCGGAATGAGGATCTGGAGGGAGGAATTGCAAAAATGCATTGGAGCTGCAGAGCCCTCCCTGCGTGTGCCGAGAGGAGCCGGCCTCTCCCATGGGAATAACGGTGCTGGAATTGTCCCGTAGGGATAATGGTGCCGAAATTGTCCCATGGATAACAGTGCTGGAATTATCCCATGGGGATAAAGGTGCTGGAATTATCCCATAGGGATAACGGCTCCGGAATTGTCCCATGGGGATAAAGGTGCTGGAATTATCCCATAGGGATAATGGCTCCGGAATTGTCCCATGGGGATAAAGGTGCTGAAATTGTCCCATGAGGATAATGGTGCTGGAATTGTCGCATGAGGATAATGGTGCTGGAATTGTCCCATGGGGATAATGGTGCCGGAATTGTCCCATGGGGATAATGGTGCCGGAATTGTCCCATGGGGATAATGGTGCTGGAATTGTCCCATGGAGATAATGGTGCTGGAATTGCCCCATAGGGATAATGGTGCCGGAATTGTCCCATGGGGATAACGGTGCTGGAATTATCCCGTAGGGATAATGGCTCTGGAATTATCCCGATCCGAGGTGGCCGCGGTGGCTCCGTGTGGGCTCCAAGAGCCACATGGACCTCGGAGGGACCAGGGCTCCAATGTGACCCGGTTGTCCCATGGTGTCCGTGGAGGAGCCGGGACCTTTGGAAGCGCAAAGCAAAGAATTCCTGTAATTATTTATTAATGGGAAATTCCAATTGTGGAAATTCCAATAGTGACAATAGGGATAATGTGGAGGGAGAGGTAGAAAATGCCTGATTTTCACTTGGCTCCTTGGCCTCTGTTGGGTCCTGGATGGGTGTCCGTCCTGCTCCGGGCGCTCCGGATCCATGGGCGCCACCGGGATGGAGCCGCTGGGAACGTGGAGCCCGGGTTCCTTTTTCCTCCCTTTCCTTCCACCTCCGTCCCTCCAAACCAGCTGTTTTGCCCAACTCCAGCCTGGATCCGCAGCAGATCCCGACCCTGCGCCGGGAGCAGGGAAGAGCCGGTGGCCACCGGGAAGCTCCGGCTCCCGCATTCCCCATCCCAACGGCTCCCGCTTGCCCTTCGGAACAACACAATCCCGAACCTTCCAAAACGATGCTTTCCAACTTGCTCCCGCTTGGATTTCCTTAATTCCTCCTTATTTCACTTCATTTTTCCCTAGAAAAGAAACCACCTTGGGCTCCAAGGATCCAATTCCTGCACGTTCAAGGATCCCCAAAACCCGTTAGCGTGGATCCCTCGCGGTGCAATTAACGCTTCCGTGGCAATTCCTCCTTTCCTTAGGGCCAAAGCGGATGGATGTGGAAAATTCCCATGTTTTTCCGTGCGGGGGGATTGGTTTATTCCCGGCGTTCTCTCTCTCCTCCGTGCAGCGCCCAAGACGTGCAGCCCCAAGCAGTTTGCGTGCAAGGACCAGCTCACGTGCATCTCCAAGGGCTGGCGCTGCGACGGCGAGAAGGATTGTCCCGACGGCTCCGACGAGGCGCCCGACCTCTGTACGTAGCCTCCCGGGCCTCGCCTCCCTCCGGGATGGAGCCCCGGGATGCAGGATTGGGATGGAGCCCCGGGATGCGGGATCGGGATGGGGGCCGCTCGATCCGTCCATGCGTTTCTTGCACTCGTGCGCAGGGCGATGCATCGTCCGGCTGCAGCCTCCTGTGATTCCCATCCCTCCGTCCTTTGGTTTTTTCCTCCCCGTCCAAGCTTTGGGAAAGCCTCCGCTCCCGAGGAGGAGGCTCCGCTCCTCCCTGCTGCCCTATGGAGGGCGGGAGTTTGGGAGGAAGGGTTGGGAATGGGGGATTGTGCCGTGGGCTCTGTGCCGGAGCGCGGGAAGCGGCGCCTTTGGCGAGGCTGGTGCTCGGAGGGAGGCCACACGATCCATGTGTTGGGAAAGAGGAGGACAAGGAGAGCTCTGGGTGATCCCTTGGGATCGAGGGCAATCCATGCATTGGGAAAGAGGAGGATGAGGAGAGCTCCAAGCAATCCCTTGGGATGGAGGGCAATCCATGCATTGGGAAAGAGGAGGACAAGGAGCACCGGAGGCCGAAGGCGCCGCTTTGCGGCTCTGGCCGTTCCTTTGGGATCAAGTGCAATCCATGCATTGGGAAAGAGGAGGACGAGGGGCTCTAGGCGATCCCTTGGGATCGAGGGCAATCCATGTGTTGGGAAAGAGGAGGACGAGGAGCTCCGGGCGATCCCTTGGGATCGAGGGCAATCCATGCATTGGGAAAGAGGAGGACGAGGAGAGCTCCGGGCGATCCCTTGGGATCGAGGGCAATCCATGCATTGGGAAAGAGGAGGCCGAGGAGCTCTGGGCGATCCCTTGGGATCGAGGGCAATCCATGTGTTGGGAAAGAGGAGGACGAGGGGCTCCGGGCGATCCCTTGGGATCGAGGGCCATGGAAGGTGTCCGGAGCGGGCGCGCAGGGAGCCTCGCGCTCTCCATCCACGGACGCGGCGTTGGCATCGGGATGTCCCCACGGGGACCCTCCGCGGAGCCGGGGGTGACGCGGCCGCCGCGCTGTCTCCGCAGGTCCCCAGAGCAAAGTGTCGCGATGCCAACCCAACGAGCACAACTGCCTGGGCACCGAGCTCTGCATCCCCATGGGCAAGCTCTGCAACGGGCTGCACGACTGCCCCGACGGCTCCGACGAGGGGCCGCACTGCCGCGGTAGGTGCCCGGGGTGCCCGGGGTGCCCGGGGTGCCCATGGCTCCGACGAGGGGCCGCAATGCAGTGGGTGCCCGGGGTGCCCGTGGCTCCGATGAGGGGCTGCACTGCTGCAGTAGGTGCCCAGGGTGCCCGGGGTGCCCGTGGCTCCGGCTCTGACATGGGGCTGCAATGCAGTAGGTGCCCAGGGTGCCCGGGGTGCCCGTGGCTCCAACAAGGGGCCGCAATGCAGTGGGTGCCCGTGGTGCCCGGGGTGCCCATGGCTCCAACAAGGGGCCGCAATGCAGTGGGTACCCGGGGTGCCCGTGGCTCCGACGAGGGGCCGCAATGCAGTAGGTGCCCAGGGTGCCCGGGGTGCCCAGGGTGCCCATGGCTCCAACAAGGGGCTGCAATGCAGTGGGTACCCGGGGTGCCCATGGATCCGGGTGCCCCCCAGCCCCTTCCCTAGCCGGAGCCGCCGCGCTCTTGGCTGCGCCCGGCTGCATCCCGACGCGGCTGCTCCGCTCCGGCGCCTTCCCGGTGCAGGAGCTCCCCCTCCCGCTCCTGGCCTGTTCCCCATCCCATTGGGATCCGCTCCCGCTGCTGGATTAGTCGCTTGGAAACCCGTGTCCCGGCCTGACCCCGGAGCGGGGCGGGCGCTGCCACGGCCGGACCCTTTCCTGGCCATGGGGCGAGTGCCCCCAATACCCATTGCTGGAGCCGGGATTGGGGCTGGGAATGTCCCCTCCGGAGCGTCCGCTCCTGCTCCCGGCCCCTTCCCAAGCGCCGGCGCTGCCACAGGCCCGGGCACGTCGCAGGCTTAAGCGCCGGCGGCGCCGCGCCGGTGCCAAGGGCTTGGTGCCACCTCCCCGGGTAGGCATTTCCATGCCCCCCGCCCCTGCCCCGGGCTCGGGGCTGCTAATCCGGCTTGGAGCTGGATTATCCGGCCTCTGAACGCGCCCTCATGGTGCCAAGCACGAGGGGAGGAACACGTGCCCGCTGCTGGGGGCGCCCGGCTCCGCGCGCTGCCCGCCTGGCACCCGTTGTGCCCGGCTCCGCCTGGCAGCCGCTCCGGGATGGAGTGGGGAGCTGGGCTGTGTTGGGGGGCACGGGGGCATCCTGGCGGCTCCTGCTGTGCCGCGATGCTCCGTGCGTCCCGAGCCGGTGGCAGGGGCATCCCGGGCATCCCGTGGCACCTGGTCCCCCTGGTGTGGGATTTGCCCCTCTGGTGGCGGCTTTGCCCGCCCGTGCCCGCTGCCCGGGCTGGGCACATGGGAGAAGATGAACCCCGAGAAAAAGGGGAGAAAACCCCAAAACGCCCCCAACAAAGGGCCCTTTGTGGGCGGCTGGTGGTGCTGGCACTGGTGCCATGTGTCCCAATGCAACCACCCTGCAACTGGTGCCATTCGGGGACCCCTGTGTCCCTCTGTGCATCTGTGTCCCCGTGTCCATGGATGGCCCACGTGCTCCATCATGGATGGCCCATGTGCCCCATGCATGGCCCATGTACTCCATTGTGGATGACCCACATGCTCCATGCATGACCCATGTGCTCCATGGATGGCCCACGTGCCCCATGCTCATGGATGGTCCACGTGCTCCATGAGTGCCCCACGTGCTCCATGCATGGCCCATGTGCTCCATGGATGCATCATGTGCTCCATGCATGGCCCATGTGCTCCATCATGGATGGCCCATGTGCTCCATGCATGGCCCACGTGCTCCATGGATGGCCCATGTGCTCCATCATGGATGGCCCACATGCTCCATGGATGCCCTATGTGCTCCATGGATGGCCCACGTGCTCCATCATGGATGACCCACATGCTCCATGGATGCCCCATGTGCTCCATGCATGGCCCACATGCTCCATGGATGGTCCACGTGCTCCATCATGGATGACCCACATGCTCCATGCATGACCCATGTGCTTCATGGATGGTCCACATGCTCCATCATGGATGCCCCCATGTGCTCCTCGGATGACCTACATGCTCCATCATGGATGCCCCACGTGCTCCATGGATGCCCCACATGCTCCATGCATGACCCACGTGCTCCACAGACGACCCACAACAAGGGCACCCCCATGCACCCCAACCAGGCCACTGCCCCATACCCAAGCAAAGCCGGGGGACATCGCGCCCCCCTGATGCCCCCATGGGTGTTGCGCGCGCCCCACTGACGTGTCCCCATGTCCCCCCCATGCAGAGCAGCTGGCCAACTGCACGGCGCGGGGCTGCCAGCACCACTGCGTGCCCACGCTGGCCGGGCCCGCCTGCTACTGCAACGGCTCCTTCCAGCTGGCCGACGACCGCAGGAGCTGCAAGGGTGCGGAGGGGAACGGGGCCGTGGGCACCAGGGATGGGCTCCGGACCCCCCTTGGGCTTCCCGTTTTGGGGTCCCTGGGAAGGGAGGAGGTGGCAGAATCCATGGTGGGATCATCCCATTGGCCAGGATGATCCTGGGAGAAGATAGGGGTTCAGGATGGAGCACTGGGATCCAAGTGGGACCTTGAGGGGTTTCAGCCTTTGCTCTTCCATTTGCACATGGAGAGGGGGCTTCACTGGCTCTTCTGGGCACCTCGGTGGGGTGGGAGCCTTCAGATGAGGCAGCTCTTCCATCTCCTAGAAGAAAGAGCAGCCTGCGAGGCGGAGCTTTGGAAGCTGCAGATTAGACAGACTCAGCCTAGAAATTGTGGAGCAGGTTTTCCAGCGTGGGGGAAGCGACAGGGAATGATCAGGCCCTCAAATGGCTCGGATGGGAGGATCTTCCTCTGCCTCCTTGGTGTGGGTGATGCTCTCCAGGTGCCCCCATAGCGTCATTGTGATGCTATGTCCTCCTGAGGACAGAGGTGCTCGCAGGTCCAAGCCTCCTCTCCTTGCCTTCTCCTCCAGACTTGGATGAATGCACCATCTACGGCACCTGCAGCCAGACGTGCACCAACACGGAGGGCTCCTACACGTGCAGCTGCGTGGAGGGCTACCTCCTGCAGCCCGATAACAGGTCCTGCAAGGCCAAGAACGGTGAGTTCTGCACTGTGGAAGCTGCTTCTGAGCAGTGCAGGAGATGCCACCTGCTGCTGCTGCTCGGGTCCCCATGCCCTCCTGGTTCTTAGGTTGAAGATGGTCTTCCAAGGGCTGTCCTGTGCCACCGTGTTGGGCAGGGTGTTGGGTATTGGGCTGGGTGTTGGGTCTTGCATTGAGTGTTGGGTCTTGCATTGAGTGTTGGGCTGGATGTTGGGTCTTGTATTGGGTATTGGGCTGGATGTTGGGTCTTGAAATGAGTGTTGGGTCTTGCACTGGGTGTTGGGCTGGATGTTGGGTCTTGCATTGGGTATTGGGCTGGGTGTTGGGTGTTGTGTTGAGTGTTGGGCTGGATGTTCGGCTGGACATTGGATTGGGCTGAGTGTTGGATGTTGCATTGGGTGTTGAGCTGGGTGTTTGGCTGGATATTGGATTGGGTTGAGTGTTGGGTCTTGCATTGGGTGTTGGGCTGAATGTTGGGTCTTGCATTGGGTGTTGGGCTGGATGTTGGGTGTTGCGTTGGGTATTGGGCTGGGTGTTTGACTGGATATTGGATTGGGCTCGATGTTGGGCTGGGTGTTGGGTGTTGCATTGGGTGTTGAGCTGGGTGTTAGGCTGAGTGTTGGGTGTTGCATTGGGTATTGGGTGTTGTGTTGGGTGTTGCGTTGGGTGTCCCCATGCTGCTTTTGCTGAAGCAGGAGGGGCGGGCAGGGGTTGTTGAGGTATCGTGGCCACCATTGTGACCCCCTTCTCCTGCTGCCGTCCCTCAGAGCCGGTGGATCGTCCCCCCGTGCTGCTCATCGCCAACTCCCAGAACATCCTGGCCACCTACCTGAGCGGCGCCCCCGTGCCCAACATCACGCCCACCAGCGCCAAGCAGACCACGGCCATGGACTTCAACTACGTGGAGGACACCGTGTGCTGGGTGCACGTGGGCGACAGCGCCTCGCAGACCATCCTCAAGTGCGCCAAGATCCCCAACCTCAAGGGCTTCGTGGAGGAGCGCTCCATCAACATCTCCCTCAGCCTGCACCGTGAGTTCTGCTCCCGCGGTGGCGGTCACGGGCGGTCTCATCTCTCACAGAATCCCAGACGGGTTGGAAGAAGGTTGGTTCCGTGAGGTTGGAAGGGACCTCTAGGGATCATCTAGTCCAACCTTCCTATTAGAGCAGGTGGCACAGGGTGGCGTCCAGGTGGGTTTGGAGACCTCCAGAGAAGGAGCCTCCACAGCCTCCCTGCACAGCCTGTTCCAGGGCTCTGTCACCCTCACAATGAAGAAGTTCCTCCTCACATGGAGATGGAACCTCCTGTGTTGCAACTTCAACCCATTGCCCCTTCATCTTCCCCTCTGCAGTGGGGGCAGTGACTTCCCATGGTGGAGCCTTGAGCTCCAGCGTGGACCTTTCTCCTCTAGTTGTAGCTTTTGCCCTTTCCCACCCTTCTTTGTTCTCTATTCTTATGGTTCCCTTCCAACCTCAACCCTTCTGTGGTTCTATGTGGAGTGACGAGGGCTCTTGATGTTGCACCCGTTGGCTTTAGCCCGTTGGTTCCCACCATAAGTCCTGATCAAGGTCAACATCCCACCGAAACGTTCCTCCCACCTGGAGACCCAGGGAGCCCCTGGTTTCATCCCATTGGTGCCTCTTGGGATTGAGGATGGTTTCCGCATGGATTGGAATGAGGGTGATTCCTGCACGGCCTCCACTTTGGACTCCTGCTTTGGGAAAGGGGATAGGAAGCGGCTTCCCGGCTTTCCGAAGGGCTGGGATGGCAGCGGCTGTGGAAGCAGCCCAGATGCCAGGGCCGCTCCGGGCGCCGCTCGCTGGGTATTTTTAGGGCTGGGTGTATTTATAGGGAGCGGCAGCCTCAAGTTAGGTGGAGCAGGGCCAGGCTCGGCTTTGGCTTCCCCCTCAACTTCCTCCTTTAAGCACCCTCAGATTTAACGTGGGGTCTTGGTCTCCTCCCAGCCGCGGTGCTTGGGTCGCTGCTGCCTCCTCCATTCCCTTATCCCAATTCCCATTCTCGTCGGGAAGCCCTGAGGAGGTCGGTGGTGAGGCTGGACCTCCAGGAGCAGGAGCCCGTGGTTCTTGTGTCCGTGCTGCTTCTTCAGCTCCTGGATCCTTATCCCGGACATTGGGAGGCCCTGAGAAGGTCAGTGTTGAGGCTGGACCTCCAGGAGCAGGAGCAGGAGCTGGTGGTTCTTGGATCGCTTGCTGCCTCCTCCATCCCCTCTCCCATTTCCCATTCCCATCGGGAAGCCCTGAGGAGGCCAGCGAGGAGCCGGTGGCTCTTGGGTCACTGCTGCTTCCTCAGCTCCTGGATCCTTATCCCAGACATTGGGAAGCCCTGAGGAGGCCAGCGGTGAGGAGCAGGAGCCCATGGTTCTTGGGTCGCTGCTGCCTCCTCCACCGCCTTTCCCGTTTCCCAGTTCCCATCGGGACGCCCTGAGGAGGTCGGCAGCGAGGCTGGTATTCCATAGGCTTCCTGGAGCAGGAGCCCGTGGTTCCTCTGTTGGTGCTGCCTCCTTGGCTCCTGGATCCTTATCCTGGACATTGGGAGGCCTTGAGGAGGTCAGCAGTGAGGCTGGACTTCCAGAGGCTGCCGGGAGCAGGAGCCCGAGGCGCTTCAGAGCAGGATGAGCACCCGGAGCACCAGCTCCACTCCAAGCCGCGTTCCTGCGGGACATCTTCTTCCCGGGAGCCTTTTTGGGGCAATTTGCTCAGCAATTCCAGCTCCGGGAAGTGAATCCGGGACCTTGTAATGAGGGGCGGATGAGGAAGGGAGCTCGGACGGCGCCGTGTCCAGGTGCCCATGGAGAAGGAGCCTCGCGCGGCTGCGCTCCCTAATGCTCCAAGGGGACCATCCGCCCCTTGGGAAGCGCCTGCCCGGGAAACTGTCCCCTGTGCAGGGAATAATGTCCTGGAGTGTGGAGATGTCTCCTGGGTGGCTTCCCCATCCCATAGGGATGTCGCCTATGGGATCTCGACTCCCTTCTCCAAGGGATGGAGCATCCAGCGCTGGCTTCCCAAACGGATGCGGCTCCTGGTTGTCCCTTGTGTCCTTGGGCGGGACATGAGGCCACCCGAGCGGCTCGTGGTGGGATGTGTTTGGAGAGATGATCCCTGTTGGGATGATCCTTGTTGAGATGATCCTTATTGAGATGATCCTTGTTGGGATGATCCTTGTTGGGATGATCCTTGTTGAGATGGTCCTTATTGAGATGATCCTTGTTGGGAAGATCCTTGTTGGGATGATCCTTGTTGGGATGATCCTTGTTGGGATGATCCTTGTTGAGATGATCCTTGTTGGGATGATCCTTGTTGGGATGATCCTTGTTGGGATGATCCTTGTTGAGATGGTCCTTATTGAGATGATCCTTGTTGGGA
>JAUBOD010000483.1:21217-31628 GCA_032353885.1 Nothura maculosa | reverse complement strand
TGACACTGAGGCCCTCGTGGCTCTGCCCTGCAGACCAGTGCTCCCTCAACAACGGCGGCTGCAGCCACAACTGCAGCGTGGCGCCCGGCGAGGGCATCGTGTGCTCCTGCCCGCTGGGCATGGAGCTGGGCGCCGACAACAGGACCTGCCAGATCCAGAGCTACTGCGCCAAGCACCTCAAGTGCAGCCAGAAGTGCGAGCAGGACAAGTACAACGTCAAGTGCTCCTGCTACGAGGGCTGGATGCTGGAGGCCGACGGCGAGAGCTGCCGCAGCCTGGGTATGTGGGGACGCTGCGGGGCGGCGAGGGCACCCATAGGGCATGAGGGTTGTGTGGGTTGGGATGGTGCCCGTGCTCGTCCTCCTTGGGCGCTCTGGTCATGCAGGTTGTCCTCGGTGTTGGGAGAGGTGGCGCTGGGGATGTGGGTGGCACCAGGGACACCCCGGTGGGATGGGAGGTTGGGAGAGGTGACACTGGAGCTGTGGATGGCACTGGGGACACCCCATTGGGATGGGAGGTCAGAGGAGGTGACACTGATGTTGGGGCTGCCGATGGCACCAGGGACACCCTGTTGGGATGGGAGATCAGGAGAGGTGACACTGGGGCTGTGGGTGACACCAGGGACACCCTGGTGGGATGAGAGGTTGGGAGAGGTGACACTGGAGCTGCGGGTGGCACCGGGGACACCCAGTGGGACGGAGATCAGGAGAGGTGACACGGGCTGCGGATGGCACCAGAGACACCCCATTGGGATGGGAGATTGGGATAAATGACATTGGGGCTGTGGGTGGCACTGGGGACACCCAGTGGGACAGGAGGCCGTGGGTCCTGCCCCTGCCCTCACGCCGCCCTTCACCCCCAGACCCCTTCAAGCCCTTCATCATCTTCTCCAACCGGCACGAGATCCGCCGCATCGACCTGCAGCGGGGCGACTACAGCGTGCTGGTGCCCGGCCTGCGCAACACCATCGCCCTCGACTTCCACCTCAACCAGAGCTCGCTCTACTGGACCGACGTGGTGGAGGACAAGATCTACCGGGGCAAGCTGCTGGAGAACGGCGGTGAGCGCCCCGGGGGCGCTGGGGACAGGCTGCGAGATGGGGGGCCCTGGGGAGCCCCGGGACGGTGCCTTTGTGCTCGTTATGGGGATGTTGATTAGCTCGTTATGGGGGTGGTGATTAGCTCGTTATGGGGGTGGTGATTAGCTCGTTATGGGGGTGTAATTAGCATTGCCCATACTTGCCTGGTAGAGATGGCAGCTGGGGGCATGAAGCCCCGTGTGGCACCGTGGCCCTGCAGCCGGGGACCCTGTCTGGTGCATGGGAAGGGCTGAGCCCTGTGGGGCGCAGGCTGCGTTTTGGGGGGTGCTGCATTTAGGGGTGACGCTGGGGCTGCATTGAGGGGAGCTGCTGGGGCTGCGTTTAGGGGAGACACTGGGGCTGCATTTTGGGGTGATGTTGGGGTTGCATTTAGGGATCATATTGGGGCTGCATTTAGGGGAGCTGCTGAGGCTGCGTTTTGGAGCAATGATGGGGCTGCATTTTGGGGTGATGTTCAGGCTGCATTTTGGAGCAATGATGGGGCTGCGTTTTGGGGTGATGCTTGGGCTGCGTTTTTGGGTGACATTGAGGCTGCATTTAGGGGAGACGCTGGGGCTGCCTTTTGGGGTGATGCTTGGTCTGCATTTCGGGGCATTGCTGATGTCACCCGGGCTCCATCCCTGTCACCGCGTGGGGCCGGGTGCCCCCATCCCGACCACGCGGTGACGCCGCCTGCGCCGCCCCCGCAGCCCTCACCAGCTTCGAGGTGGTCATTCAGTACGGGCTGGCCACCCCCGAGGGCCTGGCCGTCGACTGGATCGCCGGCAACATCTACTGGGTGGAGAGCAACCTGGACCAGATCGAGGTGGCCAAGCTGGACGGCACCATGAGGACCACGCTGCTGGCGGGCGACATCGAGCACCCCCGCGCCATCGCCCTGGACCCCCGCTACGGGTGAGGAGACAGCGGGTGCCCATAGGGTGAGCCCCAAGGCGTGCCCGTCCCCGAGCTCCACGCTGGTTCTCCCGCAGGATCCTCTTCTGGACCGACTGGGACGCCAGCCTGCCGCGCATCGAGGCCGCCTCCATGAGCGGCGCCGGCCGGCGCACCATCCACAAGGAGACGGGCTCGGGCGGCTGGCCCAACGGGCTCACTGTCGACTACCTGGAGAAGCGCATCCTCTGGATCGACGCCAGGTACCCCTTGGCAACCCTTGGCCCTCCCGCTCCCCATGATCAGCGCCTTGATTCCGGCTCTCCGATGGTGCCAGCGGCTGCTCCAGCTGCTCGCTTGGGCATAGGGCATCGGGGACCTCCCCATGCCCACCACCTCACCGCTCGTCCCCACCTCGTCACGCAGGTCGGACGCCATCTACTCGGCCCTGTACGACGGCACGGGCCACATCGAGGTGCTGCGGGGCCACGAGTACCTGTCGCACCCGTTCGCCGTCACCCTCTACGGGGGCGAGGTCTACTGGACCGACTGGCGCACCAACACGCTGGCCAAGGCCAACAAGTGGACGGGCCACAACGTCACCGTGGTGCAGAGGACCAACACGCAGCCCTTCGACCTGCAGGTCTACCACCCGTCGCGGCAGCCGCTGGGTGAGGCCCGCAGGAGGCAGGGAGTGGCACGAGGTGCAGGGGGACACCCCGTTATGGTGGGGGGGCACACAACGTTCACCTCGATTTGCTTCGATGCGAGCGAGTTGTTGCGCCCATGTCCATCCTAGGATGCACCAGGGTTCTGCCCTAATGCACAGAGGCAGCTCTGGGCTCATGGGGACCCACGGTGGCTCCGCTTGTGCCCAGGGTGCCCCCATGCCGAGGCTGTGACCCAAGGGGCACCACTGAGGACCCCCCTCTTTACACAGCGCCCAACCCTTGCGAAGCCAACGGGGGCAAAGGGCCCTGCTCGCACCTCTGCCTCATCAACTACAACCGCTCGCTGTCCTGCGCCTGTCCCCACCTCATGAAGCTGGACAAGGACAACACGACCTGCTATGGTAGGACGGTGCCCGCGGGCACCCGCGGTGCCGGGAGCTCTGGGCGAGCTCGCGCCACCGCCCCATCTCGCCGCTTCTCCCCAGAGTTTAAGAAGTTCCTGCTGTACGCGCGGCAGATGGAGATCCGCGGCGTGGACATCGACAACCCCTACTACAACTACATCATCTCCTTCACGGTGCCCGACATCGACAACGTCACCGTGGTCGACTACGACGCCCTGGAGCAGCGCATCTACTGGTCCGACGTGCGCACCCAGACCATCAAGCGAGCCTTCATCAACGGCACCGGCGTGGAGACCGTGGTGTCTGCAGGTGGGCAAGGAGCCCTGTGCCCTCCTCGCTGTCCCCGTGGTGCAGGTGACGGTGGCCGCTGTGGTGGCCCCATGACTATGGAGCCTCCCTTGTTGCAGACCTGCCCAATGCGCACGGGCTCTCCGTGGACTGGGTGTCCAGGAACCTCTTCTGGACCAGCTACGATGCCAACAAGAAGCAGATCAACGTGGCGCGGCTGGACGGCTCCTTCAAGAACGCCGTGATCCAGGGGCTGGACAAGCCCCACTGCTTGGTGGTGCACCCGCTGCAAGGGTGGGTGTCCTATGGGTGCTGCTGAGGGAGCGCTGCAGTGGTTGCATTTGGTGCTGCATGGCCATGCACCAAGTAGGAGAGCATGTGCAGTGCTGGGTGGCTGCATTTGGTGCTGCAAGGCCATGCACCAAGTAGGAGAGCGTGTGCAGTGCCAGGGGGCTGCATTTGGTGCTGCAAGGCCATGCACCAAGTAGGAGAGCGTGTGCAGTGCCAAGCGGCTGCATTTGGTGCTGCATGGCCATGCACCAAGTAGGAGAGCGTGTGCAGTGCTGAGCGGCTGCATTTGGTGCTGCATGACCATGCACCAAATAGGAGAGTATGTGCAGTGCTGGGTGGCTGCATTTGGTGCTGCATGGCCATGCATCAACTAGGAGAGCGTGTGCGGAGCCGAGGACATGGGTTCTGACCCCTGTGCTCGCCCTGCTCCTGCAGGAAGCTCTACTGGACGGACGGGGACAACATCAGCGTGGCCAACATGGATGGCAGCAACCGCACCCTCCTGTTCAGCAACCAGAAGGGCCCTGTTGGTACGGCCGTGCCCTGGCACCCCGTGCTCAGCTCCGTGCCACCGGGACCGGCCGTTGACAGCCCCTTGCCTTGCAGGCCTGGCCATCGACTACCCCGAGAGCAAACTCTACTGGATCAGCTCCGGCAACGGCACCATTAACCGCTGCAACCTGGACGGCAGCGGCTTGGAGGTGCTGGAGGCGGCCAAGGGCCAGCTGAGCAAGGCCACGGCGCTGGCCATCATGGGTGAGAACGGGGCGCCACGGAGGTGCTGCCCTGGGCTGGGAGCCCTTGCTGCGCTGGGAGCTGCAGGAGGGGATGGCACCTGCTGCTCCTGGGCCATTGCATGTCCCCCAGGCCATTGCATGTACCCCAGATCATTGCATGTCCTCCAGGCCATTGCATGTCCTGGGACATTGTGCATCCCAGGCCATTGCATGTCCCCTAGATCATTGCATGTCCTCCAGGCCGTTCCATGTCCCAGACCATTGCATGTCCTCCAGACCATTGCATGTCCCCCAGGCCATTGCATGTACCTACCCCAGATCATTGCATGTCCTCCACGCCATTGCATGTCCTGGGACATTGTGCATCCCAGGCCATTGCACGTCCCCCAAGATCATTGCACGTCCCCCAGATCGTTGCACGTCCCAGGTCATTGCTCGTCTCCCAGACCATTGCACAACCTGGGTCATTGCACGTCTCCCAGACCCATTGCATGTCCTCCAGCCCGTTGCACATCCCAGGTCATTGCTCGTCTCCCAGGCCATTGCACAACCCCCAGGCCATTGCACAACCCCCAGGCCATTGCACATCCCAGGCCGTTGCACATCCCAGGCCATTGCACGTCCTCCAGGCATTGCATGTCCCCCAGGCCATTGCACATCCTCCAGACCATTGCACTCCCCACACCATTGCACACCCCAGACCATTGCACACACTCCAGGCCACTGCATGTCCCCCGGGCCATTACACATCCCAGACCATTGCATGTCCCCCAGACCATTGCACGTCCTCGATTATTGCACGTCCTCCAGGCCATTGCACATCCCGAGTCATTGCACGTTCCCCAGGCCATTGCACGTCCCCCAGGCTATTGCATGTTCCCTCAACCATTGCACGTCCCCCAGGCCGTTGCATGTCCCCCAGGCCATTGCATGTCCCCTAAGCCGTTGCATGTCCTGGGCCATTGCATGTCCTGGGCCCTTGCACGTCCCCCAGGCCATTACACATCCTGGGTCATTGCATGTCCCCCCAGACCATTGCATGTCCCCCAGACCATTGCATGTCCTAGGTTATTGCACGTGCCCCAGGCCATTGCACATCCTGAGTCACTGCATGTCATTCAGACCATTGCACGTCCCCCAGGTCATTGCATGTCCTAGGTTATTGCACATCCCCCAGACCATTGCACATCCCAGGCTGTTGCACACCCCAGCCCATTGCACATCCTGAGTCACTGCACGTCCTCTGGGTCATTGCACATCCTGAGTTATTGCACGTCCCAGCCCATTGCTCGTCCCCCAGCCCATTGCGCGTCCCCGAGCCCGTTGCATGTATGTCCCCCTGGGACGGACAGGAGACGAGCGCTCGGGCCATGCGGAGGGTGGCGACGCTGCCACGTGTCCCATCCTCCTCCCACGCAGGTGACAAGCTCTGGTGGGCCGACCAGGCCTCGGAGCGGATGGGCACGTGCAACAAGAAGGACGGCACGCAGGTGACGGTGCTGCGCAACAGCACCACGCTGGTCATGCACATGAAGGTGTACGACGAGAGCATCCAGCAGGGTAGGACCGGCTCTCCCGGGGCGCCGCGCGTCCCCCGCGGCCGCTGCTGACGCTTCCCTCCCCTCGGTGCAGCCGGAACCAACCCCTGCAGCGTCAACAACGGCGACTGCTCGCAGCTCTGCCTGCCCACGTCGGAGAGCTCCCGCTCCTGCATGTGCACGGCCGGCTACAGCCTCAAGAGCGGCCAGCAGTCGTGCGAGGGTGAGACCCTGCGCCCCCTGGCTCTGCACATGCTCCCCGGGCGCCCCGTTTGCCCCATTGCGCTGCCTGAGCCGCTGGGGCGGGAAGAGCCCCCCCTTTTCCTCCCGCCCCGGCCTTTCTCAATGGCTGTTTATGTGCACAATGTTCCGAGTATTTTTGGCCGAGCTGCAGCACCATCTGGGTCAGGCCAGGGACTGAATAACAAGCGCCGCCCTGACCCAAATGCGCTGCGGAGCTTTTGTGTGCGCCCGGGAGCAGACGGAATGGGGGGGAATGGGGCCAATGCAGCTGCCCCACTGTGTCCCCCTGTGTCACAGACCCCCCATAGCCCCCCGGGTTGATCAACATGGGGCTCCTGCAGCAGATCCTTGGGATCTGGTCTTTGCCCATCGCTCCGGCTTGCGGCTCTTCCTGGTTTCCCCGGGGCCGGGATCGTCCCTGTGGGGCAACGCGGGGCTCTGTGCGCTTGTCGTGCAGGTGTCGGCTCCTTCCTGCTCTACTCGGTGCACGAGGGCATCCGCGGCATTCCCCTGGATCCCAACGACAAGTCGGACGCGCTGGTGCCCGTGTCCGGCACCTCGCTCGCCGTGGGGATCGACTTCCACGCAGGTGACCGCGTGGGTGGCAACCGGGACACCCGGCTTGGCCATCGCAGCTCCCTAGGAGCAGGAGACAAGGAGGGAGCCTGGGAATGCGGGAGCTGCTTCCTGGCTCAGCGCCAATTTTGGAGGATTTTGGAGGATTTTGGTTGACCTCTGGCCTGTCCCCTCCTAGAGAACGACACCATTTACTGGGTGGACATGGGGCTGAGCACCATCAGCCGGGCCAAGCGGGACCAGACGTGGCGAGAGGACGTGGTGACCAACGGCATCGGCCGGGTGGAGGGCATTGCCGTGGACTGGATCGCAGGTGGCCACGGGGCTCCTCGGCGCGCGGCGGTCCGGGGGCGCTCGCTGGGGTCTCCTCACCGCTCCGGCCTCCCCAGGGAACATCTACTGGACCGACCAGGGCTTCGATGTCATCGAGGTGGCCAGGCTCAACGGCTCCTTCCGCTACGTGGTCATCTCGCAGGGGCTGGACAAGCCGCGCGCCATCACGGTGCATCCGGAGAAGGGGTGAGGATCCTCTCCGCCCTCCCTGCTATGGAAAGAGCCCCTGGGGACACCCCCTCTTTCCACCGCATTCCTGGGGCTCATGGCTCTCCTTGGCTTGCTGGGGACCTCCCGTTTGTCCCCTCCAAATGGGGTACACTGTGCACACCGTGTCCTCCCTCCAGGTACCTCTTCTGGACCGAGTGGGGCCAGTACCCGCGCATCGAGCGCTCCCGCCTGGACGGCACGGAGAGGATGGTGCTGGTGAACGTCAGCATCAGTTGGCCCAACGGCATTTCCGTGGATTACGAGGTAGAGCACCACCCTCCATGGCTCTCCTGGCGCACCGTGGAGGAGACCCCTATCCCCATAGGGTTCCGGGTGTCCCCGGCGGCGTGGGGACGCCCGGCCGGGGCTCCCGGGGCCGCGCGCCGCTCACTCGGCCGCGCCGCCGTCCCTCAGGATGGGAAGCTCTACTGGTGCGACGCGCGCACCGACAAGATCGAGCGCATCGACCTGGAGACGGGCGACAACCGCGAGGTCGTCCTGGCCAGCAACAACATGGACATGTTCTCGGTGTCCGTCTTCGAGGACTACATTTACTGGAGCGACCGGTACGGTGCCCGGTGCCGCTGGGAGGGTGGCACATGCACGGGTCTGGGTGCAGATGGAGGGAGCCCCACGATGGGGTCTCAGCATCTCCTTGGTCCCGCAGCACCCACGCCAACGGCTCCATCAAGAGGGGCAGCAAGGACAACGCCACGGAGTCGGTGTCGCTGCGCACGGGCATCGGCGTGCAGCTCAAGGACATCAAAGTGTTCAACCGCGCCAGGCAGAAGGGTAGGGAGGCGCGCGGCGCGCACGGCGACGCCACCAGCCCGGGGGACAAACGGGCCACTGTGTCCTCATGAAAGGGCCACGTCATGCGTGGCGCGAGCCCTTCACCTGCTTCCTCTGGGAAGAACGTGCGCTGAATGCAACGTCTCTCGTGCTGCAGGCACCAACGTGTGCGCCCGCGACAACGGCGGCTGCCAGCAGCTGTGCCTGTTCCGGGGCGGCGCGCAGCGCACGTGCGCCTGCGCCCACGGGCTGCTGGCCGAGGACGGCGCCGCCTGCCGCGACTACGACGGCTACCTGCTCTACTCGGAGCGCACCATCCTCAAGAGCATCCACCTGTCGGACGAGACCAACCTCAACGCGCCCGTGAAGCCCTTCGAGGACGCCGAGCACATGAAGAACGTCATCGCGCTCGCCTTCGACTACCGCTACGGCTCCAAGGGCAGCAACCGCATCTTCTACAGCGACATCCACTTCGGCAACATCCAGCAGATCAATGATGACGGCACGGGGCGCAGGACCATCGTGGAGAGTGAGTGCCCCTCCGTGCGCCTCCCTTGGCCCTGCGTCCCCTTCTCCTCACTTGGCTTCCCTTCCCTGTCGCTCTTGGGAGGCATTTGGGCTCCCCTGGCACCTTATGGGGTCTCCAGCTACCCAAGAGGGGCATGGCCCATGTGGGCGCATGGAGCAGCACCCTGAGGTGCATCGTGCTGAGTTGGATCTGTGGAGAAGAGGAGGCTGAGAAGGGATCTGATCAACATGGATAAGTTCATGAAGGGGAATGGAGGGAGGAAGGGGCCGAGCTCTTCTCCGTGGTGCCCAGGGACAGGACAAGGGGCAATGGGGGCAAACTGCAACCCAGGCAGCTCCATGTCCATGTGAGGAGGAACTTGGTTGGTGGGAGGTGCCCGAGCCCTGGCACAGGCTGCCCAGGGAGGCTGGAGGCTCCTGCTCTGGAGGTCTCCAAACCCACCTGGGTGCCCCCCTGTGCTCTGGGTGTCCCTGCTGGAGCAGGAAGGTTGGGCTGGATGATCCCTAGGGATCCCTTCCAACCTCAACCATCCTGGGATTCTGTGCTCAGCAGCAAACTGCTCCTTTCCAAAACAGGTTCTTTGGGGAACTTCTTGCCTCTTACAGTGCAGGCCAGGGCAGGACAGCCCCTCTAGTAAGAAGCCAATTTTCTGGCTTTCACATTGCCCAGCTTGTTTGATACCAGGCCTACCTGAGACTCCAGCAGTCCATCTACGAAGGGGCTCGATGATTCTTCACACACAGCCAAACTCCTGACCAGTTTAAGCTTTGAATTAGACTAGAGAAAAAAAATATATTAATTATATTAAGGTATTAAGGTATCTCAGCCAAGTTGCACACATCTAAATTCATGTCAGCGCATTACAAAGCTATTCACACAGTGCTAATTAAACTGCTGCAAAGGACTATCAACCCAACGAGCTTTAAATCAAGCTCTGAGTATCCTAGATCTCATAGGTGACTTAAATAGGAGGCTGGACTTGATAATTATTAGCTGGATTGGATGGATTCTGGAATTACGCTACTATTCTATAACCATCAGCTCTGAAGAAGTCAGGGCCACTTTTGCTAAACTAGTCTAGTAGTTATTAGCAAAATCAAATTTTGCAGGGAAAAAATGGAGTTTAAGCTAAGATAGGGTAAAATAATAAAAAACCATATAACGGCTGCACTTTCCCCTCCAGATGTTGCCCAAAAAGCAGCATTCTGGAGCAGCGGTGTCCTGCTGTGGCACTAACACGTAGATGCCATCGTGATGGTCTCCTTTGGTGCTTGTGAAGATGAGCACTCGTGCTGCAGCGGGTGGAAGATCCCTGTGCTGAGACAGCAAGTGCTGCACGCTGCTTCTAGGCGGGACTTGAGGGGGCTGCGCTAAGGCTGGGACCACGGCTCAACTAGGAACGGCCAGAAAAGGCCAGATCATCTCCTACCTTGGCTCTTTTTCTAGCGTGTCCATGACTTGAGCTTCGTCTCTGTGGGAGAGGAAAGAGAGGCAAGTTTAGTCTAAACCTGAGAGCCTGTGGATTAATCCAAATCTGACTCCGAAGGGCCTGATCCTGGCTGCATCAGAGGACGTTGCCAGCAGGGCAGGGAGGGGATCCTGCCCCTCTGCTCAGCCCTGGTGAGGCCAAACCTGGAGCATTGGGGGCAGCTCTGGGCTCCCCAGGAGCAGGACGTGGCGCTGCTGGAGAGGGGCCAGTGGAGGGGAACCAAGATCATGGAGGGAACGGAGCATCTCTGCTATGAGGAGAGACTGGTTTGGGTCTGTTTAGCCCAGGGAAGAGGAGGCTGAGAAGGGATCTGATCAACATGGGTGAGTCCATGGAGG
>JAUBOD010000482.1:79884-95220 GCA_032353885.1 Nothura maculosa | reverse complement strand
TCGTCAGCAAACTTGCTGAGGGAGCACTCCATGCCTTCATCCAGGTCGTTAATGAATACGTTGAACAGGATGGGACCTTTCCTTTCCTCCTTCAGCAGAAAAGGACCTGTCCTTTCCTCCTTCAGCAGAAATATCATGCTGATTCTGTTCTTGCCTCAAGACTGTCTGGCCACAGTGGGGATCTGAGATGCAGTTCACACATCGATTCTATAGGTCCTGAGATCATCCGAGGAAAGGTGCAGAGTATGCTGATGTGCACTTTCGTTCTAAATTCCTCTTTCTGCTCAGCAGTTTCATTTCTTTATGATGGGAGTACAAATGTCCTGTACCTCAGAGGTGGAAGCAGAAGGCAGCTGTGAATAAGGGGAATGGACAAGGAGCTCTCCTCACTCAGCATTAACACCATGGTGACTCCTTTAACTCTTAGGAATCACAGTGGCTCACTCTGAGTGGAGTGCAGGAGCACTCCAGATGATTTCTCTGTCCTCACAGCAAATTCAGAACAAAATGGAACTCAAGTCATAGCGCTCAGTGAGGGTTTTGCCAAGGTTTGGGGAAGGGTTTTGGGGAGAGAGAAACAGTTTATTGCAGGGGAGGGAGTTATGTGAAAGTTCTGCTCCTGGAAGTCTGTACTAACTTGTCTACCTCTCTTCTTCCTTGGACAGCTTCCGTTAGTGCTGCAAGAGAGCAGATGTCCAACATCAGCTCCTTCAATGAGTTCCTCTTACTGGCATTCTCAGAAACGCAGGAGCTGCAGCTCTTGCACTTTGTAGTGTTTCTGTGCATCTACCTATTTGCCCTCCTGGGCAATGGCCTCATCATCACAGTCATAGTCTATGACCACCACCTGCACTCGCCCATGTACTTCTTCCTTCTCAACCTCTCTATCCTGGATATTGGCTCCATCTCCACTACTGTTCCCAAATCCATGGCCAATTCTCTGTGGGACATCAGGGCCATTTCCTACTTGGGATGTGCTGCCCAGGTCTTTTTCCTCTTTTTCCTACTTTCAGCAGAGGGTTCTCTTCTCACTGTCATGGCCTATGATCGCTTTGTGGCCATCTGCAGTCCTCTGCACTACGAGATGCTCATGAGCAGCAGAGCTTGTGCCAAAATGGTAGCAGCTGCCTGGGGCAGTGGTGTTCTCAATGCTCTCCTGCACACTGCCAACACATTTTCAATACCACTCTGCCAAGGCAATGTCGTGGAGCAGTTCTTCTGTGAAGTTGCACAGATACTCAAGCTCTCTTGCTCAGACACCTACCTCAGGGAAGCCGCTCTTATGATATTTACTCTTTGTTTACTATCTGGATGCTTTGTTTTTGGTGTGTTGTCCTATGTGCAGATCTTCAGAGCAGTGCTGAGGATTCCCTCTGAGCAGGGTCGACACAAAGCCTTTTCCATGTGCCTTCCACACCTGGCTGTAATCTCCCTTTCTCTCAGCACCATTATGATTGCCTACCTCAAGCCCCGCTCCATTTCCTCCCCATCTTTGGATTTAGGGGTGGCTGTTCTGTACACAGTGGTGCCTCCTGCCATGAACCCCCTCATCTACAGCTTGAGGAACAAAGAGCTCAAGGATGCACTGAGAAAATTGTTTCACCAGGTACAATGTCAGCACCAGTAAATATCCCATGTTCATCTCCTCATCATTCCCAGGGAACTGACATCAAGGTTGTTGTTCATTTCTTTCTTACTTATGTTTCCTTTTCGGATTTATATTAAAGGAAAAATTATTTTGGTTCATGTCACTTGTCCTCAGAAACCCTTTGAATCTGACTCAGCAACCTGTTGAAAGTGATAGTCAGACTTGTCTCTTCATCAACAGAAATGTGGGGACCTCAGAATGTCCTAGTCTCAGCTCACTCAGATGTCCTCAGTGCAATGCAGAGAGTTTCCCTTGCAGTGTCTCTTTCAGCAATGAGACCAAGGGCTCTGGCAAGTAAAGATGGGCTGAGAGTATGGGTCTTGTGTCCATTAGGGAGGTGTAGCCCTCCAGGCCAGGGTGTGATTTCATGCTCATTCCACGGTGTGATCTAACACTCATTCCCGCCAGGGTGCCAGCCTAATGTCCCTCTGGGCTCATCTTTTCCTTTTTCAGTGCTGCAGTGCTCACAGTGGAGTGGGAATGGAGGGGACAAGATTCTAGATGCAACCTGGGGAGAAAGACTCTCTGCTCTTCGGGACATTGAAATACCCTCTGCTCTTCTCATTGCTACAGCAGGCATTTCCTGGCTGTAGGCTTTGGTTGGCGACTGCAGTTTTCCTGGAGACATTTCAGCAGCAGGAATTTCTCTTTTCAGAGTTCTTCTCTTCGTTTCCACACTCTCTGGTTGTGCTCTGGCAGGTGTATACAGACCAAGAGATATCTCAACTTGGTGGTGTTAGGGTTATGTTTCCATTGCATTCTTGTGTGTACTGGAAGGAGTATGTAGTCGTCCCCTTTAAATCACAAGGGCATCTCCTCAGACACATACCTGACATCTTCTTGAGAAGAGGGAGTTTAAAATATATCCAAGTCAATGAAAGGGCCTGCTGCACTGGGTGTGAACTTGCTGGACTCCACAGGACAAGCTCATAGTCCCCGTGCAATCTGCTAGTGACCACAGGCTGGATCCAGGCTATGAGCTTAGGGCAGACTGCTCTGTACTTGGGCAGGAGGAGCCTACTCAACTGACTGCAGAGCCAGGGCTCTCATGGTGTCTTTGGGAGCATAGTGGGCATGCAGAGTTGTGCAGGAGAATGGAGAAGGCCATTTCCCACAGCACTGCTGGGATGCCAGTGCTGGAAACAGTTGATGTGAGGTGCTGCTCTGGCAGGATGGACATGACTCATCTTCCACAGTGTATCCCCTGCAATGCAGGAAACAATCTGATCTCTTCTCTTATGCACCCTCCATGTCCTGGTACCCTTCCCAAAAGACCTGCATTTGTATGGCAAGCACCCTGGTGTGTGCTCCCACACTGCTGTTCACATACCCAGGAGCCGAATGGCAGCATTTTTCTTCTTCCATGACTATGTGCACCTGTGCCAGGTTGAGGTATTCTGTGTGCACCACTCAGGGGGATGTAGCAGGTTGGAAAGACTGACAGAGATGGTGAGACTCCAAAAGAAGTGGTTCTAGGGTGGGGATATTATCTGCACCTGATGGATGTCTCAGAACATGAATTATAAACACCATCCAAGGCCATCCACTCATCCTGCTTACACACAATGCTGAGGAAGAGGTGAAGCCACTCTCATTTTCTATGCAAGATTGATCTTTCACAAAGTTTTCCATGTTTCCAACAAGAAACCCATTGCTACACCAAACTGCAGAGTCAGGGAATGTGTCCCATGACTGCAAGCAGAAACTAACTGTCCAAGCATGCTGCAAATATGGAAATGCTCTCCATGCTCACTGACCTGTATCTATCTCCTACTCAGACATTTCCCCTTTCCAATCATCTTTTCCTTGCAGATACTTTCACAAGCACAGACATTTTCAGATAACAGGGATTTGGTTTCTTCAGATTTCTTTGCATACCAGAGGCTGATTCACGGTCTCCTTCAGTCTCAAATCAAGTCTTTAAGTCTCTTTCTTTATGTCTGTCTTTCTGTCTTTCTCTCTCTCTCTTTCTTTCTCTCTTTTCTTTTTCTTTTCTCAAATTTCCATGTTACAGATAGGAAGTCCCAAAAGGAAAAGCCTGACTTGAAAGGTGGTGGAAGCCAAACAACTGAGCCTGGCCATCTTCTCTAGGGTCACCAGCAATGGTTACATCAAATTGTGACATCGTATCTAGGCAACAATGCACAGCCACCTTGGAAGCCAATAGGCACCAACATGCTTTCCTTTGCCCTTGCAGGGATGATGACCCGAGGCACTGGTTCAAAGCACGTTCTTAATAAAACAGAGAAACTTGCTTTTTTTTGTCCTACTAAAAGCTGGGGTTGGTCATTTCTGCTGAATTGCCTGACATTTGGCCACCTGCAGTCCTGCTCTCAGGTCACCTCAATCTGGAGGCAGCTCCTTGGGCCTGTCTCATGAGGAACAGGAAGGAGTGCACTTTGTGGCCATTCTGCTGGTGGGCAATGGATACTATGAACATCTTCTTTTCCTGAGAGCTCTCCCCTGGGCACACTTGTCAGTGTGCTCATTGCCATAGTGTTACAGAAGGCAAGAGACTGACCTCAATCACCTCTACTCTCAGCCTCCTGGGTGTCTTGTGCCCTGCTGTCTTGCACATTCAGCAGATATAGAGCTGGGTCAAGTCCCTATGTAGAGCATGGCTTGCAAATTTGAATCTACTTCTCATTGCCTGAAGAAGGATTTGTCTGCTGCTGCTTCTTGATCAAATTTCTGAAGGTGACACCCAGGACATGTTTCTTTGCTTGCTCATCTTGATCCATAAGCTTTGGCTTGGTTTACTCTCCAACACTAGCAGAGTGCCCTTCAGTTAAGGTGATCTTTCACATGAAAGGCAGCTCTCTTCCTAACCTTTACCAACTCTTCTTTCTGGTGCATAGTCTCTGTCTATCAAGCTCAGTACTCCAGCTCTATGAGTGATCCCACCATGTCTCAGTGATCCCAGTGGAATCATAGCTATTCAACAGCACACAGACCTCTCATGCCTCATGTTTGCTCTCCCTGGTACATGCATTAGTGTACAGGCACTTCAGAGAGGTGCTAATTCGACCAGCTGATCTGCCTAGAGAATGGAAGTAAGGCTGTGAACATGATCTACTTAGACTGCAGTAAGGCCTTTGACACAGTTTCCCACTGCCTTGTCCTGGAGAAGTTGGCAGCTCATGGCTTGCACAGGTATTCCCCTTCCTTCATAAGAAACTGGATGGATGGTCACGTCTAGAGAGAGATGGTGAATGGAGTTAAAACCAGCTGGCTACATGTCATGAGCGGTGTTCTCTAGGCATCAGTGTTCTTCTCTAGTTGGTCCTCTTTAAGATTTTTATCGAGAATCTGGATGAGGGGATTGAGTGCGCCCTCAACAAGTTTGCAGATGTCACCAATCGGGGAGTTGATCTACTTGAGGGTTGGAAAGCTCTACAGAGGGATCTGGACAGGCTGAATCGATGGGGCTGAGACCAAGCGCATGAGGTTCAGCAAGGCCAAGTGCTCACTCTGAGCAACACTACAGGCTTGGGGTAGAGTGGATGGAGAGCTGTGTGGCAGAAAAGAATCTGGGGATGTTGGTCAACAGATGACTGAACATAAGTTAGCAGTGGCCAAGAAGGCCAATGACATCCTAACTTGTATCAGCAATAGTGAAGCGAGCAAGACTACGGAAGTGATCCTCCCTCTCTAGTTGACACTGGTTAGGCCTCGAATATTGTTTTCAGTTTTGGTCCCCTCACTACGGGACATGGAGGCCTTGGAGCGTGTCCAATGAAGGGCACTGAAGTTGATGAAGGGGCTGGAGCACAGAGCTTATGAGAAGCAGCTGAGGGAGCTGGGGTTATTTAGTCTGGAGAAGAGAAGGTTCAGGGGAGGTCTTGTCACTCTCTACAACCACATGAAAGGAGGTTGTAGTGAGGCAGGGGTTGATCTCATCTTCAGAATAACTACCGATACAGCAGGAAGAAATGGCTTTGAGTTGTACCAGAGGAGGTTCAGGTTAGATATTAGGAAAAAACTCCACATGAAGAGAGTGGTGAAGCATTGGAACAGGCTGTCCAGAGAAGTAGTGGAGTCATTGTCCCTGGCAGCGTTCGAGAAATGTGTAGATGAAGCACTTAGGGACACAGTTAAGTAGGCATAGTATTGAAGGACTTATGGTTGGACTTGATGATCTTGGAAGGTCTTTTCCAACCATAATGATTACATGATTCTATGAATTACCTCTAGTGTCCCTAAGAGAATTGGCCATGGACCTGGGGACAATGACAGATATGGAGCCAAGATCCAGCATAGAGAGATTGAGAAAGAAGAAGCACATAGAGTCCAGAGGCAGTGGTCAGAGGACATGGCTATGGTGATGGGGCTATCGATCAGGAGGACAGACAGATAGATGCCAGGAAGAATGTGAAGTGCAAGGGCTGCAGCTCTCATGTGTCTTAGTATCAAAAGAAAGAAACTCAATGGCGTAGCTACTGTTGGACATATACTCTTTCCAGGCATGGTGTACTGTGAGAGGAAGAAAAGCCATTGAGAAATGTGGTGAGAATTTTCAGGCAATATACCCCCAAGCATTCAGATTCTCAAACAATGCCCCAAATTTCCTTTCTCTTTCCTAGAAGAATCTCTGTGCTGCTCCCTCATTTGAAATGACCAAGTTCACACTGACCAAGCATGCTGCAAGAGTAGGGGCATCCATCTGTAGTTCCCAAAGGAGTCAGTCCTGCTATACATTAGGAGGGTACATAGGAATAGGGATGTTCAGCTCTGACACTCCCAACTTCTGTCAGCTGAAACGCGCTCGACATGGCAGGGCTTTTCACCACCTTATTTCTATAGAATGAGGTTGAGGAAAAGGGTTTTGAGGAATTTTTATAGTATTGATTTTCCTTTAAATGCCATTGCCATCCCAGGGGAAGGGTCCTCAAAGGCAGAAATCTTTGGCATTTCTACTGAGTCCCAAGAGAAAGGGAATCAATGACACATAATATAGAGTGAAGACAGTTTGTCTATCTTGGGCACTGATTTACACTTTGAGGAGTTTAAAGCTTGCTCTGTTTTTCAGTATTCCGCCCCTTTAGCCAGCTTATTTTTTGTTTTTATATCTGGCATTTCTGGCCTATCAAGAAGATTTCTAGTAAGGCTGTCATCTGTGGAAAATGGACCTCACTGGAGGGAGCTTTTTTATGAAATGATGTTATACTCTATTTTTGTTTGTTTGCAATAAGGAAAAGGAAAGCAAGAAAGCAAGCAAGCAAGCAAGCAAGAAAGCAAGCAAGTGAGCAAGAAAGCACTCTGTATCCACCTGCACTAGTCTTCCAAGTAAAGCAGTTGAGAATTAGGGCATCTAAGCAGCACCATTGAGTTACAGACTTGGGTGGAATGAGGGTAGCTTTTAACAAGAATGATCTAAGTGCCTGGTAACTGATGAGAGAAATTACAAAATTGGGGACAGAGAATGTTCATATAGTATCTGACCTCCAGGACACAGGTTCAGACTTCATTAGCAGACAATTTGGATTGATATCAATTGGTGAATGCTGTTATCAATTGGAAAATATTGCCATCACGTATTCTAAAAGCTGAATAATACTCTCCAGTTTGCTATAGAAATGTTGAAGAAAAGTATAGAAAAGGACATGGTATGTCAAGGCTTTTTGCATTTTAATGAGTCGCATGACTTTTTTGGGGCTGGATACATAATTCTCAACTCTTTTGAGGAAATCAAACAAAACATTCAAGAAGTCAAAGTTGGAAGCAAACCCCAGAGTTTCATAGTGTTAATGGGTCTCATTGAGGGTCAGTGCCAATAAGGGCTCCCTAAGAGCTGAACAGACCAGAAAATTGTAGTCACTGATTAGTGGTAGGTGAAGGAAATGTGCAAGTGGCTCTGATGCCATGTTAACCCTCAGTGTCCCTTTTAAAGTAAAAGGGCAAAGCATGGACTTCCAGTCCCTGATAAGGGACATCCTTTCCCTCATGCATTGGCTAGTGTTTTTCCTGGTGTCAGTGTGCATGTAGGATTTGTGTAGTGCTTGAGTGCAGGGCAGCAACATGACACCTACTGGACTCTCATGAGGGACAATTGCCTAAGGGACAATGATTCATAGCTCTTGGTGGCGTAGACGAAGGCACAAAGAACCTGTTTAAGGTTGTTGGCCTTCTTTGTTGCTGGGGCACACTGCTGTCTTGTATTTTGCCTTCTTTCTGAGAAAATCCACCTGTTTCTTTCATCAGAACTGTTCTATGGCCACCCCAACCTGTATCTCTGGCAGGTATTGGTCTGTCCCAGATGTAGCAACCTGGCATTTATCCTTACTGAATTTCATTTCTCCCACCTGTTCAAATCCCTCTCAATGGCAGGCCTCAAGCTTAAGACTAGTCCCCACTCAGTTTGGGGTCACCTATCAATGTGATTAAAGTTGCCCCTTCCAGCTCATTCATAAATATCTTAAACAAGACTTGTCTCAAGAGAAACACCTAGTGCTTCATTGTTCTTGAACCGTCTAGAAATAACCTTTCAGCATTATCCTCTGAGTCCAATCGTCCAACCAGTTCTTTGGCCCTGTGGTTGTCTACCCATTCAGACCATCAAGTCCTAATTTGTGTGCAAGTATACTGTGGGAGAAAGTGTTAGAAGCCTTCCTAAACTTAAGATAACCAATGTTCACTGTTCGTTCATCCCCAAATACAGTTCTCTAAACACAGAACACCATCGGACTGGTGAGGCATCACTAAATCTATGCTGACTGTTTCAGTCACTTTCTTCTCCTTTCTTTATCCAGAAATAGTATTGGAGAAGATACACTCCATGACATTATTCTAATCAAAAAGAAGCTGAACAGCCTACATTTCCTAGGTTGTCTTTGTGGCCTTTTTTGAAGGTGGATGCAATATTTGACTTTCTTCAGTCATTGAGACCTCTGTCCCAATGCTTCTACAACTTTCAAAGATGATATAGACTGACTTCAGCATCTTTGACTGCATCCAGTCCAATCCCGTAGCCTTGTATTCTTGTAAGTAATTCCTCACTCAGGCCTTAGGCGAAGCTCTTGCTTTCATTCATTTGATTGTGTTTTATTTGTTTGTTTTCTTCTCCATGTGCAATAGTCTGGGAGACCTTTCTATTTAAGCCCAAAACCAAGGAACTGAGTTCCCCAAACCAAGGAACTGAGTTCCCCAAACCTATCTGCACCTGCTTTTATCAGATATTCTATTCATCCATGAGGCAATATTCTCCTTGTTAGTGCTTTTACTTTGGCTAATGCAATAGCAGATCATCTTTATGTCCTTGACAGCCCATGCAAGTAGCAACTCTAAAGGAGCTTTGGCTTTCCTAACTGCTTCCCTGCTTCACTGGAGATTATTTCTAACTTCTTCCTTTGCAGCCTCTCCTTACTTCCCATTTCTGTGTGCAGCCTTTCTGTACTGAAGCTTAGTCAAGAGTGCCCTGTTTAGTCATCCTGTCTCCTGAGACATCTGCTTCTTATCCTGTGTATCACAATGGGTTATTTTTGACCTAACACTTTTCCTGAGTTCCTTTGTCCTTCCAAGCTGCCTTTCATGGGATTCCCCTACCGGTCCCCCTAGCAGGTCCTAGTTTGCTCCTCTGACATCCAGAGCAGGGACTCTGCTACTCATTTGCCTTACTCCTCTCTTGATCTGACTCCCCTTTCCATCTCAATTGTCATGAGAGCTTAGACAAGGAGTTTGCATGCAGGCACTCATTTTTTTTGCACACTGAAACTTGGGCAAAGGAATTCCATCTCCCGTGAGTTTGTGAAGCATACAAAGCCATGTCTTAATCTGATCCTCTGGTCCTGAGCTGAGCCTGGCTGCTAGAATTGCAAGATCTCATAGCAACCTTGCAGGCACTGCATAGAGACCTCTGGCCAGGTGCAGCTCCTCTTAAAATGACCAGCAAGCTAAGAAAGGACCCCTTGGAAGGATTAGGATGATATAAACTACTCAAAAATTCAAGTCATTTGAGAGCTTACTACAGGTACAAATCTTCACAGCCCTTCACACAGTAGGTTTCTGGCGACAGTGCAATTCTGCTGTGTTTCCCACAGGGATCATCTGAAGCAGATACCTTCCACAACTGATAAGATCTGTCAGGGTGGCTCTCCCAGCTTCTCCTGTTTGGAGCAGGTAGAGACGGGATTAGCTTCCACTCCATCAGAGTGACCGGAGATCATAATTACTTTCTCCCAGGGATGGTGCAGAATGTGAAGCCAAAGTGCTTACCCAGACCATAACAAGCAGGAATTCAGTATCTCTGCACCCCAGAGGAGTGATTTTGCCGCCTGAGAGGGTCCATGCTCAGCCTATCCAGGCAACTCTCTCAAGTGTTGCAGGAAGACACCATGGGTAGAAGGATTGACCCCCAGCATGGCAAACTCGTTCTCCTGCTGAGAAGATGCTTTGTGGGTCAGGGCTGCTGTCAGATTTAGACATGAAACTGATACTTTTAGTCCTTTGCACAGAGAAATCAAGGGGTCCAGGAGGAGCCTCAGAAAGCTCTTTCCCCACTCCTCTCCCTACAGAAATCAGTATCTTTCTGACCTGCTCCTTGGCTTCTACAAATGCAGAGATGCCCCTGGACAAGTGCCCTGCTTCTGGGAGGTTTCTTTAGGGCAGAAGGTGGGATGGGATCTATGGGTGCTGACAGAGACAAGACATGGGACCAAGAAACAACTCCTGGGTTAAAAAGTTACAACTAGTAGAAAACAACCAGGGAATGAGAGAAAATTACAAACATAAAGACTGTGGAAGAGGAAATTCAGAAAACTCCTGGTCAGTTCCTATGATGCAGACACATTGCCCTAAGCAAACACCTCTGTCTCCTCTACCACCCACCAGAGAATCTGCTGGGTGGTCAATGGGGTCTAGGGCATCTCCTTCGTAGATGAACTACAGAAGAGGAGAGGTACCTCTGTCCTGTGAAATGCATGTTTCCCATGACAAGTCAAAGGAGTTGAGAGTGTCTGCCCTGCAGCTTTTGCTTTTTCCGAGATGGTGAGCACATCTAGGTGAGGTGAAGGCTTTCCTGAGTGCTCATTCTTAAGTATTGCTCATCATTACTTCACCTTTCTATGCTGTTTTTTGCTCTTTGGATCCGGTTTTTGTTCTCTGATGTTAAGGATGAGAGTCAACTGCAGTTAAAGACATGACCCGCCACTCCCACTATGTGGCCTTAACAAATAATGAAGATAGATAAACTGCTGTGAGAATGGAGTCCATCTCATGGGGACAGATGTCTAAGAAAGGTCAGGTCAGTCTCTGCCTGTTTCTTTCCCTGGGCAAAGCTGCGATTGGTGTGAGAGATTCAGATACAGACATCTCTGCTCAAGAGAGCAAGGTTAGGGGCAGGGATCCCTGACTCCTCTGGCAGAAGTGTTCTGTTTGTCGCTTGCAGTGATAGAAAGAGACTATTCCCATTGCATTCCTAGACCAAATTCCCTTCATTCAGCTCATGGTATGTATCCTGGGGTATCCTCTCAAAATACATCAAGTAGTCTGACTCTTCCATTTACACACCAGATAGATAGAGTTGTATTGACTCCTTTGGAGCCTATGGGCAGAGTCCCCAGCTCTGCATGGCACTCTCAGACAGCCTAAAATACAGGTCAGGATAGGGAGCTGAACTATGATAGAGAGAGAGGTGATGTAGGGGGTCCTGTGATGAAGGTAATAGGTTTTGCTGCTATTTTGCTAGAGGAACTTTTTCTAACTTGTCAATGCCTTTTTCTTCAAGAAAGTACCTTGTAACAACAGCAAATGTCCAGCAGCAACTCCCTGAATGAGTTCCTCCTCCTGATGCTTGCAATCTCATGAGAGCTACAGCTCTTGCACTTCCCACTCTTCCTAGGCATCTACATCATTGCTTTCCTGGGCAATGACTTCATCATCACAGCCATAGCCTGTGACCACTGCCTTCACATCCCCATACACACTTCCTCCTCAACCTCTCCCTCCTCAACCTTGGCTCCATCTCTACTACTATTCCCAAATCCGTAGCCAGTTCTCTGTGGAGCACCAGGGCTATTTCATATTCATGCTGTGCTGCCCAGATATTTTTGTTGTCTTTTTCATTTTGTCTGAATTTATTTTCTCACCATTATGGCCTGTGAATGCATTTTTACTATCTGCAATAAAAGACTAAAAGTGAGCTGGGCCTGTTTAGCCTGGAGAAGAGAAAGGTTGAGAGGGAATCATCTGATTAATATATATAAATACCTAAAGGGTGAGTGTAGGGAGGAAGAGGCGAAACTCTTCTCGGTGGTGGCCAGTCACAGGACAAGGTACAAAGAGTATAAGTTGAAACACAGGAAGTTCCATCTCCATGTGAGGAGGAACTTCTTTACTCTGAGAGTGAGAGAGCCCTGAGAGGGGCTGCCCAGGGAAGTCATGGAGTCTCCTTCTCTGGACATCTTCAGAACCTGCCTGCATGCAACTCTGTGCCATGTAGTTCAGTGTTACTGCTGGAGCAGGAGGGTTGGACTAGAGGATCTCTAGAGGTCCCTTCCAACCTTCACCATTCTGTGATTCTGTGATTCTGTTATCATGGTGACTGCTTTACTTTAGGCTAGTGATTTAGTGGAGTATTTCTTAGTCTGTTACTCGTGGTACCTGACAAAGTAATGTAGGGTTGAATGGCAGAAAACATGCAAGGGAATATTCACTCTCTGAACCATGGCTGAGGCCAGCCTCTGACATGTCTGTTACCAGACAAAGAGAAGAAGACCTCCAAGTAAACTTGCTGCATATTGACTTTGGGGAGGAGGTTATGAAATTATGGGTTGAAAGAAGCCTATGTAACAAGAGCTTCAGCACTACCTCCTCTCCGTCTAGGGTGAACACAAGTTCTGTTATTGGTGCTTTCAGAAAGAACATAACATTTAAGAAAGGGATTACCATAGATTAGTATATTTCTGTGTTTGCTTAGCACAGTCCGTAAGGTGTACCTATTTTATTTATTTTTTTTGTATCATTTTCAGCCTTCCTACTAAAGCAAATCCATCATTCATCTGTATCAGGTGTCAGGCAAGCAAAAAGCAATTTAGGTGGATACCTAGTCACAGAAGGAAGTGTGTTATTTACTGTACACATCCATCACAGGAAGCTCGCACTGGTCCTCTGGCCATGCTGATCATTCTGCTTAACTTCTGGGCCTTCCGCGTGTCTGCTGGCCTCCCTTCAGCCCAGAGACACAGCCGTTTCATTTTGTGTTTCTTCCATTCAAGGTATATTAAATCAAGAGCTGCTGGTAACAACTGGCAAAACGTGTATTTTGTTTTGTTTTGCAGTGTGGTAGTGTGGCAGAGAATACGTGCTGCCTGCCTTGTGGCATGGAATGGCAGTTTAATTTCTGCACAGAGTAGTGGAAGTGATGTCCAGCATGGTCTTCTTCATACTTATTGCAAGGAACAGTTGTTGGAATGACCTCTTCCTTCAGTGGAAGAAGAAAAATTCTGAATGAGCTGTCCCCACAACTGCACCTGGACTTTTCCCTGTGTAAATAAACTGAGTAGTCTTAGTACTGCAGGAGGAATTTGAGGAAGGAACTTTCACAATAAGCTGTCTAAGGTACCTAACTTAAACCATTACCTATAATTCTGAAGCCTCTCCACTGAAGATGTGTTGGTGGGATTCTCTGCCAGCTGAAAAGGAAGAGGAGTCATCCAACTAACGTCAAAATTTCAGTGCTAGGTAGTTAAGACTAAACTCACCTATCTTGGTTTTCTGTACTGTCAGGAGGGAGTGATTTAAATAGCAAAAAAGCCTCAGACAGGATGGCAATAACATTTTTTTGTTGAAAATAAATTCTGATTTTGATTCTCATTTAAATGCAACATTTTTTTTCTTGCTAATTCATCCATAAAAATTAGAAAACGGCAACACAAAGACAAGAAAAGCGCAGTGAATTCTTTGGTTTTGAGGGTTTTAGAGAGAACTTACACCTAGATCTAATTCTTGGGACTGCAATAAGGATGGACCTCATTGAGCTAGAGTCCCTAACCTCTGAAATTTTGAGATATGCCCAGCATGTAAGTCAACTGCACCCAACATTTCCTATTAAAAACTTGAGCTTCCAATTCTGTGCTTAGCATCACTCTTCATTAAGGATTAGTCAACTAGCATAAGGGGAGAAGACATAACCCTCTAGACTCTTTATTCTTCAGCAGTGGCTGTCAAAGAAGAGCAGGCAATGAACTCAGCTTAGGATATTTAAGTTGCAAGTGTCTGTATGCGGACAATCTAATTCCACTGCATGAGTATGTTCTATGAGCTGAAACATTGATTCTGACAGTACTGTGTCATAAACACGGGATATTTATTTCACCAAGATTGATCTAGGAACAACTGCCTTTTTGTTCCACAGCAATTAAGTTAGTGACCAATATTCTGTTTTATTTTTGAAGCTTAGAAGAAAGATGATGTTAGATGGGTAAACTAGACTTTATTTGGCTAACTTCTTCTCCTAACTTTCTCCAGAAGGTTAATGTGGAGAAGTGGTGTTTGGTAGAGCAATAAAGCTATTGTTCTCTTTTTTGTGTGCGTATTTCAGTTGTTTTCTGTCTCTCTGAGAACAAAGAGGTTCAATAACACTCTGCCACTAAAATAAGCAGAGAAAATAGGTTTTGTGACAAGAATATTTATCCAGAGCTGAGGAAGGTGATCTGCCTAGAGAATTCGCTGTCCTAATAAAAGGAGGAACTCTGTTTTCACACATTGAGAAAACCATCACCAGGGTATTCACTAGAATTTGTAAAGTGCTCTTAAACCATTTGAAAGGCTCCCCTATCTAAGAATTTGCCTTTGTAATGATGTTTATAGGACAGAAACTGGACAATTTCATGAAGCTTCACTCATAAGAAAGGTGTAATTTCAACAAATAAACCATAATCAACTGCTCTATCTCCCTCCTTTTCCCCTCTACTTACAAAATTTCTCCTCAGAAAGGAAAATATTTCCTAGAAATTGTCACACTTCTCTTCAAACTCATCTTAAGAGCATCTTTCATCTGCTGGTTCTTCAGGCTGAAAATGAAGGGGCTCATCAGAGGAGTTACCAATGTGTTGATTAGGGCCACTGCTTTGTTATAGGAAATGTTGTATTGAAGGCTGCACTGAGGTCTTTGATGGCACTGAACAAGGCTTCTCCTTCACATTAATTCAAGTGGGCTCTTAATCCACCTCCCAGTGCAATTTCTTGCACTGAAAGGCTTGGCAACAGTAACCATAAAAAGTGGATTTCAAGAATGTGGTGGGAGTGAGAGAGGACACAGACTCTGGCCCTCAGCAGAACCTTAATCAGTAGAGTAGTGGGGGATGCCATGGGAGGCAGTTCTGAAGGGCTTAGGATCTCAGAAAATCCAGCAGGTCTTTCAGGACAGCATCTGTCAAGCACAAGAATAGACCATGCTGATAATGAGTCAAGCTAGCAGACATCACAGGAGATCAGCCTGGCTAAACAGACTCCAGACTGAGTGCCAGTGCAATAAGGAAGCATATGAGAACGGCAAAGATGGAGGGACTGCAAAGGAGGAATGTACAAAAATTGGCCAGTGAGGAAAGAGATATTATTAGGGAAGCCAAAGCTCCCTTGTAATAGACACTTCCATGTTTCTACACACTTGTCACAGCACGACTTGGGCATGAGAAAGAGTTGCTACTGCTTCAGCTACCACAAAAAAAAAAAAAAAAAATAACAAGGAAACT
>JAUBOD010000482.1:22353-37857 GCA_032353885.1 Nothura maculosa | reverse complement strand
AGGCCTGGGTCTGCTCTCGGCTCCGGAGCTGGCGGCGGCAGCAGGAATTCTGCAAATTGCACCATGAATCCTGCAAATTGCCCCATGAATTCTGCAAATTGGACTGTGCATTCTGCCAATTGCCCCATGCACTCCGCTAACCGCCCCCATTCCCTTCTCTCCCTATTCCCTCCCAGGCCTGGGTCTCCTGTCGGCGCCGGAGCTGGCGGCGGCGCGGGGCCGGGCGGAGGCGGCGAGCCGGGCGCTGTCGGCGGAGCTGGTGGCGCAGCTGGCGCGGCGCGACGAGCTGGCCTTCGAGAAGGAGGTGAAGACGGCGTTCATCGGCGCGCTGCTGGCCGTGCAGGGCGAGCAGCGCCAGGCCGCGCGCCGCCGCCGCCGCGGCGCCAAGGGCGCCGAGCCGCAGCGCATGCCCCGCAAGGTGCCCTGCGACCGGGGTGCATGCACGTGCAGCGGGCGCTGCAAAAAAGGGGGGGCGTTGCGTGCAAGTTGGAGGAGGAAAGTGCATGCAAATGCAGTGATATTTGCAAAAAATGGGGGGCGTTGCGTGCAAGTTGGAGGGGGAAAGGCGTTGCAAAAAGAGGGAGGCGCTGCGTGCAAGTTGGAGGGGGAAAGTGCATGCACATGCAGCAGGGTTTGCAAAAAATGGGAGGGCGTTTTGCGTGCAAGTTGGAGGAGGGAAGTGCATGCAAATGCAGCAATATTTGCAAAGAAAGGGAGGCGGTGCGTGCAAAATCGAGGAGGGAAATGCATGCACATGCAGCGAGCTTTGCAAGAAATTGTAGGCATTGCGTGCAAGTTTGAGGAGGAAAGTGCATGCGAATGCAGCAGATATTTGCAAAAAAAGGGAGGCGTTGCATGCAAGTTGGAGGAGGGAAGTGCATGCACATGCAGCGAGCTTTGCAAGAAATTGCAGGCATTGCATGCAAGTTTGAGGAGGAAAGTGCGTGCAAATGCAGCAGGATTTGCAAAAAATGGGAGGGCGTTTTGCATGCAAGTTGGAGGAGGGAAGTGCATGCACATGCAGCAATATTTGCAAAAAAAAAGGGAGGCGGTGCGTGCAGGTTTGAGGGGAAAAGTGCATGCAAATGCAGCAGGGTTTGCAAATAAGGGGTGGGATGGGGACTCATAGGGCATGGAGACCAGGAGATGGACAAGAGCATGGGATGAGGGTAGGGGGACCAGGATGGGGCCATGGGCACCAGGATGGAGACGGGACATGGAGATGGGGGATCTGGGATGAGGATGGGAACTGGGATGGGGACTCAGAGGGCATGGAGACCAAGAGATGGACAAGACCATGGAGACAAGAGCATGGGATGGACATGGGGATGGGGACAAGACCATGGGATGAGGGTAGGGGGACCGGGATGGGGCCATGGGCACCAGGATGGAGATGGGATAGAGGGATGGGGGATCCGGGATGAGGATGGGAACTGGGATGAGGATAGAGGGACCGGGATGGGGCCATGGGCACCAGGATGGAGACGGGACAGAGAGATGGGAGATTTGGGATGAGGATGGGAACTGGGATGGGGATGGGGACTCGGGGGGCATGGAGACCAGGAGATGGGATAGAGGGATGGGAATCCGGGATGAGGATGGCAACGAGGCCGGCGCTTCCCGCAGCGCTTCAGCATGGAGGGCATCTCCAGCATCCTGCAGACGGGAATCCGGCACACCTTCGGCTCCGGCCCCGCCGACAAGCAGGTGCCCCGTTTCCCTCCGTTTTCACCCCAAAACAGCAGCAAGCCGCTGGAAATGCTGCCAAAAATGGTGTGTTTTTCTGAAACGGAGCGTTTTTCCATGGATTTGGCAGTACCTGGACACGGTGATTCCCTATGAGAAGAAGGGCTCGCCGCCCTCCGTGGAGGACCTGCAGATGCTCACCAACAGTGAGTGGCAGTTTGGGGCAATTTGGGGCAATTTGGGGCAAATCCCCCATTTCGCACTGTTGCAGCATTTGCATTTTGGGGAAAATCTCCCATTTTCCATCATTGCAGCGTGGGCAATTTGGGGCAAATCTCGCATTTTGCACCATTGCAACCTGGTCAATTTGGGGTAAATCACCCAGTTTTCATCATTGCAGTGTGGCCAATTTGGGGTAAATCCCCCATTTTGCATCATTGCAGGATTTGCATTTTGGGGTAAATCTCCCATTTTCCATCATTGCAGCATGGGCAATTTGGGGCAAATCTCCCATTTTGCACCATTGCAGCATGGGCAATTTGGGGCAAATCTCCCATTTTGCATCATTGCAGCATGGCCAGTTTGGAGTAAATCACCCAGTTTTCATCATTGCAGCATGGCCAATTTGGGGCAAATCTCCCATTTTGCATCATTGCAGTTTGGGCAATTTGGGGCAAATCTCCCATTTGGCACCATTGCAGCGTGGACAATTTGGGGCAAATCCCCCATTTTGCACCATTGCAGCATGGCCAATTTGGGGAAAATCTCCCATTTTGCACCATTGCAGTGTGGGCATTTTGGGGCAAATTCCCCATTTTGCACCATTGCAGCAGTGTTTTGGGGCAAAAAACCTTTTTTGGGGGGGGGAGACAACCCTGCAATCTTCCAAACTGCAGCAGGGCCAATTTAAGGCAAAATCCGGCATTTTTGGCATGGAAAACGGGGGCGGAAAGGGCATTTGGGAAGGGGAAGGGCTGGATTCCAACCCCGTTATCCCGTTTTCCAGTCCTTTTTGCCATGAAGGAAGGGAATGAGAAGGTGCCCACCCTGCTCACCGACTACATCCTCAAAGGTAACTTGCACCGTGCACCGTTTTTGGCTGTTTTTTGCCCATTTTGGGCAGGAAAATCCATCGGGACCCCCCTGCCCTGTTGCACCTTCTGTGCATCCCATGGGCACATCCTTCCTGGAATTTTCCTTGCATCCCGTTTGCATCCATTCTTTTTCCCAGCTCGTGCGTCCTCCTTGCATTTTTCCTTGCATTTTTCCTTGCATTTTTCCTTGCATTTTTCCGGCACGCTCACACATTCCCTATGGATCTTCCTTTGGCATCATTCCGCGCATCATTCCATGCATCCCAGGGTTTTCCATGCGCCAGATCCTCCACATTCCCCCTCTGGTCCCTTGTGACTCTCTCTCTCTTTCAGTTCTCTGCCCAACCTGACGCGGCGCCTCCGAAAACGGGGCCAAATCCGAGGAAAACGGGTCCCTTCCCGACATTCCCCCCACTCCTTCCTCCTCCTCTCCCCCCTCCTTGCACTGCTGGGAAAGGAGAAATAAATTAATTGGTTTCATTAATTAACACCCGCCCGCAGCTCCCGCCTCGTCCTCCGCTCGCCGTTGCAACCGGAAAATATTCCCAAATAATCCGAAACGGGGGGAAATTGCACATTTTTGGCAGCTTGCGGCTTCCTTGGGCTGCTTTTTAGGGATTTGGGCATTTTGGGGGAGAAAATGCCCCTTCTGGGCTTGTTTTTGGGGGAGAATCGTGGATTTTGGGGCCGTGTTGCTCATTTTGGGGGGAAAACTGCAGTTTTTTGCACTCATTTTAAGGAGAAATCCTGCATTTTGGGGCACATTGCTCATTCTTGGTGGGAAATTGGTGATTTTTGGCCCTCATCCCTCATTTTGGGGGCATTCTTAATACCCCGTCACTCATTTTGGGGGAGAATTGTGCATTTTTGGGGCTTCATCATCACTCATTTGGGGCAGAACCACCTAATTTTGAACCCTATCACTAATTTGGGGAGAAAATCACGCTTTTGGGGCCCATTTTGGGGGGGAATTGAGCATTTTTATACCCCCATCTCTCTTTTTGGAGCACATTTTGGGACGACAACAATCATTTTAGGGCAGAATCGTGCATTTTTGTGTCCTATAGCTCATTTTTGGGGGAGAATCATGCGTTTTAGGCTCTGTTGCTTTGGGGGAGAACGGTGACATTTTGGATCTTGCATTTTGGGGAGAAATTGAGCATTTTTACCCCCTCACCGCTCATTCTGGGAGAAAATCATGCATTTTGGGGTCATGTCACTCACTTTGGGGCAAGAACCGTGTGTTTTGGGGCTCCACCATCATTTTGGGGTGAGAAACGTTAGTTTTGCACCCCGCCACACATTTTGGGGGAGAATCCTGCATATTTCGACCCTTACCTACCATTTTTGGGCTCACCTCGCTCCTTTGGGGGAAGAATCACACATTTTGGGGCCAAGCAGCGTCTCGTAGAACTTTATAATAATAAACACCCGGGGATTTACTACTAAATTACACCGAAATCTGGATGAAATTGCAAGGTTACATTCACGCCAGCACCGGGCCTGAAAACGGGGCGTTTCAGCCCATTTTTGCATCACTGTCCACCCCCAAAACCCCCCTTTTTCCCCCCAAAACAACCCAAGGGCCCAAAAAGGCCTAAAGGGACCAAAACCAGCGATTCTTCCGGCTGCAAAAATGCCTCTTTTCAAAGAAAATCCCAATTTTGGAGGGTGAAACTGCAGGGAAAATGAACCCCCCACTTCCTCCCTGGCGCCGCACATTTTAAGGCGAATTTTCCCCTTTTGAGGGCATTAAAAATCCCTCAAATTATGTTTTCTGCAGACACTTGCTTCCCTCCACACACAATTTTTGGGAAGGAGGGAGGATTTGGGGGAAAAAAGGGGGAAAATGGCTTTCCCTGTCCACATCCCAGCTGCAGCCGGAGGGAGCGATATTGGGGCTAAACTAGCGGGTTTTGGCAACTCGAATCCCCTTCTTGAATTTCCACGGGTGGGTTTCAGGTGGCTGTTGGGTTTGGGGGAAAAATCTGGGTTTTTTTTCCTTGTTTTGACCAAAATAAGGGGGAAATTCTCATTCCTGGCAGACCTGGCCCCATTCTGCAGCCCTTAAGAAATGGGTGTTTTTATTCCCCCTGGATTCACCTTTTAATATAAATTAAAGGATGGGGGGCAACGGGATGGAGCCTTTTGCAGCAGGACACACATGGAGTCTCCCAGTGTTTTTTTTGGGAGAAATCAGACAAAAACCGGCAAAAAACCCTTTCGCGCTCCGCGTTTTTCCGTTTCTCCCTGCTGCCCAGTGTCTTTTTGGGGCCAAAAAGCCGGAAAACGGGGCGTCCGTGTCCTTCCAAAGGGAAATCCCAGCGGTGGAGCCTGCGGAGGGGAAGAGGGCGGGCTTCCGATGGGGAAAACCACCGGGAAGAACGGGAAAACCTTCCCAAAACGGCCTCGTAAACGGGTCCTTCGGAGCAGAGCCCGGCGCCATCCTCACGTCCCCGCCGGAGAGAGGTTGGAATTCGGATTTTTCCCGAAAATCGCTGTTTTCGCCCCGTTTCGCGGCGCCGGGCTACTCGAGCGAGTCCCTGTGGTCCAAGCGGAGGGCGCCGCCGGGCTCCTCCTCCTCCAGCTCCTCGTCCTCGTCCTCCTCGTCGTCCTCCGCGTCCTCGTCGTCCTCGTCGTCCTCGTCCTCCTCGGTGCCGTCCAGGGAGTCGTCGTGGGCCGCCAGCATGGCCTGCTGCATGGCCATGGTGGCCGTGGCCGAGGACAGCGGCTCCAGGTTGTCCATGCCCAGGGAGCCTGCGGAGAACCAAGGAATGGCCCCAAAGTGAGAAGAACGCCCCGGTTCTCAAAAAAAGGGCAGGAAAAGACACGTTTGCCACCCCCATGACAAGCCCAAGGAAGGAGCCCTGGGCTCTTCTTGGTTGCCTCTTTATCTCTTGGTTTGCCCAACCTCATCTCTTCCTTTGTCATCTTCATCCTCTCATCTTCCTCTTGCACCTCCTCTTATCTTGTCCCCTCTTCATCTCCTCTATCTTACCTCTTCTTATCTCTGGTAGCTTCAGAAGTTGCCTCCTCTTATCTCGTCCCCTCTTCATCTCCTCTATCTTATCTCTTCTTATCTTCTTATCTCCGGTAGCTTCACAAGTTGCCTCCTGAACTCTCTCCATCTCTCTCCATCTCTCCCTTCTCCACTCACCTCTTGGTCTTTCCATCTCCATCCCTTGGGCCTCATCTCTTCATGTCCTCCTTATCTTCTCCTCCTTGTCTTCTCCTCCTTATCTTCTAGTCTCTCCATCTTCTCCCCATCTTGTCTCTCCTCATCTCTCCTCCCTTCTTCTCCTGCTCTATCTCCCCACATCCCAAGCCCCTTAGGGAGGTCTCCAAGATGATCTCCAACGCTGGGGTCCCTTAGGACAAGGAGGACATTCCCAACAACCAGGGCCATGACAAGGATGGCCCCCAATGGCACCGCGGTCAAGTGGAAGACCCTTCCCATGTCAACCCTTCCCACGTGATCCATGACTCCAGATCCCCTCCGGCATCAACATCCGGCCGTAATTCCACACATGGTGGCCCAAGGGCCATCCTTACCGTCGGGATTGGTCCCGGAATTGCCCCCCGGCTGCTGCAGGACGCCGGCGGCGATGGAGTTGGGCCAGAAGCGCTGCGTGGGCCGGTGCTGGGACTTGATCTTCTTGGCTTTAGGCGCTGGGTCCGGGTTGCTGGCGTCCAGCATGGGCTGCAGGATCCGTCTCCGGGCGTTGATGAACCTTTCCGGGCGGGAGAGGGCAGGGAATTAGCCACAAGAGCCAACATAATTCCACAGCGCTATAAAAATGTAATAAATCCATGTATAAAACCCTCTGGAGAAGGGAGTGGAAGGCCCCCAAAATGCTCTTTTTCCGTGTTTTTCGTGTGTTTGTGGTTTGTTCCGTCATCACCCGGGTTTTCCAGCTATTCATCAGGGAAATGCCAGCGGGCACATCCCGGCTTGGCCAGGAGAGGGCGCCAAGTCATCGCCAATGGCCAACCGGGCTTAAGTAAACCCAAGCCGGGGCTCAGGTCCCACAAGGGCTTATTCAGCGGGTAAATAAATAGGAAAAAATTCCCTCATATTTGAAATGGAAGCGATTTTGAGGCCACATTTTGGGGCCAAGAGGCTGCTCCAACGCATGCCATGTCCAACATCCAAGATCCCAAGGAAGGTGTTTGGAAGCATCCCCTTGGAAGAGACTTCAGAGGGAGATGATGACTTGTGGTGGATGGGGATGTAGAGGAGACCTCATGGAGCCCTCCTATTCCAAGCTGGGAAGGGAAAGGCCCTGGATGGACCACGCAAGACTCACCAGTTGTTGACCTGCAGGAGCGTCAGGTTGGTCTGGGCCGCGATTTGCCGCTTCTCGTCCTCCGTAGGGTACGGATGCTGTGGGGAGGGAGGCGGGAATGTGACACCAGGGGCAACGGGCAGCTCCAGGAATGGAAAAACATGGCTTGTTTGGTTTTCCATCCCCCCTGGACTCCAGGAATTCTGCCCATTTGCGAGGCTTGGTCGGTGGCCAAGCGTCCCACCGCTTCCCTGCTCCTGAAGTAATGGAAAGTTTGTCACTCTTAGCGCTTTTTCCCTCATTTTCTAACTCCATCGGAACAAAAAGGCCCCTGTGCTGAAATCCTCCTTTTGAACCCCAAATTTCATGTGGTGTTTCCCAGACCAGCATGGCAGGAGACATGGATGAGCCCATCAGGAACTGGCCACCAACACTGGCGACTCCGCGGTCCTAGGCTTGGATAAGCCCAAATATTCCATAGAAAATGACGGGACATCTTCAGGGCAACCTCCAAGCCTGGTTTTTCCCTGGTTTTCCTTATTTTTCATCTGGAGAAGGTCACAAGCTCCAACCCAAGGCAAGTTTCTCCTAAGAAAACCCAACTCCCAGCTGGTTCCTCTGAGGTTCTTATGATCTTATCACAGCCACCCCATGCAAGTAGTTGGTTTCTGAGCTATTTTTACCCAAATTATTCCGGAAAGAGACCTTTTTTTTCCAAGTTTTGGCCCAATTTTCTGCTCCAAAGCCACGCTCCTCACCATGAGATGCTGGAAGAGCCACGAGCGCATGATGTTGGTGGCGTGCTTGGGCAGGACGCCCCGCTTGTTCTTGGACTTCTTGTCCTCACCGTCCAGGAGCGAGGTGAGATCCAGGTTGACCTGCTGGCGAGACGGAGCCTCGAGCCAAAATGGGGCAAAAAAGCAGGAGTTTGGCTCCCTTTTCCCCCAAATCTGCATTCAACTCCTCTTTTCCCATTTGTAGATTTCTGATTTTGGGGCAATTGCTGCATCTTTTTTTTGGGAATCAAGGCCAAACCATGGCATGAGCCTGGACATGCAACTATGGAGGAAATCTCTTCCAGCTCCAAAAGAAATAGGGAAAAAAGGGAAAAAATTCCCAGAGATGACTTTCCAAACCACCTGCAGAGCCATGAACCCCTGGCAAATCCGTGCTTTTCATCCAGGGTTTCCTATGGCACGAAACGCCCACGCTTCCACGTGGCCGTTTGGGAAAATTCAGGAATTCTGAGTCATCCATCCCTGCAATTTTGCTGGATTTCTCCTAGCAATGGCCCAGATAGAGTAATAAATAAATCTATCTCATCGGATTGTTTGGACCTGGCTCCTTGGCTGATTTTCAACCGCCTCGAGTAATCGATCGTCCCATTTCCACCCAATCCGTAGGCAAAAATCCGTCTGCTCCGTGGGCCAAAGAAGTGGGGAATGACCCCAAAGCGAGCTCTGCAGATGGAGTTAATTAGTCCTCGCTGCTAATTAAAAATCTGAGACCCCCTGAGGTTTTAATTCATCGATAAATCGGTTATTACGGCGATCGCCGCGGCCCCGGCACAGGAATTTGGGCTGTTTTAATGAATTTTCGCCCTAAATTGGGAAACGTGGCGGCAAATTCCGGCGTGTTTTAGAAGCCACGGCGGCTTCCGCAGGGAAAAACGGGGAAAAAAATCCCGGGAAAGGGCAATGGAGCCTTACCTGGGCGTTGGGAATCTGCAGGGCGCCGGGGGCAATGGCTTGAGCCAGGACCTGGCCCTGGGACGTCACCATCGTCACCGGCTGGTACAGGGCTCCTCCTGCAGGAAAACGGGATCAATGGGGGGAAAATGGGGCAAAAAAAGCCCATTTTGGGATTTCTTTAATGGCCCCAAATACCTGGCACGGCCGGGGAGCTCCCGGTGCCCATGGAGAGGTTTCCGGGCGGGAGCGCGGCCGCCGGCACCACAATTCCCGGCGGAGGGTTGGAAGCGGCCGGCAAGGCGGCGGGCGGGCTCTGCAGCATCTCCTGCATGGGGAAAATAAAATATAGATATTTAATAACATAGTGATATTCAATATTCCACAAAAATGCCAGGGTTGGTGTCCCAAACGCTTCCCTTTTGGCCATCCCTTCTTTTCCTTGAGGAAAAAGAGGGAGAAAGGAGCGTTTTCCTACACTCCTTGGGCCAATATCTCTATTTTACACGCCAAAAAATGGAATAAAAAGCAATAAAATGGGGCTGCTGGCAGGGGGAATTCGTCGCTTATCACTTATTATATTTATATATTATACTTATTATATATTGCAGGGCCCCCCTTGCAATATTCAACCCGGATTTTGCCATTCCTGGTGTCCCTAAAGATGGATTTGCCCCCCAAAACTGGATTTTCTGCCCCTGCGTTTGAGGATTTTCTGCTAAAATCCGGTATTCCGGTTGCCGGAATGGGAGGGGATGGGCGAAGACGGACTCAGGCGTCGCATCCCAGATGTGCCAGCTTTTTTCCTGCTTTTTTTCCCAGCGATATCTCCATAATTATCATTTCAGCTCTCTAATTTGCCCAGCTGCGATGGAGATAAAGCCATTGCATGCAATAAAATGAGGATTTCTCCCTCTTTTTCTCCCCCTTTTTTGCCCAAATCCCAACCCAAGGAGCTTCCCTGCTCTCCCATTCGCCTTCTTATTCACTTGGAAATGCGCTCGCCTGTGTTTTCCTTGAGAAAACCATGGTTTTTGGGGTAAGAAATGAGGATTTTTTCGCTCCGTGTTATTTCCAAGGGGAACGTCAGGAAAGAAATCCAAGCAATTTGGGAAAAAAACATAATTTTGAGATGATCTTTCCCATTGCTCAGCAAAAAATGGTCCCAAACAGTGTCTTGGGAGCATGAAGAATATTAGGAATGAGAAGCAAAGGAAATGGGAGGAATTTATGGCATCTCCATAAATTCCTATAGGACACTGGTTTTGTCTTCCAACAAAGGCAAGCCAATGAAGCCAAGACCTCCATGGAGGATAAAAACATGGAATTTTTCAGGTCAGCAATTCCCACATTTCATTTCTCCCTATGATCCTTTTGGAGATCCCAAGGAAATTCAAGCGAGGCTCTTCCACGCTGGCTCCTCTCAAGCCGTTCCCAACACTTGGCTTGACCTTGGATCATGGAGTCGCCCAACGTTTTGGGAGATCCCAAGGAAACCCAACAGCATCCGGGTGCCGGAAACAATTTAGCAGCAAACATTCCCAAATTTGCCCTTCTTCCCACCACGGAGACGTCCTCCCCATCCAACATCCTTCTCATGGTGCTGGAGTTGACCGGTCATCTTCCATTGCCCGTTTTTGCCGTAATCCTTCCTGTTTTGAGCTCGCAATTCCCAAATCTCCCCATTTTCTCCCATTTCCCCGGCTTCTCCCCGTGCCCTCCCCAGCGCCGGCGCAATGGGAAGCTCCCCGGGGCCAACGTTTTTCCTCATTTTCCGATACCATCCCCTCTTTGTGAGCAAAATCCTCATTCCTCTTCCCGCCCGCTGCATTCTAATTAACTCCGCACTTTAAGGAAGAAAAGAAGGAAAGGGGGGGCCAAAAAAAAAGACAGGGAATGGGGGGAAGAAAGCCAATTGACAATAGCCACAGGACGGCTTTCCATCTCATTAACTCCCCGCTTATTATTTGCAGGGAAATTACTGATAAAACCGGGCGGCTCCATTGGCTCCGTGGGCTCCTATCTCCCATCTCGCTCCTCGCCCCGTTGCCAAGGCGACCCGCAATAATAGGAACTAATAAATTAGCCACGAGATGCTCGTCGGGCAATTAGCGCTCCCTTTCATGCCGCTAATTTGGAGCGCGGGGAGGGAGACGGCGCCGGGAAAAATCCAGGGCTTTTCACAACAATTCAGCTTTTTTTTTGTTTTTTTTCCCTCGAAATTCCAAAATTTTATCATTTTTTCCCTTTTTTTGCGTCTTTTTTGGGTCTTTCCCTCAAAATTCCAAAATTTTATCGCATTTTTCCCTTTTTTGGGGCTTTTTGGTCGCCTCTTGGCGGCGAGAGGCTGCAAGCGGCGCCTGGGCAATTCGGCACTCCAAAATAAGGCTTTTTTGGGCTGAAAAACGCCTTAAAAAGCCCAGAAAACAGCCAACAGGCGCTGCCTGGGATAGCCTGTCTGTTCTGGGGGAAGAAATACCAAAAAAAGTCACCGCTGACCTGGAATTTTGGCAGCATTTCATTGCAAAACCCCCTTGGGAAACTCCAGGGAGGGATTTGGGGATCTCACCTCTGGGTGCCATTTGTTTTGCCCGTTTCTGCCTGTTTTTCAGCATTTTTTTCAGTCACCTTGGGGTGTTTTGCTGCTTTTCCTTAATCCTTTTTGTGGTGTTTTCACTTCTCTGAGCACTTCCATGGAGGCACCACCGGGTTGGCTCTCTCCAAGCTCCATCCCATGGGCCAAATTTGCCGAATTTGCCCCCATTAATCCCCCAAATTGGCCTTTTATTAACACGACCTTCTCCCATACTTGGATATTTACCAAAAATGGGTCATTAGGCAAAAGAAAAAGAAAAATAAAACCACAGCGTGCCCCAAGTGGCCCAAAAGTCCCCAAATCCAAGGCAAAAGCAGCAGAGGGAACCACCGCATTTCTGCTCCGCTGCATTTTCTCAGGAGGTTTTTGGCACAAAATTCCCATCATTCCCATCCAACCTGCCCAGGGCTCCTGGAATTCCCAAGGGGCACTCAACCCCCTGCAAATAAACCCTAATTTTGTTTTTTTTTGCTTATTTTTAAGGAAGAGCGGCCCAAGAGCGAGCGTAGGGTTGGCTTTGGCCCAACGCTCCCCAACAAGAGCCACATCAACCACCAACCCAATGCACCACGCAAGCAGAACGCAGGTGTTTTTGGGGCAACTTATGCCATTTTTGGCTCTTTTTCCAGCAAATTCCCATCTCCTGGGATGTTCCCTAGGCCGGAGGCGGGTTCTACCTGCGGGTGGAGGTTGAGGGAGGCCTGGCTGGGCGAGTAGGGCCCGCCGAGGTCGTTCCTGAGGAGGTTGTCACTGTGCATCTTGGTCTTGAGGCAGGTGATGTAGCGGTTGCAGAAGTCCTTGCACAGCTCGTTCACCTTCTCCAGCTCCAGGAGGTGGATGCGGAGCACCTGGATCGCCTTGACCATCTAAAACGGAGGGAAAAGACACCAGGGTCATCATTTGCTTAATTAACACCCAATTCATTCATTAATGCATCATCAAAAGCCTTAGTGTTTTGTAGCTTTCCAGGCAAAAAATGAACAAAAAATCCACCGAAATGCAGAAAAATCCCATTTTCCGTGATCCTATCAATCCCCATAATTGCCTACCTTTGTGGGAAATGCCCCCAAAAAATCAGCACTGAGGATCTGGGTGGAAAAGTGGGTTTTTTATCCCCCACAGGCCGCTTTTGGGGAATACCAGGATTACGGGGCTGTGGTGTTGCTTTAAGCTAAGCCTAAGCCTCGGTAAAACGCACCCCATAAATGCTCCAAAACGTCCACATTGAGCCAAAACCGTCCGTTTTACGGCCGCTGCTCGAAATCTTGCTCATAAATAAAACCCCAGCCATCCACCGCGGGGCAATAAAATGGATTTTTATGGAACAAAACCCCTTTGCATTTCCATTTAATATCAAATAATCCCAAAATATGAATTTTGGGGGATATTTTTCCTCGTTTCGCTCCCTTTTTCGCATCAAGACGGGCCAGGAAAGTCACTCGTCAAGGGCACGGGCGAGCGGAGCCGTCGCCCCAATAAATCTGCCAATTAGCCCCGCTCGTTTGCGTCGGGGCTCGTTAGGCGGCCCCGCTCGGCTGCCTCGTAGATCTGTCCGGAGCGGAGAGTTACGGGCGGAGGGAGCTCGTAAAAAAGGCAGATGCCCAATTAATTGAGCGAGCGCCTGATTGGGTTGATAATGGGGAGATTTGACCTTTTTCTCATTCCTCATTACGTGCACGGCGGCGGCGATGAGGAATATGAGTCTGATTCCAATGCCTGGCGCCCCTTCCCGGCGTTTTGTGGGAAAATCTATATTAAAAAGGAGGGAAAAACACTGATTTTTGCTCTCATGCAAGTGGAAAGGGGCTCAGTGGTGTCCTGGGGTGAATTTCCCACTTTTTGGGGCCACTTTTTGGGTTTAGCCTCGGCGTTAAGCCAAGGGAGCTGCTCCCAAACGGAGCGTTTCAGCCCTGGAAAACACAAATCCAAGGTTTTCTTTTGAGGAGAAACCACCAGGAAGGAGGCAAAACACCCAGGATACTCTGTTGTAGATGGAAATAACTTCTTTGTCCCAGATGTTTGGATTTCTCCAGCATCCCTCCATCATTGCCATGCATGGATCATCTGGATCATCTTGGATCATCTTCTCCTGTGGCTCCATAGGGTTTTGTTTCCTTTGCTTCCATTTTTGCTCAATGATTGGGGTGTTTTCAGGCCCAAAATACACTCCTTTTCCCCCAAACATGGTGCTTCTCCATATATTAGGTTGTCCTCAGCTTGGCTGGCAGGATTTTCCTGCTCTCCATGTCTTGGCTCTTCCTCCAAGCTCTTTACTGGGACGTCCTACAAAATCCAGGCCAACTTGGAGGGATACGAGGTCATCAATATTCCAGGCTCTTGGAGCGAACATCTTCCAAGCAGCTCCTATGGATAATTCTTCTTCCTTCTGGATCCATTTTAGGCCCAGAACATCAACGTGGCCTTCAGGGCGCCTTCACATCATCCCACAGCATCTTCTGCTTTGGTCTCTTGGTCTCAACCAACCAACCCAATGCCAACAACCAGCACAACCCAATCAACCCAAGCCATCATTTCAACCCAACCAACCAAGTCAACCCAACCAACCTAACCAACAAACCCAACCACACAATGATCTACACGGCACTGAAGACCACAGCTAATCCCTCCAAGTTTGGGGGTGCAACTCCTCCATAATGCTTTGATCCCATGGCTTTTTCAAAGAAAATTACATTTCTGAGGTCCATTTCTGCCGGGCTTTTGTATGGAAATGTTGGAGAAGATGTAGTGAGGTCTACTGAGAACCGCTCCAAGGAGGCCAATTTAGGGCTATTCAGAGGCTTTTAACCAGTTGGAGGTTAATCTAAGATGTTGTCCAAGGGGAGTCCCCCCCATAACTCCTTCTCCATCCACAAAACACGACCCCAGCCCCCACGTTTACCAAGTTGTCCAGCTCGGGGTCGTCGCTGAAGAAGGGCTTGTGCTCCTGCTCCTGCTGGTGGACGAAGTTCTCGATGTCCACGTCGAAGCTGGCCGAGGTGATGCACTCGGAGCCCTGCGTCGCCTGCTCGCACTTCTCGAAGAGCAGCGTGAGCAGCGGGAAGAGCGGGTGCCTGCCGAGGAGAGACTCCATGAGAGACACGGGACAACGCTCTCCATACCTGCAATTTTCCTAAAAACGGGACAATTTCCAGGGATGTGGAGGCAAGGAATGCCAGATTCATTGACTGCTTCCCAGTTATAACTGCGCTCCGGTTATTCCCTGCAGCAGCATGGGATTTGGAAGAGTGTTTTCTTCCCTTTGGATGATTATCCCAAACTAACACCCCACAACACGAGGAAATGGGTTAAAAACAACCTATTTATGCAAAGAATCCCAATTTTGGGCCCTAATTATGCAAAGAATCCCAATTTGGGCCCAGATCTCCTCCTATGTCTCCTTGGGGATTTTTCCCACCCCTTTTCCATGGTTCTGCATCTTCTCCATGTCAGGCGAAGCCGATCAAGATGTCCCGGAATGAGGGTGTGCATCCAGAAAGGAATTCCATAGCTTATTCCTGGCACTGATGGCAACAGGGAGCAAGGTGGGCAATGGAGTTAATCCTTAAAATATTTTGGAGCAAGAGAGTTCCTTATGGAAAACGCCCAAATCTGGTTTTTCCCCCATTCTCTTAGCAAAGGCCAAAATAAGCTGGCCAGAAAGTCCTATTTTGGGCTGAGTTGGTAAAAATGGTAAAAATTGGGATTTAAAAGACATGATTTTGCTATTTTATACCAATTTTGGGCACTTTGGGCTCTCGTTGGACACTTGGAACCTCTGGGCCTAAGCAAGGCCAAGCTGGAAGGGGCGGAAGGGGTTAAACCTGGGACTAAATCTTCATTTGCAGCCGCTAATATTGCAGCATCTTAGAGCCTAATCTCGCCTGATCCCAGTTTAATGCAAGATTGCGCTGAGCCCGGAGCAGAAAACAGAGCGAGGGGGAGGAAAAAAACGGGGAAAAACAGAGAAAAATCAAGGAAAAGCCTCCACGAGGGTAATTTAGGCAGCGGCTTAGCAGGGGGATATGAAAGGCAAATTCCAGGCAGTGTTAGGGAATATTGCGAGCTGGTCAGCGTGGGAGATGATGTGGGGAGGAGGATGGGGAGGACGAGGGTGCTGGGAGGCAACGGAAGAGATTTGGGGGGAAATTGGGGAG
>JAUBOD010000482.1:0-12824 GCA_032353885.1 Nothura maculosa | reverse complement strand
AGAGGGAGAACGGGGATAACCCTGGATTCATGGAGGAGCCAAGAGGGAGAACGGTGATAACCCTGGATTCATGGAGGGGCCAAGAGGGAGAACGGGGATAACCCTGGATTCATGGAGGAGCCAAGAGGGAGAACGGTGATAACCCTGGATTCATGGAGGGGCCAAGAGGGAGAACGGGGATAACCCTGGATTCATGGAGGAGCCAAGAGGGAGAACGGTGATAAGCATGCCATGATATGGAGGGGAAGTCTTTGATTAGGTTGAGCTTCCCAACCTGCTCCTATGGACAAATCCATCTTCCCGGAGCCTCCCAATTAGGACCGTGTCTTTAGGGGGTATCAGCAATCAGGTTCCTTATCAAAGGCAACCTCAATTAATCAAATAATGGGGGTCTCGATCCGGGCACCGTTCAGGGAAAGCGGCCCAAGGAACACGGACCACATCCCATCCGACAGCCCCAACATCAGCTCTGCTGGCGGAATTTGCATCCAATTTAAATATTTCTCTCTTTTTCTTTTTTTTCCCATCTGGAGCAAACGAATAATCCGAGGAGCTGCCCCGGCCTTAATTACATTTAGTTCAATTAAAAAGCGAAAGGGGAGGGATGGAAAGGCGCCCGTTCCAGGCGCCGGCTCCCGCTTCCCTCCCTTCCCCGCGGCCGGCAGCGCAGGAATTACAACCCGCAAACACAAATCCTTCCAAAGGGATGAAACAATAGCGGATATTCTGACATCCGCGGCGCTGTTTGCAGGGGGAAAAACGAGATAAAACGCAATAAATTCGCACATTTGTGGGTGTTTCTTGGCTCCGGCGGCTCCGATTTCCATCTCTTTATGCGGGAGTCCCGGGGAGCAGAAATCCTTGCTAATGCCAAACAATTCGGCACTTGATTTTCTCCTCACTTTGCAGCAAACGGGGGGGTTCCAGCGGTCGGGAGTGAAACCAGATGCCTGGGACAAGGCGGGAATAAAATCCCTGATGTTTCATGGCGTGGAAAGGCCGCGGGGGGGTGGATTCGGGGCTGGATGCCCTGGAAATGTGAGGAGGTGGATTTTGCGGCACAAAAAAAGCCGCATTTTGCACCTTTTTGGTTGCTCTTCTCCCTCCGGAAACGAATTCCCATGAGGAGAAATGAGCAGGAGAGGTGGAGCGGCGAGTCCGTTAATAAATCCCCATTAACAGCGCGTTAATAAATCCCCATTAGGCGCAAATTGAGGATCAAGAGGGGCAAGACTCCGGTTCCCTCAGGATGGGCTGAGTTAGGTCGGGATTTGGGGGGGGATTCGCCTCCCTCCTTGCCCAAAACATGGAGGGAGGCGCCCTCCGGCCTGGCTCCATAGGCCGGGGCGGGCGCCGGGACAACGGGAACGCGGCCCCGGGAGCTGGGATGATCCAAGGAGCTTCCAGGGATGGGGAGGGTCGGCGGCCTCAATGGTGGCTCTGTGTGGAGGCGGAGGGAAGCAGGCCCGGAATGAGGCCTGGGAACAGACGGGCCTTTCTTAGGCACTGCCGGGATCCCCTCGCGGGACTCCGGAGTCGGGGCCGGGGAAGGAGGCGGAAAATCCAAGGGGCCGCTTTCCGGCATGGGATTTTGATTCGATTTTCCCTCTTTTCGCCGTCTCCGGCCTTGTTTGGAGTTAACGGCTCCGGAGCCGGAGGAGCAAACGTCATGTTTAAAAATTAATGGGGGCCGTAGCAATGAGGAGGAATCCTGGGTTTTCCACGTTCTCCCCGCTTTTCCATGGTCCTCCTGGCCCTAAATATTGAGATTCCCCCCAAGAGAAAGATGCCCCACCTTGAGGACGGGCACTCCCTAATGGGGATCCCAAATCCAAGGGTGGAATATCCCAAAACCCAGAGCACCGGGTGGAATCTAGGCAGGTTTGGAAGTCAGGTTTGGAAAGTGCAACGATTGTCCCCCGGCCTCAATTTGGGTGGAAAATTCCTGCGTTTTGTATTTCGCTAAAAACAAGCGGATCATCCCCGATCCGCACAGGGGAGCTGCATCCGTCCCGAATCCCCGGCCTTGGGGCAAAAACGCAAGAAAAAAGGCACGGAAAGTAGGACGCCAACCCCCTAACTCAGCTTGACGCTCGCTAATTACCCGGTAATCATCGTTAGAGGCGGGGAAGGCGGCTCCCCCCAAGCGAGGGGGTGATCAATATTAATGAGGAACCAGCAAGAGGCAAAGTGGCCTCCAAGCAAGGAGAAATCCTCCAAAAATCGCTATTTCCAAGTGGAAATCACTGGTATCTTCCACTAGAATCCTAGGTTGTGGTCAAATGGTTTTTCTTAGCAAAATGGGGCGTCTTTGAGGGATTTATTCCCCCAAAAATGAAAGGATTCTTGGTTTTGGGGCAAGGTTTGAAGAGCATTTGGTGGTGCTGGAGGCCACCGGTGGGTTCCTTGGGACCAACGGTTGAGTTTGATGGAAAATTGGTACGAGGCGGGGATTTGACAATGAAAATGAAATATTTGGGAGCTGCTGAACCTTGGGAACCCTTGGGAGACACCACGGAAAGCACCTGGACAGGGCTCTATTCGGCCGTCTGTTTAATAATGTCCACCAGGAACATGTTGATCCTTCCGAGGAGACCAAAAATATCGGGATTCGCGTCAATAAGTCAGCCGGAATGGCCAAAAAAGGCTATAAAACAGATTTATATATTAAGAGAAATCCCCTAAGTGCCGGTTTTGACTGATTTGGACCATTTCAGCTGCCAATGCCACCTTGCAATCCTAGCGTTGGTCATTGGCTCCCTTCAAACTGGAGAAGATGCCTCCAAAAAGACATTGAGGACCCAGTGGAAAGGGGAATTTTTCCAAAATTTACTTCTCCTCCTGCTTACGTATTCCCATGAATAGCAGCTCCAAGGGCTACGACCACAAGGTCCAACCATCTCCAAGATCTGGAGACCAGGAATGAGCCTTTCTTAGAAGACATTGAGGAGGCCGCTCAAGAGATGCTGGTTTGTGCCACTGGGGGACCAAAAATGCCTAAAAACCAGGAGTTTTCCTGCATTTCCCAGGTGGGATGATGGAATGAGAACCTTGAGGAGCTTGAGAAGAAGCAAAACCATCTTCCATGGGGTGGCTCCCGTGGGAAAAGAGGGAGGCAGAAGCCTCCTTTGGTGGTAAAACCTGTTCTTTGAGGGAAACCCAAGCCAATTTGGAGGGCAATTCCCAGGAATCCCGCCAAATCCCGGTGCTCACCTCTCACATTTGCTATTTTGGGGGAAAAATAGCAAAAAGAGGGGCTGGAGCTACTTCACAATGACTTTTAGGGGAGAAATGTGGATATAATTGGCATTTGGGGACGCAAATCCGAGGGAAAACGCCGAGTTTGGAAGCGAATCCGCGGAATTTCATTTCTCCCGAAGCTCCGCGCCACCCAACCGCTATTTTAAGTGGAAATGTCAATTTGGAGCTAACATTTCCAAAATGTCAAAACATTTCACAGGCGCAGACGGAGCCGATTTGCTTTTCTCTTTCCTCCCTTTTTTCCCCTTCTTTTTTTGGGCTCCGTGTGGCCAAACGGAAATTACTTGGGATTTTTATTTCGTTTTTTTTACACCGCGGGGGAGCAAAAAAAAGAAAGAAAAATCAATATTTTGACTTCTCGCCACGAAAACACAAGTGAAAAGCGAGCGTTTTCCTCCAGGATGCCAAGCGGATTTGGTGACAAGGAATAGGGAGCGGGTTGGAGACGTGGGAAGGAGAACCACGGAGATCGCAGGCTCGCCTTCAGGATCAATCCCTTCCCAAAAGTGGGAATGTGTGGGATATTTGAGCATCCCTGGGACACGGGAAAATTCCCCTTGGGAGCTGAGGATTTATTTTTATTCCCTAATGAGAAGACCTGGAGCTGGAAAACCAAACAGAAAGCTTGGAAAAAACAACTTGGCGCATCCGGCGCCTTGGCTCCACTCCGCATCCTGGCGCCTCTTCCCGCATCCCGGCGCGTCTCCGAGGCTCCCAGTGGGTTTCCCAAGGGATATTTGCAGCTCGGCTTTTGGGGATCCCAAATTTCCCCTTCAGCTTTCCAGGACCCCAAATTTCCCCCTTTTTTGGGGTTTATATTATTTTTAAAAGCCGTTTTCCCGAGGCAGCGTCTCCGGCGGCGGCGATTCCGGAAGCGCGTTGGGAATCGCGCCATTATCTTGGCTCGCCACATTTGCTCAGCCCTGGCCGAGCTTTAATCAAAGCCAAGGCGGAAAAGAAAGGAAGAAAATAAGCAAAATAAAGGAAAACATCCCAAACCCACCGAGGAGAAGCCGGATTTCCCGGATCGCCCCGGCGATAAATAATATAAAGGAGGGAAAAAACCCTTTTTTGGCCACTTTTGGAGTTGCCAAAGTCGGATATTGCTCCTTTAGTGCCTTATATTTAAAGAAATGCATATAAAAATATATATATTTATATAAATGCAGACGTATATGGGTCCGTTTGCACCATATATGCGATTTTTGTAAGTGCGGGCTCCTAATCCCCTGTAATCTCCTTGAATTACACCTAAAACACAGGCGCCGGCGGCTGACCTTTCCCGCAGGTTTCCATGCCAACGGCATCCGGGAAAAAAGAATATCCGGGAAAAACGGTATTGAAGGGCGGGCCGGTCAAGATCGAGTCGGATCCTGGGAAAATTCCATGCTGGGAAAAGCGAAGGTGTTTTCTAGACCTGGGGTAAGTTTTCCAGGCCTGGGTTCAGTTTTCCAGGCCTGGGTTCAGTTTTCCAGACCTGGATGAAGTTTTCCAGACCGGGATTGTATGGTTGGAATGGGTGTCATGCTTGTCCTTCGTGTCCTGCCTCCAACAGGTGGATTTTGCTCCCGAATTTCCACCGCGGCGGGAAAATCCCACTGGAAAAAGCTGCTGGAATTGGAATGTTGGTTGTTGGGGAAAAGCAGGACCGGTCCAGCACCTCATCCTGAAAATTCCCGATTTTCCAGGTGGGAATTTGCACCGCCTTGTCTATGCTGGTATTTAGGGAATGCCGGCTTAGGGAATGCCACAGGCAGATGGCGAGCGCAGAAAACTCATCGGAAGAATGACTTTATGGCAAAAAAGAAGGGCAAAATATTTGCAGAATTTGGAAAATTGGGGCTAAATAACCAAATTTGGAAAATTAGGGGGAAAAAAGGATAAAAAAACCTACATTTGCAAAGCAGCCCCTTTGCTCCGATGAAAGGAGTGGGAAACGGGTCCAGTTTTCCCCAGCTGGAAGTTTGAGTCGGATTTCCCCTTTGGAAAAAAAGAAAAACCCCAAAATTTCAGTATTTTGGGTTTGTTTTCCATGATTTTTCCCTCTTTTTTAATTAATCCCTATCCAGGGAAGTAGGAAAATCCCATAGAGTCCCGTGTGCCCGGAGCCGGGGGGGATTTTCCAACGGCTCCATCTCGCGCAGGCCTAAGAGGATAAAAATTCCCATTTCCATAGGAACCCAAACTCCAGAGTTTTCCAAGATGGGAATTAACCTGGCGCTAATTCCTGTCTGCAAATCGGCATTCAGCGACGCCGTTTTGGGGTCCATAAACCCCCAAATCACCCTTTTTTGCCTCAAAATCAGCCCTTGTCCTGGAAAGCTGGAGCTGGAGATGGGACCAGGGCGTTTTGTTCCTCCGGGTGGGAAAAGGCCAGGGAAGGGCTCCCAAATCCAAGCGGAGGTGCCGGATGGGTGTGAACTGGTGGCAAATGGGTGAGAGTCAATGTCCAAGTGTGGGCGTGGGGCCACCTCAAAGCATGGAGAGAAGGTGGCACCAGAGCATGGACATCAGGTGGCACCAGAGCATGGACACAAGTCAACATCCAGCCATGGACCCCAGGTGACACCAGAGCATGGATACGAGTCAACATCCAGCCATGGACTCCAGGTGACACCAGAGCATGGACACGAGTCAATGTCAAACCTTGGAGAGAAGGTGGCACCAAAGCATGGACCCCAGGTGAAACCAGAGCATGGACACGAGTCAACATGAAGCCATGGACCCCAGGTGACACCAGGGCATAGACACAAGTCAACACCAAGCCATGGACATCAGGTGACACCAGAGCATGGACACGAGTCAACGTCCAGCCATGGACACCAGGTGACACCAACCTATGGACATCCGCTGGCACCAACCTATGGAGAGCCACTCGGGAGCACCAACCTGGGATGGCAGCTCACACCAAACCATGGATCACGGACATCGGATAACTCCGATCCTTGGACCCCGGCCCACACCAAACCATGGACACCAGGACTCCACCTGCCACTCCGTCTGGCCATTCCCTGCCTTTTCCAGGCCGGATCCGATGTGACGGTGCAGGAAGCACCAGAGCTTTTTGGGGAAAACCGTTGCGCTCCGAGCATCTCCACAACGGGAAAATCCCCATGTTTTCCTTACGCCGTGTCCCATTCCCTCCTTTTTTCCTCACTGCAATCCAACCCTTGGCTCCAGGTGGGGGGACGAGTAACCTCTTTTCCTTCCCAACAGCTTCCTGGGCTTCCCGGCGCTTCCAGCGGCAGAATTCCATAGGGATCACCGAGTCCTTGCGGAAACCGGAGCCCATTAAATCCCACCCTGCGGATTCCACCATTCCTCCTCTCCCAGCCTCCCAGCCCTTGGGCACAACAGGACGGCTTTTCCCAGCGGGAATTCAGCCCTCCTCAACATTCCCAACAGCGAGCGGAAAATCCCGTGGTTTCCCCAGCTGCAACCCAAAGCAACAGCCCCAAATCCCATTTTTCCCCCCAACAGCATTCCCAAAAAGTCCCACAACGGTGCCACCCAAATCCAGCCCGCGGCCGGCGCCAAAATTCCACAAACCACTCAAATTCCTCTCTAAAAATAAAAAAAAAGTGGCTTAAAAGTCTCTTTTTGGGTTTTTTTCCCTTTTTTTGGGCTTTTTTTGGGTCTTTTTCCCCCTTTCCGGCGGCGCCGCGGCGACTCCATTAGCCCTTAATGAAGCGCAATCCTCATTTCTCCGGAGCCAGCTCATTGAGCGCGCCGCGGCCGGAGCCATTCCGGAGAGGCAATTACCGGGAAGCGGCGAGAGTAATTGGAAAAGCCGGCGGGAGCCGGGCGGGATGAGAATAAATAAAAATATCCGCCCTAATAAGCTTGGCAGGGGCCCGGGAAAATCAACATCGTTAGGAGCGCGCGGCGGCAGGGAAAAGCCGGGAAAACGCCCGGAAAAGCGGGAAGGGGACGCGGAGACGGATACTTGGGTGGGAATGTTGGCTCCGGAGAGGGATACAGGGGGATTTTGCTGGGAGGAGGCTCCGAGTTATTAAATATCCCGCGTTGTCCAGCCGGGGATAGATAAGGGTGGGATTTTAAGGAAAAATCCCGGCGGCAAAGCCAGCTTTTCCCCCTCATTCCTTTATTTGGATTTATTTTAATACAGAGCATTTTCGTGGGCCGGGGGGGCCGTTTTTCCCCGTTTTCCCATTTTTTTTCCATTTCCTTTTTTCCGCTTTCCAGGCTGGCTTTTTCCCCCTGTTTCACTTTTTCTGCTCTTTTCTCTTCTTTTTCCTTTTCTCTTCTTTTTTGCCTTTTTTCTGATTTTCCTTTTCTTTCGCTTTTCCACTTTCCTTTTTTTTTTTCCACTTTCCTTTCCCTTTTTTTCCATTTTTTCCTCTTTTGATTTTTTCTTCTCCTTTTTTCCGCCCACACTTTTTCTTTTTTCTTTTGCATTTTTCTCTCATTTTGGCTTTTTTGGCTTTTTCCACATTTTTTAGTTTTCCTTTCACTTTTTTTCCACTTTTCCTTTTCTCCGCTTTTCCTTCTCTTGCTTTTGTGTTTTTATCACTTCCATTTTTTCCCACTTTTGCTTCAATTTTGCCTTTTTTCTCCCATACATTCCCTTTACCAGAAGGATCCCTGCCCGCCACAGGAGACGGGAAAAAACACTGGGAAAAAACACTGGGAAACAGGGAAAAAAAGCAAGTGGGAGCAGGAAGGAGCCGCATTCCCATTAGCAGGTGCTGTGGATGTATCCAGGCTTTCCGGATCAACCACGGGAGCTTGCATGGAGATTTCCTTCCGGAGTTTCCCATTGGAATCGTGTCCTATAAAGGAGCAGGGCAACGCGTGAGGAAATAAACGCACAAGAAATAAGTTGGAAAACGTAAATTCACTTATTTCCTTCTTACTCACATGGTTCTGGAGGTTGCCGGTGGGAATGGGTTGGAAAATCCCACGCCGTTCTTCCCGTTTATCCGGGAAAAGGCGGCGTGCGGCAAAGGGAGATTATCCAAGGAGCCAGCGGGGCAGCTCCCAAAGAGATCCAAGGAAAAGCGGCCGCTTCCCTTCGCTCTCCGGGTTGGATGTGGATGGTTTCCCATGAGCTCAGAGGCAGAGGAAGCAGGAAAATCCCATGGGATGCACGTTGGAAGCGGCAGCGCCGAGGAATCCGATTCCATGAGGGAAGAGGCGACCGTCCCCCCTGCTCATCCCAATCCTTGCGGCGCTGCCGCGATTCCCGGGAAGCGGCAGCTCTGGAAAGGGGGATTTTCCGACATCCTCCGGATCCAGGGGGAATAACCAATTCCCAGCTGGGTTTGAATCCCAAAACCGTGGGAAAAACAGGAGCGACCGCCCTCCGAGGTTACTTACGGTTGGGATCCGTCCCGGCAGCTCCGTACGGATGCGCGGGAAGCCTCAGGATGCGACTCCAGGAAGTTCCTGCCGGCACAAAAGGAATCATTGAATAAAGCAGCAAATTTAGCTATAAAATATAAAGATTTTGGTTAAGATTTCCGTATTTTTAAGATATTAAGATGGATATTCCAGGTTTTTTTAAGGTTTATATCCATCTATAAGAGGATTCCCATCTCCTTTGGGGCCTCCAAGGAGATTTGGGCACTTCCATGGGGATCTGGGGACTTAAGGAGCTCAGGGAGCCCCTTAATGACCTTGGAGGACTCAGGAAATTCGGGATTTCTAAGGATTTTGGGGGAGGATTCGGAGGTTTCCTGGGAGCTTTGGAGACCTTGGGAACCTCCTGGGAATTCTGAGGCCCCCCTGGGAATTTTGGGGGATCCCAGAGGATCTCAAGGTCCCCCAAGAGCTTCCATGGTCTCCTAGGGATTCCATGGCCTCCTAGGGATCCTCTAGACAAGACGGGGGGATTTATCCCGTCGGATTCAAACAATGTCGGAAAAAGGGCAGGATAGACGGGAAAAACGCCGCGGCGGGAGCCGGGAAGCCGGCGCGGAGCAGGGAAACGCTTCCCGCTTCCGAGGGGGATTTTCCATAGGGAGAGAGGCGGCTCGGAGCCCGGCTATTTTGGGAACGCCGCCGCCCCGGGGTTGCGTTTCAGGCACCGTTTCGGGTGGCATCGATCCCTAAAATAAACGCCGGGAGAAAAAAAAACGGGAATTTGCCGCCTCTCCGGCTCCAGGAGGGAGTTTTGGGCTGGGAAAGCCAAGTGTGTGTTCGATTTCTCCGCGTTTTCCTCATTTTGGGAACGTTTTGCTTCGGAGCGCGGCGGAGATGGGGCTTTTCCGATGGGTTCTTCATCGGATCCGAGGCCACAATGGGTTTCTCCTGGGAATTATCCTTGTTCCAAGGCAGCTTTGGCAGTTCGGAGGTTCCTGGAAAATCCCTTGGGAAAATGATTCCGGGTGTTTCGCCCTGGGCTTTTCCACGGATGATGGTCGGATGGGGGGTTTTCCGGAGGTTTTTTCGTTGGGAATGCCGCGGCGCTTCCCAAAGAGGCCCAAATCCAGCAGGGAATTCCAAGCGGCGCCTTAGGCCCCGGCGCGGAATTAAACTAGCACAAAGCCAGGTCTGTTCCTAAGCCCAACAGGAAACAAAGGCTGGAATTCTCTGGAATTCCAGCTGGAATTCCAAAGAGTTGCTGGCTGGGGATGCAAAGATGCCGTTGGAAAAGGGGGAGCAGGGGGATGCGCACCTTGAGATGCCCTTGGTCCTGCTCCTGGGCCGGGATGCAGCTGGAAAAGGAGGAAAAAAGCTTCGGATTGGGGAAAAAGGGAGCCGGTTTGGGTTTCCGCGGCCAGAAAAACATCCCAAATCCGGGCGCAATTCCATGTGGGAAAGCAGGCTCCGGCATCCGGACCCGCTCCGTGGCGGCTTCCCGCTCGGATCGGCGCAAGGATGGAGTCCGGAGCCTCCTATGGGGAAAAAACCCGGAATGAGACGGGATTAAGGGGGCTGGAGGCATCCGAATCCGTCCAGCGGATCCTGATTTTCCACTCGGTTTCCGTGGGTTTTTCGGAGCCAAAACGTGGGTCGAGTTCGGAGCCGTTCCGGGCAACGAGTTCCGGAAGCAGAATTCCAGGATGCACCGAATCCGGGTGCCAAAAGGGAGGCGATTCGGCCCGGACTCCTTCATCCATGGCAAAAATCCTCTTGTTTTCCATCGGAATCCCACGGAAAATCCGAAGGAAGGATCCCGAGCGGCTCCGCTCTCCGCTTCCCTCCTCCCCGGCGGCAAAGCGGGAATGTGCGCAGGGAAAAGGGGAAAAAAAAACGGGATGTAATCAGCGAGCCGGAGCCAAGGCCAAATTCCCCTCTTATTTACACAGCTGCAAATGCCGCCTGCGCCGGATCCGCTCCCGAATTCCCGCCGCGGGATCGCTCCCTAAGGAGGCTGGTGCGGATCCGGGCTCTGCCGAGGGTTTTCCCAGCGGGATTAGCCGGAGCGTGGCCGTTTTTCCCGGCGTTGTGTTGTTTGGAGCCGGGTTTTTCGCGGCCCATGGAGGATGCTGGAAAGCGGCCACGTTCCTGTTGGGATCCTGACGGGATTCCCATCCCGATGCTCACTGGGGAAGCCGGTTCCCGGCGGGAAGCTCCCTCGGGAACGGGAGGAGAGAGGCGCAAAAGGGCACGGAACCATTGGGAAATCACACGCAACCGAAGAGTCCGGGCAGCTCCGGTTTTCCAAGGAGGATAAGATGGGATAAATCCTGAAATGCGGCTGTTCTGCCCCAAAACCATTCCAGGGGTCCCTCCTCCTGGGAATAATGAGGGTCCTGATCCTCTATCCAGCGGCATGAGGATAAAACATCACGTCGTGACCTTCCTATCCGAGACCGGCGGCTTTCCCGGAGCTTTCCCGGCTTTCCCGGAGCTTTCCCGGCACAAGGAGGAATCCAAAGCGTCGGCCGGTGTTTTCCAAAGGCGCCTCTCGGGAGCAGCGTTTCCCAGCAAATCCAGCTGGGATCCCAGCAAATCCCAGTGCAAGGAATACAGGAAAACGGGCAGCAGGGCCATGAGATTCCCAGGGTGGCCGGATCGAACGGAGCGTCGGGAAGGGATCGTCCACGGAGCGCATTCCGAAGCGGGAAGAGCGGCGAGGGGTTGGCTTCATCCCTTGGGAGAAAAGGATCCTGGGGGTCCAAGCGGAGCTTCCCATCCGGATGGGCTGGATCACGGAGCGCGGGAAGGACGGAGAGCGGGATGGCGGCGATATTCCCGCCGGGAGCCGCCGCGCTTCCCAACGCCGAGGGAAAAGCGGACGATCCGGCGCCTCTTACCTCCCTGTCCCGAATTCCCCTCGCTCGGAATGGAGACTCCGGCAATTAACACTGGCCCCCTAAGGAAGGCGCCTCCAAAGGGGGAATTCCAGGAGGAGAAAACCGGCAGCGACCGGAGGGAAATAACCCCCGGTTGGAGCAAAACGTGGGAAGCTCCGAAAGCCCCAAAAAGCCCCGATCCGGCCCCATTCCCGCCTCCTCCCCCCGCATCCCGGCAGGCAGCAGCTGCCCCCGCGTCGCAGCCAAAAATAATAGGAGCCGGAGCCGCTGTCCGGAGCCGGGATCTAATCCCGGCGGCTCCGTGCGGAGGGTTTCCCGTTACACGGAGCCCAGGATCCCGGTGGGAAAAGCTGGGGGGAAAGGGGGTTCTCCAAAGGAAAGGGCACTGGGATAGGGGTTGTAGGGAGTGTTTGGGAATGCGGGTTGGGATCCGGAGGGTGATGCTGGCCGCCGGGAAGGCGCATCCCGCTGGGAGGGGATGGGAATGGGAGGAGAGGGCAGAGGTGGGAATGGAGGGCCCTGCAATGGGAATGGGGGGGTTGGAATGGGGACAAGGGGGTTGCAGTGGGAATGAGGGGTTTGGAATGGGAATGGGGGGTTGGAATGGGGACAAGGGAGTTGCAATGGGAATGGGGGGTTTGGAATGGGAATGAGGGGGTTGGAATGGGGACAAGGGAGTTGCAACGGGAAAAGGGGCATTGCCACGGGAATAGGGGCATTGCAGTGGGAATGGTGGCATTCCAATGGGCAGGAGGGCATTGCAACGGGAAAGGGACATTGCAACGGGCACGGGGGCATTGCACCGGGAATGGGGGCATTGCACCGGGAATAGGGCATTGCACCGGGAATAGGGCATTGCAACGGGAATGGGGGCACTGCAACGGGAATAGGGCACTGCACCGGGAATAGGGGCATTGCAACGGGAATAGGGCATTGCACCGGGAATGGGGGCATTGCACCGGGCATTGCACTGGGAACAGGGGCATTGCACGGGGAACGGGGGCACTGCAACGGGAATGGGGGCATTGCAACGAGCAGGAGGGCATTGCAATGGGAATAGGGCATTGCACCGGGAACGGGGGCACTGCAACGGGCACCGGGCCCCCCGCTCAAGTTACTTCCCGCCGCGGGCAGCGGGAGGCGGGCACGGGGCTGCAGCCGGGAACGGGAACGGGAACGGGAACGGGAACGGGAACGGGAACGGGAACGGGAACGGGAACGGGAACGGGAACGGGGGGGGTGCCCGCACGTGCCCCGGCGGCCCCGGCCGCTTTGTCCGCGCGGCGGCTCCGCCCGCGCCCCCCGCGCGCCCAGCCCAGCCCGGCCCGGCCCGGCCCG
>JAUBOD010000481.1:65679-82244 GCA_032353885.1 Nothura maculosa | reverse complement strand
CCTCACCCCCTCAGTGGACCCAGACACCCCACCCCCCCCCCCACCAGGCCCAGAGACCCCAGCCCCAGCTCCCCACCTACCCCCAGCCCCAGCTCCCCACCTACCCCCAGCCCCAGGCTTGGTCCCAGTCTCAGCCCCAGCCCCTTGGTGAACCCAGAGACCCCAACCCAGCCCCCAACAGGCCCAGGGACCCCAGCCCGCCGCAGCGCCCCCGTGGCGGGCAGCCCCGGCGGGTCCCGCGGGCGGCGGGCGGCACTCACTGCGCGGCGGCGCAGCGGGCCATGCTGAGGCGCAGCGCGTGGCAGTCGCGCTGCCACGAGGCCGGGCTGGCGGCCACGCAGCGCCCGTACTGCTCCAGCTCGCTGCCGCAGTAGCGCGCCGTGACCTCCAGGGCCGCCTGCCTGCGGAGCGACAGGGGTCCGGCCCGGTCAGAACCGAACCGAACCGAACCGAACCGAACCGAACCGAACCGAACCGAACCGAACTAGGCTAGGCCGGGCTGGGCCCCCCGCTCGCCCTTCCTCACATGGCGCCCCCACTTCCTCCTCCTCGGCCCTGCGCATGCGCGGCCCCTTGCACACGCCCCTACCTTTGCGCACGCCCCGCCCCCTTATGCACGCGTCCACATTTGCGCACGCCCCTACCTTTGCACACGCACCGCCCCCTTGCACATGCGCGCCCCCCTTGCGCACGCGCCGCCCCTGTGCACGCCCCCACTTTGCGCACGCCCCGCCCCTTTGCGCATGCCCCCCACCTTTGCACACGCGCCGCCCCCTTGCGCACGCCCCTACCTTTGCGCACGCCCCGCCCCCTTGTGCACGCGCCCACATTTGCGCACGCGCCGCCGCTTGCGCACGCCCCCACCTTTGCACGCGCCCCGCCCTCTTGCGCATGCGTGCACCCCTTGCGCACGCGCCGCCCCTGTGCACGCGCCCTCCATTGCGCATGCGCCACCCCTTGAGCACGCGCCCCCCCCCATTGCGCATGCGCCACTTCTTGTGCACGCGCCCTCCTTGCGCATGCGCTCTGTGCCCCCCCCACCTCGCGCACGCGCCCCGCGCGCGCGGCGGCGGAGGCGGCGGAAGCGGAAGCGCGCCCGTTGCCAGGCGGCCCGCGCAAGATGGCGGCGGCCGGCGGCGGCGCTGCGGACGAGCTGGTGTCGGCGGTGACGCTGTACCGGCGGCGGCCGCGCCTGCTGCACGGCACCGTGCTGCCCTTCGTGGCCGGCCTCTACCCGGCCTGGCTCTGGCTCTGGGGGCCGCGCGTGTGGGCCGCGTGGCGGGAGGCGGGCGCGGGCCGCGCCGCGCCCCCCGAGGCCGCCCTCTTGGCGCTGGCCGCCATCGGCGTCGCGCACCTGCTCACGGCGCTCTCGGGGCTCTGGTCGGTGCACGCGCACTGCGCGCTCACCTGCGTGCGGGTGAGTGGGGGGGGACCACGGGGGGCCCTCGGTAACGGCGCTGTCCCCCCACCCCCATCCCCGGAGTCGGGGAGACCAAAGGGGGGCCCTCGGTAATGGCGCTGCCCCCCCCACCCCCATTCCTGGAGTGGGGGGGACCATGGGGGGCCCTCGGTAACGGCGCTGCCCCCCCACCCCCGTTCCCGGAGTGGGGGGGGCCACGGGAGGCCCTCGGTAACGGCGCTGCCCCCCCACCCCCGTTCCCGGAGTCGGGGAGACCAAAGGGGGCCCTCGGTAACGGCCCGCGTGCCCCCTCCCCACCCATTCCCGAGCGCCCCTTCTTTTCCATGGGTCTCATTTCCTGCTGTAAATTGCAGCGTCCTCACCCCTTACAGGGGCTCTGCAGAAGCCACTGAGAAAACAACGTATAAATATAGAAATAACGTCTAAAATAACGTTCCTTGCCCCTTGGTGGGACCGCAGGGATCCGTCCCGGCTCTCACCGCGTCCCGGGCCCCGGTTTCATCCAGCAACCGCCCTCTGTGTTTCAGGAGCCGAGTGCCAAGAAAGCCACGCTGGCCAAGGTGGTGCCGACGCCGAATAACGGCTCCGTGGAGCTGGTGCCGCTCCACAGGGACAGGGTGAGGAGGCGCCCTGGTGCACTGGGACCCGCTGCTTTGCCTCAGGCTGCAGTTTTTTAGCTTTTAGCTGTAGATTTTGGGGAAACTTGGCTGTAATCAGGTGTAGAGTCATAGGAGAAAATCCCTAAGGTTGGAGGGTGCGAAGCCCTGCACACAGGGTCACCCAGAGCAGTCGCAGATGGGGACATGAGACATTGCACAGTGCTTCCTATTGCTGTTATCACCGAGTGATAAAAGGGCCAGAGATGGAAGTGATTAGTGGATTCCTCTAGATTTTCCCTTTGGGTCAGACTATGTGTGAAACAGAGTCTTTGGTGTGTGTTCAGTTGCCTTTTTCTCCCCTTTTTGCAGGGGGAGGATGGCCAGGAGGCCCTTTCATTCGAATTTCAGAAAATCAAATACTCCTACGAAGTAGATGGCAAGAAGCAGTTCCTTCCCGTGGCTTTCCCTGTGGAGCATCCCCTTTCCTATTACCAGAACGCCCGTGGCTATCAGGAGGACAAAGATATCCGCGCAGCGGAGAAGAAGTATGGGACAAACAAGTAAGATTTCAGGCCCAGATCTATTTCCTGCAAAGGGATAGATCCAAAGTGTCGCCAACAAAGCTCTTGGAGTGGAAGGACGATCCATGCTGTGTATTTTTAAATGCTTCCTCCCAGCACTTGCTTCCCAAGTGTTGGAGTCTTCTGAGGATGAAGAATGGGACCAGGGCAGGGCTGTTTCTCCAGAGTGGGCTTAGCTGGAAAGCAGTTGCTTGTTCCAGCATCTGAGAAGAGGAGAGCAATTGCATGGAGATATTCTGGAATAAAATGTGGAGTCGCAGTAAAGGCTGTAGATGTTTTGGGGTTGGGTTCTTGCTGGGAAGACCGAACTCCAAGGTTAACAAGACTTCAATTCTTTCCTAGGGCTGAGATGGTGGTGCCGGAGTTCCTGGAGCTCTTTAAGGAAAGAGCCACAGCCCCGTTCTTCGTCTTTCAGGTAAAACACATCAAAAGAGCTGTAAATACTTCTCCCTGATAAGAATTCCTTGTGGGCCTGGTTTGAGAGGCAAAACATCAGCTGATGGCTTTCTAATAGCAAGAGTAGTTGCTGCTTTTTAGTGTCTTTTTGGTGTTTTAGCTGCCTGTTGCTGGGACAAGCCTGTTTCCTCCCTAATAGGTTATTGTGGTTTTCTGTTTTTGCAGCTTGATTCAATTGAGTGCATAGCAGTCCAGCTGAAAGCATCCTGAGAATTGAGGGCTTTTGTTTTCTCAGGGGGATGGATGTTAGAATGACTTCCACATCATGTTCCCCTTACCAGGTGTTCTGCGTGGGCTTGTGGTGCCTGGATGAATACTGGTATTACAGTGTCTTCACCCTCTCCATGTTAGTGGCATTTGAAGCTTCTCTGGTCCAGCAGCAAATGAGGAACATGTCAGAGATTCGAAAAATGGGCAACAAGCCATACATGATCCAGGTAATGGGAATGGGAGAGGCGGGAATGGCAAACACAGGGAGAGATGGCTGAGGAATTGCACAGTGAGCAGTGCTTGAGGAGAGAAACGAGAAAGGGGCTTCTCATTGAGGCAGAATCTTCCAAAAAGGAACCAAAACAGATTTGGGAAAGCAGAGGATGAAAGTCTTTGGGCTTTTTCCTGTCCTTTTCTGCCAAATCCATGCATTCTCTCCAGTCCATACTTCATAAATTCATGCTTGTTTAATTCTAATTTCTGCTCTCTTCCTTCTGATATCTTTTTACAGTTCTGAACGTGTTTTCCATTATCTCTTTGTGCTTTCTTTTTCTAAACATAGGGTTTTTAGCGAAACGGATATTTTTGGAATGGCACACTTTCCTTTTTTCCCTCATCCTTTTCCCTCTGATCCTTTCCTACTGCACCGAGCCCTGCGAGGTTGCTCAAAAGTGTGTTTTTTTTCCACAGGTTTACAGAAACCGAAAGTGGCGCCCCATTTCAAGTGATGAGATTATTCCAGGGGACATCGTTTCCATCGGTAAGGGCTTGTATGATGTTGGTAAACAAATGCTTTTTTAAAACCAGATTACTTGTAGCGTGCGAACTTGCCCAACTGAATTCGATATTCATTCCAGTGGGCTCGACTGGCTGCTTTTGGAGACTTCATGTGCTTCAAAGGTGGCACAATGTGAGGGTGTAAGAAGTGATCCTTGAAATGGATCTCTTGAATCTCCTAGCTGCCTTGAAGAAATGTAAATGCTGTTTTATCTAGATAAATCAGCCTCAGATTCCCATTTCAAATGAGGATTTTGAAGATGAAAAGTTCCCTTTGGCAATATTTTCTAGGAAGGAAAGGGGTAAAGGCTTTTACCTCCATTCTCACTTTTTAGGTTGTGTTGTCCCAGGATATGGCCCTACTGTCCCAACTTTGAATGAAATGAGGATTAAATGTCTTGATTTTGGAACATTCCTGGTTCCTCCAAGTCCCTCTAGTTCTCAGCAATGCTTTTTGCTGAGTGCTGTGATAGACTGAGCCCCTGAGGGACTTATCCTGCAGGAATCTTCTCCGCTCAGCTAAACTGAAGGAAAACTGCCCTGCCAGGCAACAATTGCACCTACCTCTCCTCTTCTGAGTCCTAATTTATGAATTGCAGGCCGATCTCCTCACGAGAACCTCGTGCCGTGTGACGTGCTGCTCTTACGTGGCAGGTGTATCGTGGATGAAGCCATGCTCACAGGAGAGTCCGTGCCGCAGATGAAGGTCTGTGTGAAATGTTCCTTCACGACACCCTAGCCAAGTGAAAACATTCAAGCCACGGCATCATTTGCGAGTGGAACTTCATATCTTGGTGCAAATGCTGCCTCAGGGGACCTGGCCTGGCTGTTACTGTCTCTCCCAGTGATTGATGGTCTCTGGTAAATGAGAAACGTGCTGTCTGTTTTGCCTGGCTCTGCGTGCAGCCTTTGGACCTGACCTGCACTGTGGGGGTTTGGAATTGTCCTCCTCCGCATTCCCAGGCTGCATTCCTTTGGAACAAGTGTAAACTACTTCAGAACCTGAAATCCCACTTGTTTTTGTGCCATGGGTGCCTTTAAAGGAGAAGGTGGCGCTCATGGAGCCTCCCTGCTGAATTCAATGGCCAAGGACAAACAAAAAACCACAAAATTCCTCAAAACCACAATTTTCAGAGGTGCGTGGGTCTTAAACCCAGGCTGCTCAGGAGCTCACTGGCCAAAATTAGCCCCTTGATTCCCTTTAGGCCCCGTTTGGCTGAAGTGGAGCCAAGAGCAGCTCCAAACACAATAAGAACAAGAGCAGAAAGAAACACTTGACATTTCCTTGCTGCCCATTGTCGTGCAGGAGCCTGTGGAGGATCTCAACCCGGAGCGCGTCCTGGACATGCAGGCGGATTCCCGGCTGCACATCATCTTTGGAGGAACAAAAGTGGTGCAGCACATCCCGCCGCAGAAAGCCAGCACGGGGCTGAAACGTACGTGCTTGTCTCAAGTTTCCTCTGAGAGGTCATGTTGGATACGCACAGATTCATTCTAAATTGCTTGATGCAGCATTTGTTGGGGTCCTGAGTCAGTCTCCTTGGCTCTTTTGCTAGGAATTTACTTGATACTTAGCCTTGTACTGGAAGTGACTGGAAGGGTGAAGCCTCAGGTGTTTTCTGTCTTTCTTAAGCCCATAAAATACCTGTGATAAAATTCCTGATCTCATTCCTGCTCCTGTTGCAGCTGTCGATAACGGGTGTGTTGCATACGCTCTGAGGACTGGTTTCAACACCTCCCAGGTAAGACCTGAACACACATTCTCACGTGTGTCTTGTTAATGATGGTTGCGCTGCATTTTGTAAGGAAATCAAACGGGCAGTGAGAAAATAAATGTTGAGGCATCATTTTTCCCTCTTCCAAACTGGCAAATGACATAAAGTTTGGTTTCTGGCATTCTGTTCTTTTTACCAGATAAGTACCCCAATATTTGATGCAAAAATCTGGGACTTGGGGGTCAGGGTTTCCATTGTGATGGCCCCACTGAATTATAGAATATTACAGTTCTCTATAGGAGAACCTCAGCCCTTAGTTATTTCTGTTTGTGTCATAATTGTTAGAAAAAGTGACAGAATGTGCTTGTATTTGCTAGAGATGTGAACATAAGCTTTTTGAAAGCCTGTTGGAAATTCAGAATTACTTAAAAAGAGACTAACGATGGGTGGCTCTAGGCTGCTAGCCATGAAGAGGATCAGATACATGAGAATAAATCTAAGCCTGTGACACCAAAGCCCAATTTTAAAGTTCTATTCTGGTGCTTCCATATTTTTTAACAAAACGCTGCATGCTCCAGAGGTGGTTTCTTGCACTCAAGGCTGTTCTTCTCAGGGGAAATTACTCCGCACAATCCTTTTTGGGGTGAAGAGAGTGACAGCCAATAACTTAGAGACCTTCATTTTTATCCTGTTCCTGCTGGTCTTTGCCGTGGCTGCTGCAGCCTACGTCTGGATTGAAGGTGAGTTTTCATCTCGCCTCTTCTAGCTCTCGACACAGAACTTGTACCAAAGCTGGTGGGAAGGACAATTGACCTCATTGGAAAGAGCTGAAGCCGCTTGGGCTGCTCTGGTGTTTCAGAGTAGGTTCCACGTTGCATTCTGGATGCTCCTGTCTCATCCCACAGGCACCAAGGACCCCAGCAGGAATCGTTACAAGCTCTTCCTGGAATGTACTTTAATACTGACTTCAGTTGTTCCACCTGAGCTTCCCATCGAGCTCTCGCTGGCTGTCAATACCTCCCTCATTGCCCTCGCCAAGCTCTGTAAGTCCCAAGCCATGGAAAAAACAAGTAGGAATCTTCTTTTTGCATCTGCAACTGGGGAGACTTTGGCTGTGGAAAAGCAGGCAAAGTTCCTGCAGCCTCTTTGTTTCTGTAAATTAACAGTAACTCCCGTGGGGTATTGGAGACAAGATGTTGGAGGGGGATATAAACCCCAAATATGAGAAAATAAAGGGAATATGCTCTGAAATGTGCCCTAAATTAAGTGTATGAAGGAAGAGAGCTGAAAGAAGATTTTGGCATGAAGTTTGGCTCAACATAGGCTACAAATGGTGAGAGTGGAGGGTTTAGTGCTTATTGAATGAACTGCTTGAGCTATTCACCATGCTTAGAGCTTCCATGGTGTGAAACTCGGGGCAATCTGTCCTTGTTTTGTCCTAGCTCATCTGTCCTGGCGTTCACTGCTCTCGTTTCAGACGTGTACTGCACAGAACCCTTCCGAATCCCCTTTGCTGGCAAAGTGGAAGTTTGCTGCTTTGACAAAACCGGCACCTTGACCAGTGATCACCTTGTAGTGAGAGGAGTAGCTGGACTCAGGTAGGTCCTGGGCTATTTTCAGCATATCCAGGGATTTGCTGTGTTATATCCAGGCGTTTGCTGTGTTCTGAGCTTTGGGTGCTGTGGGAGCTCTTCAGATACAAGTGCAATGCAAAAAGAGGAAATAACCAGAGATTCAGAGAGTGAAAGAAATGGAGTGACCTGGAACAGGAAAGGTTTGTTGGTTCCTGTAGCAGCACTTAAAAGAAGAGTTAATTTATGGCCTCAGCACTTCTGGTTTTAATTGTTGGGGAGGATTTCTCACACACGGCTTCTATGTATATGAGGTCTTTGTTGCCCCTTGTGCAGTAGCCTCCTGCCTTCTTGTTCTGCTAAGACTTTCTTACAGAGACATCTCATGGTTGGTTGATGCCTTTTATTCAAATTGGATCCAAAGTCTGTTACCACCTCTATTTTGAGAGTGACTTTGAATCAAATTTACCCTGGAGGACCGACAGAAAGGAATGGCTCTATTTGCAGTGTAGACCATGCCACGTTTCCTATAGCCTTGACATTGCAATGAGAAGCTCTGCTGGTTGCTATATTGAACTTCTCAAAATGATTTTTCCTAGGAGAAAGGTCCAGATTTCATGTGAGACAACGTGAACGGCCTCTCTGTTAACACAGGCTGTGCTTTTGCCTTGCAGGGCTGGGAAGGAGGTGACTCCGGTGTCAGACATTCCTGTGGAAACCCACCGAGCGATTGCTACGTGCCACTCGCTCGTGCAGCTGGATGACGGGACGCTGGTGGGAGATCCCTTGGAGAAGGCCATGCTGATGGCCGTGGACTGGACCCTCACTAAAGGTAAAAGCAGTGGTTTTGATGATGATAACGCTGCTTTTGTCAGTTGTTCTGAGCATGAAATCATCCGGGCTCTGGAGGGTTCCCATGCCTCGTGCCAGCATTCTGCACGGAGGGAATTGCATCTGGGACGATCCAGAACTGGTTTGGGGCAATGGAAACCATTGCACTGGGGGCTAGGGGACAATAAATAGTAAACATCTATTCTGGAGGCAGCAAAGATATTGCATTCTGCATCTGGCAAGCTCAGGCTGGTGTCTTTAGGCTCGGATTATGCAGCCTCAATAAAAGCAGGTTGCGAGCAGCTGGTGCAGACTGCAGGAGAGGGAACATGACTGGGGTTTGGGCTGCTCCATGCGCAGCCTCTCGGGAGGGTTTCTGTGCTGCTTCCTTGGCATGAGCAGCTGCAGGAAACTAAAGCCGAAATATTCCCAAAGCATTTGAACACATCCCATTGAAACTCATGCTGCCGTGTTCTTAGCTCTGGATTTTTGCCTTGAGATGATAAATACCATAAATGTACCCTTAGCCTCCTGTGTAGCTATTCAGGCTGCTGTGCTTATGTTCCATCCTGTAGTTTTTGGGGCGAGAATTCCAGCTTTGTATGATTGGGTGTGAGGAGAGGAGATTCATACGATCTCGGTGACCTGTGGGTTCCTTGTGACCCAAAGGGAGTGATGTTGCTTTTGATACCGAGAAACCTTTCAGGATGTCCTGATCTCTTTGTTTCCAGATGAGAAAGTTTTCCCCCGAAGTATTAGAACTCAGGGACTGAAAATTCACCAGCGCTTTCATTTTGCCAGTGCCCTGAAAAGAATGTCTGTGTTGGCGTCGTACGAGAAGATCGGCTCGACTGAGCTCTGTTACATTGCAGCTGTGAAAGGGGCCCCCGAGACGCTGCACAGAATGGTGAGCGCAGCCCTTTAGAGATGTCCCATCTCTAGATGTCCCCTGACATGTGCTCATGCCCCCCTCTGCTTGTCATTCCCGACTTTGGAACCTGGATATGGGGACTTTTTCCTGTGCAAGAGCACCACCAATCCCTGCCTGCCCACAGACTCCCCTGAGGATCTGCAGTTTGATCCCAGGGAGATCTGGATATTGGACCATATGATTTCCAGCCCTGTTGCTTCTGCTGACTGCAGAGGAGGGTTATAGGCTGGATCTGCCTTCCCACCCTTGATGGTGAGGGCCCTTCCCAAAGCTGCTTCTTTCCCCCTTCAGCCTACTTAATAGGAAATACTGAAATATGCTTCTGAATTGCGTGTGGAATTGTATTAACAGGACACTTCTCCCTTTGCTTTTCCAGCTGTCTCACTGTCCAGACAACTATCACACTGTCCACACGGAAATTTCACGGGAGGGGGCAAGAGTACTGGCCCTTGGCTACAAGGAACTGGGGCATCTCACTCACCAGCAGGTAAACCTACCAGAACGGGGCAATAACCACGTTATTCTGCAGCCCTGAAGCTTCGGGGAGAATTGCACTTTCTGCATTCTGGCCCCAGCTCTGTCTTTCTGTGCTACATTAATAGATAATTAATAGATGAATAGCTATCTGTCATTAATAAATATATATTAATAGATATATCCATTCCCCTGTTTGTAAAGCAAAGTCAGGTCTGCCCTTGCAGCAGCCAAAGAGGTTTGCACGGAATTTGGCAGCTTTGGCATGATGGGGACATGCAAATATTCCACAGGCCGGTTCTGCGGAGCCTTGTCCCAAAGCAGCCTGTCTTCCAGAGTACCTGGGGACAGCCCAGGATTGCTGGCTTCAATTCGGAGCCCTATGGTGCTTCCAGCTGCTGCTTTTCCCGCAAGGCTGCTGCACCAGCCACGCCAGATTCCTGGTGGGAAGCAGCAGCAGGTAACGCCGCTTTCCTTCGGCAGGTGCGAGAGATGAAGCGCGAGGCTTTGGAGTGCGAGCTGAGGTTCGCCGGCTTCATCGTGGTTTCCTGCCCTCTCAAAGCTGATTCCAAGGCGGTCATCAGGGAGATCCAAAACGCGTCGCACCATGTAAGTGGCAGCAGCGCCTTAGCCCCCCGCTCAGCCCTTGCAGGAGGGATTTAATTCCTCAAGGGAGGCACTGAGGAGGATGGGGCGGCCTCTTTGCACTGGTGGCCACTGATAGAACCAGAGGAAATGGCCACAAACTGAAGCACCAAAAAGTCCCCAGGAATTTAAGGAGAAATTTCTTGTTTTTGGGGATGCCCGAGCCCTGGAACAGGCTGCCCAGGGAGGCTCTGGAGGCTCCTTCCCTGGAGACCTTCCCAACCCGCTTGGACGCAGCCTGTGCTTCGTGCTCTGGGGTGGCACTGGGTGACTCCTAGAGCTCCCTGCCACCCTCCAGGGCTCTGTGATTCTAATGTGGAATTTCTTGAGCCTCGTGGGGCAAGGAGTGCAAGGCTTCCCTGTCATAAAGGTGCTGAGGCCTTGGGGATTTAGTGTTGTTTTTTGCAAGAAGGCCTTTCTGACCAAGGTGCTGCCCAGAGCTGCGTCTTACAGCAGATGTCACTGCTGTAAGTTACAGGCAAACTCTCCATTGAAGTCACAGCCTGAGATAATTCTCCATTTGCCGTGCAGAGGAGCCCTGTTGTGATGCTCTGCTTGTCTTGTGCAGTTTCTTTGACATCTCCCTCTTCCCCCGTAGGTAGTGATGATAACGGGGGACAACCCCCTCACCGCCTGCCACGTGGCCCGGGAGCTGCATTTCCTGCAGCGGGAGCACACGCTCATCCTGCAGCCTCCCGCGAGCAAAGGTAACGGCCCCGTGCAGCAAAGAGCTGCTCTGCCTCGAGAGAAGGCAGCCCCTTGCCCTGAGCTGATAACCATCCCAGAGCCTGGCCCAGCCTCCCTGCTCTGCCTTTGAACCATGTGTGCCCCACATACAGCTCCTAAGTGAGCCCTGTGAGCGCCAGAATAGGAGCAGCCTCAAGGCCTCCTTCCTATTATGGGATCAGGGGCGGGAGCTGACACCCATTAGGTGGGAGAAGGGCTGTCCCAGACGCTGCTCTGCTGTCCCTGCCATGCAAGTGGGTGCCCTATGTCCCCAGTGCCACGGGCTGTGAGCAGCAGGGGTGGTGGGCACTGGATGCCAGGCAGGTTGTTTCATGGCCAGCTCATTCCACGTGCCCATTGCTTCGTGTCCGTGTTAAACCCGCTCTGTTCTTGCCAGGCTGCGGCTGGCAGTGGCAATCCATCGACGGCGCCATCCTGCTGCCCGTCTTCCCGAGCCCCCTGCAAGGGCTGACGCAGCGATACGACCTCTGTGTCACCGGGGAAGGTCTCTCCCACCTGCAGGCCGTGGACAGGCAGCGGCTGCTGAAGCTCATACCCCACATCCAGGTGTTTGCCAGAGTGGTCCCAAAGCAGAAGGTGAGAGATTCCAGCTCCTGCTAGATGCAGCTTTTGGAAAACTCCTTGTTTTGTCGCTGGCGTGCCCAGAGCGCAGGGGCGAGTCCGACTGGGCAAGTCTTGTTGCAGGAGTTTGTGATCACCACGTTGAAAAGCCTGGGCTACATCACGTTGATGTGTGGGGACGGAACCAATGATGTTGGAGCCCTGAAGCATGCAGATGTGGGTGAGTCCGAATGCACGGAGCTCACACGTGCCCCTGGGCTGGCTTGTCCTAAACACAAAGCCAGCGGGGATTTTTCTGGTACTTTAGGGACTAAAACTGGTTGAGATTAATCTGACTTCCAGCTGGAAGCAGAAAAACTGACATAAAGCAGAAAGCTGCTGTGCTGGTGGAATTACTGGGTGGCTGCACCAGCAGGCAGCAGAATTTGGCTGCCAACACAGATGAGAGATTTTTCCTAATTTTAAGCTTTTTCTCGGGAAATGGAACAAATTTGAGCTCCCCTCTGGCTGCAGCTGGGATTTCTGCTGGGCAAACACGCTCTGCCAGCACCTTGCCCTGCAGCTCCTGTTCTGTCCCTGCAGGAGTGGCGCTGCTGGCCAACGCTCCGGAGCGACTGCCGGAGCGGAAGAAGAGAGCCCGGGATGGCCCCGGGGACGGGCGGCCGGCCCCGCCGCCCGCGGCCAGCGGCACCGTGAAACCCACGTCCCGCGGGGCCAAGCACAGAGTCCTGTCCCAACGGGAGGAACAACTGGCCGTGCAGAGGGTTGGTAACGACACCGGCCTGTGCCCAGGCGTGGGGCTTTGGGCTTTTGGAAGCCGCGGGGCTTTTCCTTGCTCCTCTGGTTTCCTGTTAATTCCGGAGAACTAGAGAGAGCAGGATGTACTGGGAAAGGACCATTCATCCTGGTTGCTGCCCCTGCAGCAACAGTGGGTTTCATGAGAGGAGGTGCTGCTTTTCCACACAGCCACCAAGCTAACGCTGCAAGCCTGAAGGCTTCTCCATCCCGCCTTGGCATGCAGAGGGTAGCTCCGTGTCCCCTGAGTCCACGCGGCGATAACGGAGCGCATTCCTGTCTCCCGCAGGAGCGGATCAGCCAGGTCCTGAAGGACTTGGAAGAGGAGCGCGTGCCGGTTGTGAAGCTGGGGGACGCCAGCATTGCAGCCCCCTTCACCTCCAAGCTCTCCTCCATCCAGTGCAGTAAGTGCATCCTGGCACCACAGCAGCAGGGGGGATCCAGAGCAGCCTCCCTCTGCCAGGAGGCACCACAGAGGGCTCTGCTATTGAGACACCCTCTCAACCTCGCATCTCTCGTGTTTCTGCGTGGAAATCACGTGGGGCTCTCAGCCAGGGAGGATTTAGGCAGTGGGGGGACTATAGTCCCCCTGTCTATCCCAGCAAAGGCCTGAGGGACTGAACCCCACGAGTGCTCGAGTCGTTCTCAGGCGCTGCCTCCTCTTGCTCCCCAGTCTGCCACGTGATCAAGCAAGGCCGCTGCACGCTCGTGACCACACTCCAGATGTTCAAGATCCTCGCCCTCAACGCCCTCATCCTCGCCTACAGCCAGAGCGTCCTCTACTTGGAAGGGGTGAAATTCAGTGATTTTCAGGCAACTCTGCAGGGCCTTCTCTTGGCTGGCTGCTTCCTTTTCATTTCCAGATCAAAGGTAAGGCGCATCGACCAGCAACTGTCCCAAAGCTCATCACACTAAGGAAAAAAGCTCATGAGAATCAGGGATGAGTGTCAGATTTTTCTTTTTTTTAACCATTCCTTGCTTTTCCTGCCTTGTTTTGCTCCCAGCCTTTGAAGACGCTTTCCAAGGAGCGCCCACTGCCAAACATCTTTAATCTCTACACCGTTCTGACCGTGTTGCTGCAGTTCCTTGTCCACTTCCTCAGCCTGGTCTATCTGTACCAAGGTGCCCAGGTGCGCAGTGAGCCCAAGTAAGTGCCACACCAAAACAGCAGGGGTTTGGAGTGTTAAAAAAGAGCCCAGTGCATTCTCTGGTCTTGCAGCACCTGCAGCTCCCCAAATATCTGCATAAGGGGGCTGGTTTTGTCAAGGCAGAGCTGCTGCTAATGATGGACACGAAGTTTGGGAGCAGCTGCTGTTTCCCCTGAGAGCTTGAGGGTAGTGGAAGGGTTTTCCAAAATGGGCTAAACTTTCCGAGTGATTTTGATCCTATTGATCTGCAGCTCTGCTCCTTTCCAGGCGAGAAGAGTTTGTGGATCTGTACAAGGAATTTGAGCCCAGTCTCGTGAACAGCACCGTTTACATCATGTCCATGGCAATGCAGATGGCCACGTTTGCCATCAACTACAAGGCAAGACACATTTAAGTCGCCTCTCCAGTAGGCTGAGAGAGGCAATTTTACACTTAATATGATGCTGTGCCAAAGAGATTCTTCCCTAATCCCCAAGAGAGTCTTTCCTAATCCCAAACATGGTTTGCCAGGACTCTCTAGAGAAAAACCACCTCTTTTACACCAAGTTGGAATGAGACAAATGTCCCCAACAGTGTCCTGAATTGCTGGGCATCCTCTGCGCTCAGCCTGTGCAGAGCAGCAGCTCTATTCCGTTTCTCCCTTGGCTCTTCCAGGGCCATCCCTTCATGGAGAGTCTCCAGGAGAACAAGCCCCTGCTGTGGAGCATCATCCTTTCCGGACTCGCCATCGTGGGCCTGCTCAGCGGCTCCTCCCCGGAATTCAACGAACAGTTTGGTCTGGTGGAAATCCCTGCGGAGGTGAGCGGGCTCAATTACACCCCGGTTCCCAGGGGGGAAACAGTCAGTGGCCTGGGGAAATCTGGAGGACCCTCAAGGCTTTAACAGGATCTAAGCCCTATAAAAAATCCCATGGAATTAGCTTTAGTAGCTTTAAAAGCAGAGTAGCTTTAAAAGGTGGGTGTAAAAGCAGCTTTAAAAGCTGGAAGTGCTTTAAAGCAGAGTAAAGCATTGCTGAAGCCCTAGTTAAGCACTAAGTGTGTGTGACACCAGCAATCCCACACATATTCCCACATGCCAGAGGCTTTGCCTGCTGGCAGAGCGTTCCTGAACGAACCAGGGTGCAAGGGCCCTCACGGGCTGGGTTTTTTCCCAGTTCAAGGTGGTGATCACTCAAGTGCTGCTGGCCGACTTCTTCCTCGCCTTGGGAGTGGACCGAATCCTGCAGTTCCTGCTGGGCAGCGCGAAACTCAAAGTGCCTTCCTGAAGCCAGGCGCCCGCAGCGCTCCGAGCAGCGCCCAGAGCCACCTTCCCACCTCATGAGCTTCATCCTGACGTCTTCGGACAGTGACTCTGAGCCTGCGCGGGAGCCGGGATGGGGAATGTTCCTCCCCATCCCATGGGAAGCACCTCTGTAGACCAATCAAGGCTGCTGATTTCTCACCCTTGCCAGGACGCACCATCACCTGGCGGGAGTTTTGTACTGCCCTCCCTACGCTTGAGGAAGCGTTGACAGAGTTTAGTAAATAAATCAAAATCAAGGTATTTTAAAACATGTTAACCTTAAATTCTACCATGTGGAGGTAGAGGCTTTATATAGGCCACGAGACATAAGTGCAGGAGAATTACAGAATGGTTGAGGTTGGAAGGGACCTCTAGGGATCATCTAGTCCAACCTCCCGCTCCAGCAGGGACACCCGGAGCACAGGACGGCATCTGGGCAAGTCTGGAAGATCTCCAGAAGAAAAAGCCAAAAGTAAAAACTCAACCTCCTAAAGACGAGGCTGACTGTAGCATTTCAGTCATGGAAGAAGGACTGAGGGAATTCCTGCAGGAGGTAGGTGATGTTTAAAGCAGAACCTAGGAGAACAAACACGGCCCAAACCATCCCCGCGCTGCTGTACGTGCCCAGTGGACGGAGCGTGACAAAACGGGCAGGTTAAGAGAGAAACCTTTATTTTCTCCCCAGGCAGCTCCTGTGCTCGTAGCTCCCAGGTTTTCCCGGCTCCTCAACGCCGGAGCTGCATCCCCAAGGACGGCAGGGCAGGCTGCAATGCTAACTGATGCCGGGGGCGGCTCGCGCCGCTGCCGTCCTTTCCACCACGAACGTGTAGTTGTACTGCAAGCCAAACACAGGGACACGGGAGCAACGCAGGAACCCAACCAGGCTCCCCCAGCCCCAAGCAGGGCCCCTCCGCCTACCTCCCTCTCGATGTCAGCAGGAGACTTGACAATGACGCCGGTGACAGCAGCCTGGAAAGAGGCAGCGAGCGTTTCTCCTCGGGGCAGTTAGGGATGGGGACAGGCGAGAGCAGGGTGACGACTTCGGGGGATACTCACGCACTCGCCAGCCCTGGGGCTGCTCCCAATGCTGGGGTGCAGGGCAAAGGGGACTCCGTCCATCACTGCAAGGCAGAGCGGGGCTCAGAGGCCGCCTCCTCCGCGCGGTGAGAGGAGGGTTTGGAGGAGGAAGAGCCAAGAAAGTCACCAAGAGGAAAAATATCCCCTTGGGAGCGGGGGGAACGGCTGGGAGGGAGAGGAGCCGGGTTGGCCGAGGGGCAGGACGCACTCACCGGAGAGGGCGGAGGCGGCCGGAGCGTCGACGACGACGGCGCCTCCGGGGTGCCCGGCGGCCCCTGGGGTCCTGCGGAGCAGGAGAGGGGTCAGGATGGGCTGGGAGCGACACCACGGCCCAGGAAGGGGACAAGGAAGGGGCTGCTCCATGGAGTCCAGAAGGGCACAAGGAAGTGCCCTCTACTCCATGGCGTCCCGGTAAGGGGACAAGGAAGCTCCATGTTCATCCTGGGGACAAGGAAGTGCCTGCTCTAGGTTCATCCCAGGAAAGGGACAGAAGGGAAGCACCTGCTCCATGGGGTCCCGGGAAAGGGACAAGGAAGAAGACAAGGAAAGTGCTCCTCCAGGCTCATGCCGGGAAGGGGACAAGGAAGATGGGGACAAGGAAGTGCCTGCTCCAGGTTCATCCCAGGAAAGGGGCACAAGGAAGCACCTGCTCCATGGGGTCCCAGCAAAGGGACAAGGAAGAAGGGGACAAGGAAGAAGGGGACAAGGAAGAAGGGGACAAGGAAGAAGGGGACAAGGAAGAAGGG
>JAUBOD010000481.1:36498-50110 GCA_032353885.1 Nothura maculosa | reverse complement strand
CCCTCTGTGCTCGCTCCGCCCCTTCTCCTCGCCCCGCCCCCTCTGTGCTAGCCCCGCCCCTCTGCGCTGGCTCCGCCCCCTTTGCGCTAGCCCCGCCCCTTTGCGCGCCGCCGCCAACCGCCCCGCGCCGGTTCCGCCCGCCCGGCGGCTTCGCCCTCTGCGCGCGGGTTCGGTGCGAACCGCCGAGAGTCGGCGGAAAACGCCGAGGTTGTCCCCAAAACCACCGCCAATTCCGCGAAAAAGGCCGAGGTTTCCCCCAAAATCGCCGCCGATTCTGCAAAAACGCCAAGATTGCCCCAAATTGCTGCCAGTTCGGCGAAAAACACTGAGGTTCTCCCCAAAACTGCTGTCAGTTCTGTGAAAAATGCCAAGATTCCCCCCAAACCGCCTCCAGTTCCACAAAAAACGCCGAGATTGCCCCCAGAACCGCCACCGACTCTGCAAACCACACCGACTCTTTGGGCTCTGTGATAGAGCGCGATATCTCCAACAGTTCAAACAACAGAGGTAGGAAGGGATAAAATAAATAAAATGGGAGAAAAAAGGCACTTCTGTAGAAGCGTTGGAAGAAGCAGCATTAGCAAACACTGCTAAGCCAGGCAAAGCAGCAACATCGAGACACCTTCTTAGCCCCATATTCCAATGTTGCTTGATGTCCACAAGGGCACAAGTGCCAGCAAAGCGCTCGGCTTTTACACTACACGTGGAGCACCAGCCGCTCCGGCTTCCTTTTCCACAGGCCAGAATGATGCAGAACCCACATTTAAAAACAAATAATGAAGAATAACCCCCGACCCCTTGTTACCACCAACTCCCTTCGACTAATTTCACTTCTCCCCTTCCTCCGTCTTCTTCCCTCCTGCGTTGTATTCCATAAACTTCCATCAATTCCCACAGTGTGGATCTCCCAAGTGTTCCCCTCCCCAAAAAACACACCGAAACTCCTATTGCTTTTGGCAGCGGCTCGCCTGAGGAATTTCAGCGAGGCAGCAAGGCACGACCTCTCATTCCTGGAGCTTTGATCGAGGTGGGTGTTCCCGCTCGGCCCGCGTCTCATCCCCTCCGAGCGGTTCCTGGGTGTCTCTGCTCCCACCCAACACGCAGTCAAGCCACAACGTGCACGGGCCATTAGAATAATAACAACGATGACGCTAATTGCAGCCTGTAAAAACACTTGCACAGTGGAAGAAGGTTGAGGAAGCCAGAGCTGAGTCTTCAAAGGCTGTTTTAGACTGGGATTCCAAAAGCTGCTTTTGTTTCTCCTCTAACAGAAGGAGGGATGTGACCACGGAGTCTTCCACGCTAAGCCAAGACGCATCAGAAGCTGTACATGGATTAAAAACAAACGACAACAATAGGAAAAAAATAGAAAAAAAACAGAAATTCCATAGTTTTCACAGCTCTTTATGCAAGGATAAAGTTATATTTAAGATCTTTGAGGCTGCTTTGGAAAGCAAATATGTGCCTGGAAAACCCCACACCCTGCTCTGCAGAGCATCTTGCTCAGTGCGCGCAAGTGGGTAGAAAGCAGCGATCCCTCCTTCTCCGCTGATAAGGATTGGTGTTTCCAAAGAAATCTAGGGAGCAAAGGGTTCATGTGGAGTATCGAACAATCCCAAACATCCCGTTTTGTGATGCACATTCTGCATACACAGCATTTAGGTCTCCCCTTCCACTTGCCCCCATCCTCGCTGTTAAAATCCTCCTCCCGTCTCTCGTGCCCCGTTGGTTTCCCATCTCCTCACATCCCACTGGCAGCAGCCCTTCCCAGGCTAGTCTCCACATCAATTAATTTCCTGCTCTCTCTCCTCTATTGCAGCCAACTGGAAGCTGCTCCAGTTCCGAGGGTCACTCTGGAAAAGAAAGCGTGTTTAAGAATTCCAGACGAGCTCCCTGCATTCCTCCTGGGTGGCAGCTATCGCTTGGAGGCGAGCTCTGCTAAAGGTTTGGAGTTGTTTGCTTGTCCTTACGCTCATCAGTGCTATTTTCATTTGCATTTTGAGGCTGGCTAGGCCACAAGCTGCGTTTGGGCAGCCAGTCACCACTATTAGACTCCCTTTTCCTACTGGAAGCACTGGCATCCTGGCTTCTCCGAGAATATTCCCAGGAAAGCACCCCCTTGGCACAAATTGGGAAGTTCTCCAGCAGTTACAGGAGGTATTTAGCAGTCACACGAGTGTGATAACGTGCATCAATTGAAGTAAACCCTCTCAAATGCCCCCAAGCTCCACAGTTTATTAGAGGCCCATCAGGGCATAAAAGCCACTTGGAGTTCATCCGTGTGTCACCTCGCCATGGAAAACTGCCATCCACAACCCACAGCACCAAGATCTCCCCAGCATCACCCTTAAATCACACTGCTGGAGCCTACAGGTAAGAGAACACTTGGCATGTATTGACTTGCACCATGAGCTCTGCATAACCCAGGACTTAGGCACTTGGGCCTTTGGGGATGCTTATGAAAGCAGTAAGAAAAGGTCTAGGTTTGGCTCAGCCTCGTTGCTCTGGGCAGTAAGGATTTTCCAACAGCTTCTCCCTGTTGCAGCGGGCTGATCCTCTGCAGTATAACACACAGCCCAACTCCCCAGTGTGCATTTTCACTGGAAAATATTTATATTTAGGAATCTTTGGCAAAAAAAAGAAACATCCATTCCCTTAGTTCCACTCCCCAGGTTTGAAGTCTGTAGATGGAGAGGAGCAGAAATCCACACGGAGTCAATCCCCCAGGTAAGTGAGGTGTCCTTAATGCACAGTTAGCTGAGCTGATCTAACAGAGCCAGGCTTTATTTCCTTTTTAAACACTGAAAACTTGGTAATGAAGCCTTTCAGTTTGCCATTTAAGTACTGCTTCCTACTCTGCTCATAATAAAAGCAGGTTGGGATTGGGATTTGACTCAAAAACCCGGACAAGTGTTTACAGTTCCATGGAATATTCTCTTCCCGGCAAAGTGTCTGTTCTCCAGTCACGGTCCCCAGAGCGAGAGTGCCAGTTTACACCATTTCACACACAGAAAATTGATTTACTCAGCGGAGAGCTGGGTCCTGCATTCACTAACATGGAATAATACTGCTAATTTCTGACGGTGCTCTGCTGAGAGAAACACTAAGTTATTGGAGCAGTGACTGGTGATTGCAAACGGCACATTAAAACCTAGGGCGAAAGAGTGATTGCCTTGGGACCTAGCGTGGATTTGTCCCCAAGGGCTGTTGGTGACTGGGAAGATGGTTTTGTGGGAATACGACTCCACATTTAGGAAAAGGCAATCAATTTGGGAATACCACCTAGGACCACTGAGCAGGGCAAACAACTGCAGCTAGTGGAGGCTCCACGCCACGTTGTCAGAAAATATCCCAGATCAGATATCCCAGAGAGTCCCGCACGCCTTGGAAATCCAGTCCCCACGCTTGGGGAAAGCAACAATCGGCTTCTTGGGAAGCAGCTCCCGAAGATTCCTCTCCGAGGAGGCCTTTAGAAGAGGGTGGCTTTGGAAAGCAGCAGGACACAACCTGGAGACTCCCTTGAGACCCAGAAAGCGGCTCTGTTTAAGCAGAGCTCAGGGGCTTGGGGCTTGGACCCGGGAATGTGCTCCCATTGGAACGGCTATTTCGGAAAGCAGTAATACTGAAGTACCAAAAAATGCCACACTCATGGAGAGAAGGTCACGGGAGACGCTTGCGGCATGTAGCATACCTCTAGATGCTGCTCAATTAAAATCAATTTGGCATTAAAAATAGCAGTCTTTAATAAGAATACTACTCAAAGTACGTTCGTCCTAAACAACACCCCGTTGAGTTCCTTAAAAGCTTCTTGTCCCGATCTGGACGGCAGGTATTTTATCCAAATATTTATGCTTGACCATGAGGGAAGTCAGTGCTGCTTTGCAAGCCGGTCGCTCGGGCTCTGCTCCGGAGCAGGGCAGACCAACGCAGCCCCGAGCAACTAAATCGAGGAGTCCACAGTAAAATGCCCGTTCTGCGAAAGTGTCCTGCGGTCCGTGGTGTTTAGCTTCACGACCGTAGGGGTGTATCTGGAATTCCTGTAACAGACGAAGCAGAGGATCCTGCGGAAGGTGCTGCGCATCTCGTTGTCCCTGTAGGAGTAGACAATAGCGTTTATCAGCGAGTTGATCTCGGCCAGCAAAAGGACGTATTTCTCCACAGCCAGCACGTCGCAGCTCTTGCAGCCCAGGCCGTCCAGCAGCAGCACGACTTGGCCTGGTGTCCAGCAGATGACAAAGGCACCTGGGAAGAGAAGAACCCTCGTTAGAGGAAAGGCAGCTCCCTGCCCGGCCGCCCTGCTGCCATTAGAAGGACCTGGATGGTGAGAAACCTCCTGAGGTTGAACCAGGGCAAGTGCAGGGTCCTGCACCTGGGGAGGAACAACCCCAGCCCCCAGCACAGGCTGGGACCAACTTTCTGGAGAGCAGCCCCACAGAGCGGGACCTGGGCATCCTGGTGGACAAGCTGACCATGAGGCAGCAGTGGTGGCCAAGAAGGCCAGCGAGATCCTGGGGTGCATTGAGGAGAGCGTCTCCAGCAGGTCGAGGGAGGGGATTGTCCCCCTATACCCAGCCCTGATGAGGCCATATCTGGAGCCTGTGTCCAACTCTGGGCTCCCCAGGACAACAGGGATGTGGAGCTGCTGGAGAGAGTCCAACCTCTGGACTACGAGGATGATCAAGGACCTGAAACATCTGTCCTAGGAGGAAGGGCTGAGAGAACTGGGCATGTTCAGCCTGAGGAAGAGGAGGCTGAGGGGGAACCTGATTAGTGTCTATAGGTACCTCAAGGGAGGCGGTGAGGAGGACGGGGCGGCCTCTTTGCACTGGTGATGAGCGATAGGACAAGAGGAAACGGCCACAAACTGAAGCACCAAAAGGTCCCAGGAATTTAAGGAGAAATTTCTTGGTTTTGGGGGTGCCCGAGCCCTGGAACAGGCTGCCCAGGGAGGCTGTGGAGGCTCCTTCCCTGGAGACCTTCCCAACCTGCTTGGACGCAGCCTGTGCCCCGTGCTCTGGGGTGGCACTGGGTGACTCCTAGAGCTCCCTGCCACCCTCCAGGGCTCTGCGCTCAGGGGAATTGCAGCTCGTTGGCAGCGGGCGGTGGAAGTTTGCAGGAGTTGGGAGTTGGTCTCGCCGAGACTTAGGCCAGCTCAGGGAGCTCTGCGTTCTACCCCGGCAAGCTGGGCCCAACTCAACCCCACAATGGGGCGGCCGACACCAAGACGGAGCCGCACGGGCTCCACGCCCGAGTCAGCGGCGCCAACCCGCCCCGCCTGCCCGCACCTGCACCGCTCCTTGCCGAGGGGAAGGAGGGCAATTGGGCTAATTGCTGCTTGGCACGGCGGGGCGGGAGGTGCCCCGCGCTGCGCCCGCCGCCGCAGGAGCTCGAGGGCTGACGCAAATGCAGCGCTGGGCCCCGGCGCTCCCGCGGGCCGTCACGTGTGGCCGCCGGGAGCTGCGCCCTCCTGCCGCCTCTCCGGGGAGAAGGGGAAGGAAGAGGCTCCCCCGGAGCCCTTCCTGCAAGGCAGCCGGGGGGGCTGCACGGAATGAGGGGCTTTTCCAGGGGTATCCGTTGGGAATCACGGGCGCCTCAATGGGGTACCCCACCTTGCGAAGCCCAGGTGGCCTCCTCTGCACCAGCAGACAGGACTTTGCCTTCTTGCATTGAAAACTCGGCAAAATAGGGCCTCCTGGCACGGAAGAGGATCCTTCCATTGGAAGGGGACTGTCCCCATGGAAGGGGATTGTCATTTGAGGTGGGAAAAGGGACCTGTCTACTCAGCAATGTGGCTTTGGGAGTCAGGTCTTCACAAGGAAAGGTTCTGTGCAGAGCCTGGCTCCAAAGGTGGGAGCACCCAACAGACGGCCCAATTAACTGCAAATCTGGCAGTTTTAATTGCTCCGTGACGGGAACTACATGTTGAGAAAGAGCTCCAAATTCTGCCTAACTTCTGCCCAGTGTGACTCAGCCGTGCCACTGCTCACCCTTAGATCCCGTCCCGCAAAACCCATCGGCAGGAAAATGGCCTGTTGGCTTCTCGAGGTGCCTCGGACAACTTGTTCCTGCTTCCCGAGGGGCTTCTGCAGCTCTTCCTAGTGCTGACAACCTCGGGGATCAACCTCTCCTCCTGGAGACACCCACGGAGCTTGTGCTGCTCCCTGGGCTTTCCCAGCAGCTCCGCCCTGTGATGCATAAGGTGCAAAGTATTCCTGTGCACGGGCCAACTCTGCAGAAGGCCACGGATGAGGGTGGAGGAGGCTCTGAGCCAGGCTCTCCGAGGCAGGACGGGAACCGCGCGCGCTCCAAGCCCCAACGGGAAGGTGCTTTCCCAAATGGAGCAATCCAGCCCTCCCTCGAGCTGCGTTTCCTCCTGCAAACTCGGCCCCGTCCTGGCACTGCCGCGCTGCAAATTCCGGGCGTCCGTGGGGGGATCACGCGGGGCTGAGACCCTCCTCGTCATCCCTGTGTGCTCCCTCCATCCACAGCCACCAGCTCCTCGGGAAACCGCAGCCTCTGCTCGGACCCTTCTGCTTGGAAGCTTCTCCGACCCAATCGTTTTCCTGCCTCAGGGCGAAGGATAGAACCAGGAAAACAGGGATCCAGAAGAAAGGGGCCTCCCAGGACAAGGAGACGCATTTTATTTCTCTTGCAGGCCGATATTCCCCTCCTCCTGCCCCTGTGCTCTGCTTGATCTCATGCCACAAACTACAGCAATCCCGCTGCCCCCCGGGGTGACCCCTTAGCAGCGTTCAGGGAGGAAGGGGGAACAAACGGAGCGATTCCCGCTCCTGCCTCTGCAAAATACACAAAGCAGCAGCTTTCCCAGCCTCCCGGCTGCTTCCCGGGGGCCTGTCCATGGGATCGGCCGCTGACGGGGCGAGAGGACGACACCACGTGCACCCCAACAGCCCGAACCCCCAGTTGGGCGAGGGGCCCCGCCAAGGAGCCAGACGCCTCTGCCCCTTCCCACCGATCCCCCTCCCGCCGAGCCGGCTCTGCCGGCGGCGCTTTGCGAGGGAGCCGGCGTCTTTGTTTGCAGCTACGAGGTTTTCCTGACGGAGCAAATTCTGCACTTATCAGGAGAGATTTGCAAGCAAAGGGTTGGGAGCAGCAGCCCGGAGCCTGGCCGCCGCAGACCCCAACGCCCTGATTTCTTTCCCCAAGAGCAAACAAACAAAAACCCCTAGATGTTCAAATAGGAGACAAAGGCAATTCAGAATAAATAGTGGCCGCTCTGCTGCTGAAAGCCCCGTGCAGGGGCGCAGCAGCCTCTGCTTTTAGGAGCTCCCCAGTGTTTTGGAGGGACACAGCGGCTCGCAGAGACGCCCTCCAGCTCTTTACCCGGGTCTGCCGCTGCTTGGGGGGTTAAAGAGCAGGAGCCTCCATACAAAGGCCTTCTAAAAGGAGGACCAAAGCGGGGCTCGGCTCCCTGGAGCACAACTATCTGTTTCAAAGCAGCTTTATCAATTTTTATCAGTTGCCCCCATGCTAAGGTGCACGGCCCCGGACAGAACAACATCTGCTTGAGCAAAACTGAATATCCTGGCGAGGGCTGAGGCTCCAAAGCGGCCACCTCCAGCTCCCAGGAGCTGCAGTATGGACAGTAACTCGCAGGCCGGGAGAGCTGAGCCCATAAACAGAGTTTGGACACGACCTTCCTATTCTTTTCCCTCTGCTCATCCCGCTTTCCAGCATCTACAGAAGGTCTGAAGTGCTTCATCCCTGCACAAGAAACCCAAAGGATAACTCAGATGAGGCGGAGCGATTGGACTTACTAAGGATAATGGTGACCGTCTTGACGAGGCTGATCATGGTCTCCTTGTAGCGGGGGTGGAAGCTGGTGTGCTTGGACATGCGGGTCATCTTCCTCTTGACGTAGATGAAGATGTGGGTGTACACGACCACCATGATGAGGAAAATGACCAGGTTGGAGACGGCCCAGAAGGTCAAGTAGCTCCTGCTGTAGAGCGGCGCCATCCTGGAGCACTTGTCCAGGGCGCAGAGGCAGTGCCAGCCGTAGGATGGGATGAGCCCCAGCAGCAGGGCCGTGACCCAGATACAGAAGATGAGGATCGTCACGCGCTGGTTGGACATTTTGCTGTGTAACTGCATGGTGAACACAGTCTGGTGTCTTTCCACAGCGATGGCCAGCAGGTTCACCACCGAGGCGGTCAGGCTGGTGTCCAGCAGGCTCTGGCGGATGAACCAGGTCTTCAGCGAGAGCTCTGCCGTCCTGGGCCCCGTGTGGAACATGAGGAACATGTAGGCGATGCCAGCAAAGAGGTCAGCAGCTGCCAGGTTGCCCAGCAGGTAGTAGATGGGGTAGTGGAACCGCCGGTTGATGACGATGGCCGTGATGACCAGCAGGTTGGTGAGGAGCACGATGACGCTCACTGTCAAGCCCAGGGCGACCACCAAGACATCCTTTGTCCTCCAGTAGGTGGTCAGCTCCTTGCGGCTGTTGTTGTAGAAGAACCCCACGGTCTCATTGTAGAAACAGTGCTTCATCGCTGCTGTCCTAAAGACGGACGAGAGGCTCGTTAGCTCCTGCCCACGGGCACGCTGGAGAGGCCGAGTGATAGAAGGGCCCTTGACACAAACAGAGGGAAGAGCAGAGCTCGAAGCACGCACAGAAACCACAAGAAACCGTTTCCATCCTTAACACAGAACCAGGCGGCTCCTGGGCAGACTCACCATCCATCCCCAACGTCACCTGAGGCTGCAGAGACCCTGAACACACACGAGAGACAGGAGGGTGGCCCCGATATAACGAGAAATTCTGCCTGCCCCGGCCCCAGGCGTTTTGTGTGGCCATAGACACAACTACTGCTGTTGTCCCAGCTGGCCGCTCCAGGAATGTGAAAACAAAGCCGGAGCAGGGAAGCCGCAGAGGGTCAGGCACTAAGCGCGGCTCCGACGAGGATGCGGAGCCGCTGCAGCCGAGTGGTTCTGTCCTAAAGTCTCCTCTGATTCATGGGAATCCTTCTCAAAGGATTCATGGGAGTCCTTCTCCAAGCCAGGACTAGAGACTACCTCAAGCTGGGCTAGAAACCGCTCCTTAGCCTGGATTAATAAATGCTAGGAAGAAGTTAGCACATAGTGCGGGGGGCTGGACCTTTGGAAAGGTGGGATAGTCTCCAGCACAAGCGAGGCCAGGGTGCAGCCAGAGCCGCATCCTCGCGGGAGGATCCCGGCGCTCCCGGGATCCCAGCGCGCTGCTCGGACACCTTGGGCATCCGCGCCGCATGCAGGAAGCTCCAGGAGCTCCTGTGCCTGCAAACACCCGTCCTGCCGCTCCTTATTGTCCTATTATTTTTACAAATACTGGAAGGAAAGGGAGAGGGGAGAATCCATAATGGGACATTTATAGACACCAAGGTGTAGGGGTGTTTAGGAGGAAACATGGTCCAAGTGCAGCCCAGTGGATGGAGACAACCAAGGAGCTTCTGCAAACACGGCAGTGTGACCAGATGACTGGAGTTTGGAGCTAGAGCGATGGAAAGTAACGGGAATATAAGGAAAGAAAGGAAGTTTAGGAATAGAACATTTGAGCACTAAGAGTCACGAGCAGGTAGGTGGCCACCAGGGAAGGGCATCTGAGCCATCCTATCTCCAAGGCTCTGCTCTTGTCAAAGCTGCTTCCTCTGACCCTTCCCAAAGCTGAAATTCCTCATCAATTCCACACTGATGACACAGGGTGGGATGGATTCCACTTGCTAGGGCTGTGCACGGGGATGCCTGGGGAGGAAGGTCGGGAAGAGGGACACGGAGCCCCCCAGGCACCATCCAGCTGCAGGACCAGGAGGCCCAAAGGCCATTTAGCTCCTTCCACCTCTCTGCTGTGCAGGGGCCAATGTTTCCTCCTCCCCTTTGCTTAAAATAATGGAGAATACTGTTACTTTTGCGCGTGTTTGTGTGAAAATTCAGGATTCGGCAGCTACAACAAGCCCCACAAACCTCTGATCCAGACGGCAGGCTTGCAAATTGTGGACATTTTGGGCAAAACAGCCCGTGAGCACCTGGTCAGCAGCACCTTCCCCCGAGCTGTGGATTGCCCGGCTCTAAAACCCGCTCCGGAGCAGCGCTCTGCGTGCGGAGCAGAGAGAGGGGCCCCAGCACGAACACCACCCCTCCTGACAGCGTCTTCAAAGCTGCTTTCTGCACCAGCTGCCTTCAACGCAGGCGGAAAAAAAACTTGGAGAGTTGGCAAATCCCTCCCCGAATCCCTCCGAAACAGAATCCGCTCCAGCTCCAGGTGGGAGCCCGTTTTCCCGTTGCCCTTGGCGCTGTGCAAGGGGCCAAGGCAGAACGGCGCCGGAGCCGCCGTCGCCGGGGCCATGATGCACAAAGGAGCTGCTCGGCCTATTGTTCGCGGGCCCCGCACCTCCTTCCCAAGCTTCCCGAGCGCCGCGTTGCTCCTTCCCAACCTTGGCCGGGTGAAAGGAGCTGCGGGTGACGACCTGGGAGCCGGGCGCCCCTCTCCGTGCGCTGCCCTCCGAGCTGCGCCCAACCCGGAGCCCCTTCCTCCTTGCTCCATACCCACTGGCCTCCCCAAGCCCAGGCTCCGCTCACGCCTGGGAAGGACCCCAAATTCCCCGTTTTTCAGCCTAAACGGGGTAAATGCTCCTCACCGGCCCAGGTGCCGGGGGGACGGGCCCCCCTCGCGAGCAGCCAAGGTTGCAGAGGGACGAGGAGCGGGCGACGGCGACTCCAAATCCAATCCAGATCCAAATCCAAGGGCAGCGCACAGCACAGCGGCTCTGCGGGGTGACCCCGGCTCCGAGCCAGCCCCTTGCCGCCTTCCCGGCTGGTTTTCCCGCTCGGTGTTGAAGCCGGGATGGTGGCGGCGGGAAGCGGCTCTCACCTGAGCGCCGCTCAGCTCGGGGCTCCCGGCCGCAGGGAAACGGGGCGACTCCGGCAGCTCCCCATTCCCGGGGCGCTTTCCCGAGGCGCTTCCCGGGCAAGGCGAGCCCTGCGCAGCCCGGCCCTCCTTGGGTCCTCCCCTAGGCGGGCTCTGTAACCCGAGGCCGAGCCTCCCTCCGAGGCCGCTTCCCGAGCGGCTGGAACGGGTTTGATCCCGGCGGATTCCTGGGGGATCCTCCCGGCGCGGTCCCCAGTGCTGCAAGGAGGCCCTGGCCTGGGACAGCTCCCACTCCGGGCGGGCGCCGCGCGCTGCATCCCGAGCGGAATGTTAGGTGGGATCCTCACATCCACTATGGAACCCCCCTTTCCCGGTGCTGCATGAGAGACCTGGAACTAGGGCAGTGGAAAGGGGGAGAAGGGAGAGGGGTTTAGCAGGAGGAAAGGAGTCCGTGGATGAGGGAAACTGAGGCACGGGCTGGAAGAGCTTCCCTGGCTTCAGCCAAGTGCAGAGCGTGGTGGAACTGGTAAAAAGAGCTCCAGCTCCCGATGGAAAGAGTCCGGCTCCCAATGGAAAGAGCTCTGGCTTCCAATGGAAAGAGCTCCAACTCCCAAAGGAAAAAGCTCCAGCTCCCAGTGGAAAGAGCTCCGGCTCCCAATGGAAAGAGCTCTGGCTCCCAATAGAAAGAGCTCCGGCTTCCAATGGAAAGGGCTCCAAATCCCAACAGAAAGAGCTCCAGCTCCCAATGGAAAGAGCTCTGGCTCCCAATGGAAAGAGCTCCGGCTTCCAATGGAAAGGGCTCCAAATCCCAACAGAAAGAGCTCCAGCTCCCAATGGAAAGAGCTCTGGCTCCCAATGGAAAGAGCTCCGGCTTCCAATGGAAAGGGCTCCAAATCCCAACAGAAAGAGCTCCAGCTCCCAATGGAAAGAGCTCCGGCTCCCAATGGAAAGAGCTCTGGCTTCCAATGGAAAGAGCTCCAACTCCCAAGAGCTCCAACTCCAGCAGCCCAGCTGCCAGGGAAGGAGCCTTCAGAGCCCCCCTGGGCAGCCTGTTCCAGGGCTCGGGCACCCCCAAAACCAAGAAATTTCTCCTTAAATTCCTGGGACCTTTTGGTGCTTCAGTTTGTGGCCATTTCCTCTTGCCCTATCGCTCATCACCAGTGCCAAGAGGCCGCCCCATCCTCCTCCCTGCCTCCCTTGAGGTACCTATAGACGTGATCCCCCTCAACCTTCTCTTCCTCAGGCTGAAGAACCCCGGCTCTCCCAGCTTTGGCAGCAGGACCAAAACATCCCGGAGCCGCCGTCGGGATCGGCAACGGGATTCAGCCAAAACAGCAAGTCAGCACCACGGAGCAGCCCCTGGGCTCCGGAACAGGGCAGCAGCTCCTTGGATTCTGCCCACGGAGGAGCCCAGGTAAGAGGAACATGGATTGGGTGAGGCCAGGGCACAGGCAACGGCGCTTTTATAGGGAATCAGCTACAGAAATCCTTGTCTATACCAAAAAATTGCTCAAAAATTATGAAAATACTGAAAATTAGTATTGCAAAATAGTAATTGTTGCAGTTCCTCTGTCTAGATAGCATCAAAAAACTGACCTCTAGACGCCCAGACTTCTGTGAAGGGAAGAGTTGCTGCATTTTGTGGGTATCTGAAGGAAGGGAGGAACATTTAGCCGAGTTAACGAAGAAGTTGGCCGGGGCCCACCCTTGCTTTAATTAGCAAGAGACAAAATAAACAAAGTAAAAGACAGGCTGCAAATCCCCCGCTGGCTCCTACAGCCGCGCAAACACTTGGGTGTTGATGCATGGAGCTTATGGGTGTTCCCGCAGCAGCGGGAATCCGAATCCAGGAGGTCAGATCCCGTCCTGCCGCTCTCTCCTACATCCCTCCCTCCGGCTGCTCCGTGACGCTTTCCCGCTGTCCCAGCCGGACTCTGGGCTCCGGCAGGGATCCATGGACTTTGGCCTGGAAGGAGAACAGCTCAGCCTCGTGCCAAGTAACCTGAGCCGATGCCGGCTCCAGAGCCCATCACATCCTGGTGTCCAGTAGGGAAGCGTAGAGAAACTTTTCCAAAGATAACAGGGACTTCAGCATCCCCTAGTCCCTATTTTTTTAAAGCTGTTTTAGCAGATGATTGTGAATTGAAGTTGAACCCGAGCTTTTCTGTCAAGTCCCACGGCCATGACTGGGTCTGCCCGGGACAACCTGCAATGGGTTTTACTGTGACCCCGCTCGTGGAATCCCAGGAATGTCCGAAGCCTCGTGGAAGGAGCTCCCTCCTCCCCGCTGCACCGCAGGGAATCACCGGCTCACACGGATACTCCCCAAGGCACAGCTGGCCCCGACATTCCCAATCCCGAGCGGGAAGCACTCCGGAAAGTCGGAAAAAGGGACAATTGCAGCTGAGAGCCAAAGCTTTAGGTGGCAGCAGCATGCGGAGCACCCTGAGGATGCAGGAATTTCCTAACCCTAGTGCTGCTGAAATGCAGCCAACTCTAAGGGGGAACAGGGCTGTTGTTTGCAAGCCTAGAGCATCGCAGAGTGGCTTCCAACGAGCCGGCATGAAGAACCCCGTGCTCCTTGCAGCCTTGTTTCCAACAGGAATTTGCTCCCATTCCAACAAGTTAGCAACTGGCTGCAATCAATGCCTCCCGCACAAGCTGCACGGAACCTGGAAAACGCCTCCTTTCCTCCTTGCCCTGATCAATTCCTCCTGCACGGGCTGCAAGGAACCTGGAAAACGCCTC
>JAUBOD010000481.1:25910-36461 GCA_032353885.1 Nothura maculosa | reverse complement strand
CCTTTCCTCCTTGCCTTGATCAATTCCTCCCGCACGGGCTGCAAGGAACCTGGAAAACGCCTCCTTTCCTCCTTGCCCTGATCAATGCCTCCCGCACAAGCTGCACGGAACCTGGAAAACGCCTCCTTTCCTCCTTGCCTTGATCAATTCCTCCCGCACGGGCTGCAAGGAACCTGGAAAACGCCTCCTTTCCTCCTTGCCCTGATCAATGCCTCCCGCACAAGCTGCACGGAACCTGGAAAACGCCTCCTTTCCTCCTTGCCTTGATCAATTCCTCCCGCACGGGCTGCAAGGAACCTGGAAAACGCCTCCTTTCCTCCTTGCCTTGATGTTTGCCCGGACAAGGCGTTGCCAGGCTGCTGAAAACACCTTAAATTAAAGCGGGCAGATCACGGAAACAAAACATAAGGCTGGAATGTGGCACGTTAGGCAAAAAAATAAACAAACAGCTGCAAAAAGAAGAGCCCGAATATTTTCTCCGGGCAAAGCGCTCTTACCTCCTGCCAGGTAGTTCCAGTGGAAGGGCTGGACATGGGAATGGGCAGCGCTCCCACGGGCACCAGTTCCCCAAGACGAGAGCGTTTGTGCTGCGGGAAAGCAGCGCAGGGAGGGAAGGGAGGGCTCTGGGCAGCGCTGTTTGCTTTGGAGCCGGGCTGGTGTGGGGGCCCCGGCGCTCCTCATTCACACAGGAAGGAGCAGCTTATCCCGCACGCAGAGGAGGAGCGGATTATCCCGCAGCAGGGACTGCCCTCGGGAGCGGGAGAGCTCGGCCCCGGCGGCACCGCTCGGAGCACGCGGGGATGCTCCGAGCACGACCACGGATTGTCCTCGCTTCCATATCCCCCCAGCTGGGGTTATCCCAGAGAGATGGAGCAACTAATGATTAAGGGAATGGAACATGTCTCGTATGAGACTGAGTGAATTGGGCCTGTTTTCTCTGGAGAAGAAGAGGGGATCTGATCAACATGGATAAATCCATGAAGGGAGAATGCAGGGAAGAAGGGGCCAAGCTCTTCTCAGTGGTGGCCAGCGATAGGACAAGGGGAAATGGGTGCAAACTGAAGCCCAGGAGGTTCCATCTCCATGTGAAGAGGAACTTCCTTGAGGGTGCCAGAGCCCTGGAATTGGATACCCAGGGAATTGTGGAGTCTCCCTCTCCGGAGGTCTCCAAACCCACCTGGATGCAGCCTGTGCCCCATGGGTGTCCCTGCTGGAGCGGGAAGGTTCTTCCCAGCGCCTTGAGCTGCACATGCGCCTGCCTTTGCTTTTCCAGGCATCATTCCCGAAAGCCGGCTTCCCGCCGGGGCTCCACTTGGTTTGCCTTCCTGCTCCAATCTGGGAAGGGAAAACAAAGCCGAGCTGCAGCCAAAGAGCAACCGCACGCAGATGGAGCAGGAGAAACTGCAGAGAGCGTCGGGGACGGACAGAGCTCCCAGCCCTAAACAGGATCTAAACTTTGCAAGGAAGCAGCTTCCCATCCAGAGCCGGTCATTCCTTGAGACAACCTTGGTCGACTGGAATCCCCAGCCAAGACAACGGCTCCTTTCCCAGTTAGGTGGAGGTTTTATTGTGCCTGTAACTCTTGGACAGAACTGCATTACTAGGTCTTGTCTTCAGAGCAGCAGTGAGGGTTTTTATGTATTTTTATATATATACACACATATATACATATAAGATCCAAATGAAGGAAGAGAAGCGCATTGTTATTGAGCAGCTCTGCACAAATGCACCAAGTGTTCTCCGTATTCAAGATGGGCAAATTCCAACTAATTTCACATTCCTATATGTGGTTTACACACTTCCCCATTGCTATAGGCGCCACTGCCCCGTGCAGTCGCACACACAGAAAATCAAGTGCAAAAAGGGGAAGAAATGAGAGCGGAAAACAGGAGCCGTTTGTCTCCTGCTCCCAGGAGGAGTTCGGAGCAACTTGCTTGTTGCTGCCTCCTCTGCTCTGCTAATTGAGGGCTGGAAGGCGCCCTGGAAAACAACGGAGCCAAGGACACGCCGACATCGCTCAGCCCTGCGGTATTCCAGACGCGTCCAAGTTAACACACAAAGCGGGAATGGGAATCTGGGCATTTTCCGGCGCAAAGACGGACACACACGGCCCCTTTTGCCATGAACCCCCTGCTCTGGCCCGACACAGCCTAGAGGAAGGAGCAGGAATTGGGTAGGAATCCACTGTGTGCACTGGAAGCTCCCAGGAAGAGGCTGCTCCTGATTAGACAGGACAAAGTCTAAGGCGCTCGCATGTTCCTGCTGCCATTCCAGCCGGGCACAGATCCCGGCTTTGTGCTCCCGCTTCCATGGGATCTCGCCGGGATCCTGTGCAGGCAATTCCCCAGCATTCCCTGCTGGAAAACCCTGCATTTCTTGCACTTCTTGGCGCACACAGACCTATTTGCAGCACCTTTCGGAAAGGCACAGAGAACAAGCTCCTTGCAGGCTTGCTGAATTTCTCCAAGGATCCCTCTAATCCATCCTGCTCCCCATTAAACAGAGCAATCCAATACCAACCCGCTCCAGTCAACTGCTTTAAGGGAATGTTTCCTTTTCCTTCTCCTGTTTTTAGGGAAAAGGAACGGGCTCAGATTCAGCAGGTGCTCGAGTTTTCCTAACTCAATTAGGAGCTGGGCTCCTAACCTTGGGCTCCTAAAATGGGCCTGTGGCTTTGGATATGTTTCCTGCATCGCAATTCCACAGGAAATGGCATGAGCCGATGCAATTCCAGGGGAAACGGCAGGATCCGATGGAATTATGTGGGAAACGGAGCGATCCGATGGGATGTTGACCCAAACTGGGGGCTCAGCCAGTTGCCTACCTGAGTTGAGGCAAGTGTTAGCAGCAGATAAGCTGCAGACAGGGCTCTGCTGCTTGGGCTTTAAAGCGGGAATGGGGAAAAGCAGGAGGAGGCAATTCCCAGGCTGAGGCTCTGCCCTTGAAGCCAAGATATCCCCAAGGAGGTCGGAGAATCCGGGATGCCCCCGTTCCCACCGTTCCATTTGACAAGCTCTGCTTCCAAAGGGAACCCCCAAGCCGGCTGCAAAGGGGTCTGAGGAGCAGAGCGAGAGGCTCCGGAGCAGCCAGATTCCGGATGCAGGTTGGATTCCCACAGCCCTATCCGGATGGAATGAAGCTCCTAAGGAAGTGCACAGCAAGGGAAGGAAAAGGGGATTTCTCTAACCGTGCTCGATCCCGGGCAAGCGTCGCCGCGTTCCATGAAGCCCCGAGAGCGCTTGGCGTTTTCCCAAGAGCCCGGGGAGTGTTTGCTCAAGGTGTCGCCACGCACAGTTGGCAAATGCCGGAGCAGCTTCTAAAACCCCCCAGGATTTACTGAGGTTCTGGCTGAAAGGTCATTTAGGGTTTCAAAATACAGAGCAATGAATTAACAAATATACATATTTGCAGAGATGCGAGCGTCCTATCTCTTTAGCCTAAACTGGACAAATACCATGAAAAATACCATGGGAAAATCCTGAGCATTTCTGTTACAGCTTGGTTTAGGAACAGAACTAAACCATCCTCTATTGATGAGATGGGGGAAAAGAATAGGATTTAAAAAAGGTGACTATTTTCTTGTTTCAGAGGCATCACAAGATGGCACTGCAGGACACGTCTGTGCTGCTCCTATTGGATCTGCGGAAAATCTGAGCGGTGAGAGGTGGAGAACCAGAAAACGAGAGTTTCATGGACATGGACAACCAGAAAATGAGGATTTTGTAGACTTGGACAACCAGCAAAGGAGGGATTCGTAGACTTGGACAACCAGAATCTTCCCATGGGCTCAGGTTCCAGGAGAGGCCGCCTTGGTGACAGCAGGAGCTTCACAGCGGGACCCCCAGAAACTAGGTGATAATCTGGGTTTCTATCCTGGAACCCCCAGAAACTAGGTGATAATCTGGGTTTCCTTCCCAGGACCCCCCTAAGATGTGTGATAATCTGGGTTTCCATCCCAGGACCCCCATAAACTGTGTGATAATCTGGGTTTCCATCCTGGGACCCCCCTAAACTGCGTAATAATCTGGGTTTCCATCTTGAGACCCCCCTAAAATGTGTGATAATCTGTGTTTCCTTCCCAGGACCCCCCTAGAATATGCAATAATCTGGGTTTCCATCCTGGGACTCCCATAAACTGTGTAATAAGCTGTGTTTCCTTCTCAGGACCCCCGTCCTCGCCGCCCTTTCGAATGATGCCGCCTCTGCAACGTTCCTTCTTCCTATGCATCCCGAGTGCTCCAGCTGAGACGTTCCCTTCATCCCACGGCTCTTCCCGCTGCAGCAGGACGTGGGGACGGACCCAGCTCTTGTCCTTGTCCCCGTCTCCGCTGCTATCTCCCATCCTCGGCGCTTCTCCACGGCGGCATCTCCGCGGCGCCCGTGCCCTCCGGAGCCCGAGCGTCCCCCCCCTTGAGCTTGGAGACGATCCTGGCCGTCTCCTGCGTCATCTGGAAATGCCGGAGCTGCTGCTTCCCAGCCGGGCGGCCCTTGAGGGCGCTGGGCTCCGGGGAGCTGCTCCTGCTGCCCCTGCTCTCCTCCTTTGCTGCGCAGCCGCTCTCCTTAGGGCTGCCCTGTGCCCCGGGCTCTCCGGGCGCGCTGGGTGACGGGCTGGCTCTCAGGGCCAAGCCGGAGCTCTTGGGAATGACGGGTTTCGTTTTGGCCGCCGCTCGGACGTATTTGACCGGCTGGCGGCTGAAGTGGCCCCTGGGCTGCGTCCCTGCGAGCGGCTCCAAATCCCTCTCTGTCTTTTCCTGCCCAGGGTCCTCCAGCTCAGAGTCGAAGCTTCTCTTCATCTCTGAACAAGAAATTAGAGAGTTATCTTAGATGCAGAGCCGTGGCTACGATGACAGTAAGTACAGTTTTGGTTGGCCATTTCTCTCCCTAACAGCCCTTTAGTGCTGTCAGGCTAAAGATCCTCCCTCTAATAACTTCATTAATCGGCAGCAATTGCAAAACAAAGATGAGCATTTGAAAATACAACATGAACCAGGCTCATATTCTTAATGCTGGCTGTAATGCATGAAAGCAAGGGCTGCCTGCATGTGGCTGGGCCTGAGAGCAGGGAAAAGGGGGAAAAAGCCTCATGGAGAGCAATGGAAAATGTGCACACGCTTTTAGGCGAAAGAGGTGTGAACAGAGCCAAGAGGTGTGAAAACCAGCAAACACAAAGCAGGACAGCCTATCCCAGCAGCACAGGCACGGCTTTTACCTGGGGCATCCGTGCTTAATGGACTGGGGGCTCTTTCCAGGGTCAGCTCCTTGACAGCTTCCCTGAAAGACGAGTTATCAGACACATAGTCCTCGTTTAACTCATGCTTGCAGGAGCAATTCTGTTGGAAAAAGCCAGGAATGGGTTTTATAGGAGCCTTGGATTTGCTACGAAGATACTGTGCGCTCCCACTTCAACCCAAATGCTGTTATGGACAAGCGAAGGGCTCCAGGAGTTGGTTTTATTAATTACAAACGAGAGTCACGTTAAAAGCAACTCCTCCAAAGATTTACGACACCTTTGGTAGAACTCGGTTACGCTACAGAATTAAGTAAAATGGTTTGGAAAGCATAAACCCAGTGGCAGGTCATAGTTGTGCGTCTCCGATCTCATGCCCTGCCTCTACAGCAGGGTCAGTAAGCCCAGCTCAGCATCTGGGGGCTCTACCTCTAGAGTCACATTCTGGACTTTGTCTGTGTTCCCATGTCCTTCATCCTTCTCCGTGGATGCTTCGTGCGGAGGATTTTCACCCGCGGGAGCCGAGGACGGAGGCAGGTCCTCCATCCCGAACACCCTTTCGTAGTTCTGGATGAGGAACTCCACAGTCTGCGCTTGGTAGCCGGAATCCACGAGGCACGCCATGGACACGTCGCTCCCCGAGCACGGCCGCATCAAGGTTGGCCCAAATATGATGCCCAGGTTGTTGGGGGACATCTTGTTCTCCTCGTATTTCTCTGCCACCCTGGGGAAGGGAAATGCGAATATTAGGAGCTTCCTGGCACAGAGCACGCGTGGAAGGAGCTGGCACCAGGGCACCCGACAAGCTCCAAAGGTCCCTTCCAACCTTCAGCATTCCACGATTCCTGCTCCCCCTTCGCCTCTCGCTCTGCACGTTATCCATGAGGTGTCATGGGAAGGACTTCTGCTCCAAATAGCCCTTTCTAGGACGGGTTTTTAGCCTCCTCACAACTGCCCACGGGCTCCCAGATCAGGCCCCTTCCCAGCTAAGCCCAACACTCACCTGTACAGGTGGGCAATAAGGTGCCGCAGGGTGTTGTAGTTGCTTCCAGGCAACCTGCTCAGCAAGTCCTTCATGCCCTGGATGGCATCCGAAGGGAAGCCGGCCGAGTCCGCCTTTTCCTCGCTGGGTTTTTGCAAGTCCTTGGCGAGGGCCATGAGCTCATCGTAGAGCTGGTAGAGCAGCACGGGCCCTGAGAGCTGCAGGGTGGAACAAGGAGCCCCTTGGTGTGAGAATGAGGAGGATCCCTTCATCATTTGCTTTTGTGAGACATGTTCTACCTCAACCTCACGTGCTCTGACTCCCACCAGTTCTCATCCCCATGTCACAAAGGTGCCCTGACTCTAAGGGGCTCTAGTAGATGCTAAGCACTGCCAGATTGCCAATTACCTGAAAAAATACCCCAAAATATATAAGACTCTAAGAGGTGTAAGACCTGTTACTGCTTACACATCCAGTCTCAACATCCCACTAAAACTATGAGCATGGGGCTCTGGGGAATCCTAACAACTTCCAGCTATTGTTTTCATGTCGCACGGAGGATTATTGAACCTGTCGAGGCCAGTGAAGAGCAGAAAAGACCTGGAGACCTCTCAAAACAAACATGATCTGATCAGCAGCTTGGTACCTGACCAAGGGAAAGAGCAGCAGCCTCCATTTGAAGAGACCTACGGGGTCCTTAAATCTCCTAGCAGAGACCTGGTACCTACTTCCTTCAGGAAATGCTTCAGGACACCAGTGATATCATGGGGCGAGTGCTCAGAGAGGTCCACCAGGTTCCTTCCATTCTCAAAGGCCTGGCACAGCTTTTCCACGCGCGCCTTGGATCCGCTTATCCGATAGATGCCCTGCAGCGGGAAAGGGGAGAGGCGTTAGGAATGCGGGATACCCCTCAGAGCGGCGCATCGGGGAAAGACCTCGTGGCTGTTTGGAGACCAACCAAACGTTTCACGAAAGCCGTGGTGAGCTTTGTCCTGAGCAGGGCAGGCCGGTGCCGCTCACCTGCACGCCCAGGGCACGAGCCTCGATTTCGGAGGTGCATTTCACCACGAGGAAGGGAACCTCCTCCGGGAAGTCTCGGGGCACTTGCGTGAAGTCAATGCCAAAGAGCGGCACGCGGGCGGGCAGCTTCTTGTGGCCGCAGGTGATCACCAGGCTCTCCAGGCACTTCTTGTGGCAGGCCAGGTAGCACTGAAACGGCACCATCGCCCTCAGTTAGGCCTAGTTAAGACCTGCTTGGGGTCTCGTTACAGCCCAGGCTTCAGTCGAGCCTAGGGCTGTCATGTGGTCTCCTTGGAGGACTCCTTCCTTGCAGGATCCACAAGATCTGGTAGGAGAACAGGCTCTGCAACAGGTATATGAAGGGTGATCCCCTTGGTGCTGCCATTGGCAAGGAGGGATTCAAGAGAAATAAAGATTGAATAATGCACACACTCCTGGCATCATCCTTTCATGCTGTGTTCATCTTCTGAATTCTCCAGATACCCGGTCAGGTTGGTTGACTCGCTCATGAGCAGAAAACGGAGCACCAGGAATCACAGGAAACCAGTCACTGGACACAGGGAAGGACCCTTCATTTCCACCGTCCTTCAGGGCACAATGACTCCGAGTGGCTCCCACGCAAGGGATCGACAATTGCTGCAGCCCTCACCTCCTCACACTCGAAGCCGTTGACCATGAAGGTGTCGCATTCCCTGCACTTGGAGGGACCCCGGAGCTTCCTGAGCCGGTGGCTCTGCGCTGCGCCGGAGAGCAGGATGTTCCTGAACTGCTGCTGGTACGTCCCGTTCTCTGGGAAACAGTATTGAAGGGGGAGAAGGAACTGAGCACCAAGCCCAAGCAGGTCCCAGCGTATCAGTGAAATACCTCGGGATTCTCACCGTTTTCCAGAGTTTGCAACGAATCCCTCTCTTCAAAATCATCGGAGGAGGACATGGTGCCAGTGGAGGGAGCTTTTAGCAGCTTCCTGCTAGAATTGCCTTGAGACACGAGAAAATATGAACCATTTTTCCCTCCTTTGTAGTGCAGAAAGGAGCTCCGGGCACTTCCCGGGGCCCTGTTAGGCAGGAATTTCCTCTCGGCTCACCTGGGCTGGAATTGGGAGAGTCCAGAGATCGGGATTCGCAGCTGCCACCGAGGCTTTCAGTGTCGCTGCAGAGGGACTTGCTGGTGCCTGCAGAGAGGGGACACGGTGACAGGCCACCCCAAACACCCCTCTAGCTGAGGCACCCACTGCCCATTTTTTACCCATTTGTAAAAAAAAAAAATGTATTTTTCTTTGCTAGAAAGATGTAGATAGGCTGAAGAGAGGACAGGGGTGAAGCAGTGGTTGTGGTCTAGGGCTGTGCTGCAACATCCCAGTTCATCCTAAGGCAGGAGCCCTCGAGCACATAAGATACATGCAGGTAAGGAGCAATAAGAGTCTAGATTAAGGAATATTAAGGTCTATTAAGGAAGAGATTTTGGAGGATCTGAATTTTTTCATATAAAGGCATCACCTCGCTGCGGCCGACTCCCCTAATCAGAGCACAGCCTTAAGCACTGCCCTAAGGATTGAGGACTCGTCATTTTGGCCACAGCAAGATCCAGCTTAAACTACAGCGACTGAAGGCACAAGAAAGCCCAAAGAGGTGGGCTTTGCTAGGCCAGACCTACTCTGTTCACCCTCTGGGGCGAGCTGCCTTCGTGCCGCGTGTTCTGGAGCGCTGGCGTCCTTGGGCGCCCAGGAGGCTCCGGGCTGAGGCTGGATCTGCTGCTTCTTGCCGCTGGGGGAGGCCCTGGGGAGAGTCACAACAGCCTTGCAAGGAGCTCACGGCTTTTCTGCAACTGCTTCTGCGCTTTGTTCTCTTTTCTATCCACAGGAGAAGGGGAGAACATAAGGCAAGCATCACTTGTCTGCAAAAAGAGGGATCTGAGTCTTTACGGTGTTGAAAATTTATCCTTTTTCACCCTACACATTATATATTTTGACCTTTCAACTAGAATGTAAGTTTTTCCCTCTTTATTTTGATGTATTTATTCCTTTTTTACCTCTGCCCGCCAGAAACATGCGGCTCAAATTCAAACACCTCCATCTGAACTTCCTTCTTGGGCAGAGCCTGGAGGAATTCCAGGTATTTCTCCCCAACTTTGTAAGGCCTGCAGACCTCAGTGAGATGCTGGTAACGCACTGGGATCTGCTCAGACTGACTCTGCCGCTGCTTGAACATCCTTAATGTAACCTGAAAGAAAGAAATCAAACAGAAAGCAAGCATTGGAAGGCGAAGCAGAGAGGATATTCCCTCCCTTGGATAGCTCCGTACTTCATCAGCCTGCAGTTTTGGTGATCTGCGCTTGTGTTTATGGATAGTTTGGCTTAACAGCATAGAATAAAAGAAGAAAAAAGTCACTTTTTCCCCCCCTTCCAAGCCTTTTCCTATGGGTATCTACAGCCTCAAAGCAGTGGTGACTGAACATGAACCTACATATCCGAGCCCCGTCTGCAGCAGGTCAGTAGCAAAGCAGTGGCCCCAGCGCTCCCCTCATTGTGACTGTTTGAGAATGGCTTTTACCCATAATTAACCCATAAAACAGTGAAGAATATGATGCAAACAGCAGCTAATCAACCCATAAAATAGTGAAGAATACAGTGCTCTCAGCCCAAACAGCAGCTTCCCTGCAGCTGGTATTGGAGGAGAACTTCGCAGGCGGCACGTACCCACGTCAGCACCTCGTCTCCTTGGTAAATGAGCTTCCGCACGTGGGAGACGATCCGGGCGCGCACTTTCTCCAGCTCCTGCCGTCGGAAGTTGGCCTCGCCGATGCACATCCTGTACAACGCCTCTGTTTCTTGCACCTTGGCGTGGGGAGACACCAAGTGAGGTGCAAGCCCCGAATCCGGGTGCAAGCGGCGCGTTTGGAGAGCCCGTCACCTTGGCCTGCGCCTCCTCGCAGGAGCGCCGCCGCCGCTCCAGCTGCTTGCTGGCGCCGCCGGGCTGCGCGCCGCCCGCGCCCTGCTGCCCGTCCTCCGCCTTGGCGCTCAGCTGCTTCGCCTTCTCCAGCTCCTCGCAGCGCTGCGCGTACTGCAGCCGGCACTTGCGCAGGGACGACAGCGAGTCGTTCTGCGCGGGCGGGAGAAAGCACGGAATTGCAGGAGGGGTGAGGTTGGAAGGGAGCTCTAGGGATCATCTAGTGCAACCCCACTGCTCCAGCAGGGACACGCAGAGCACGGGGCACCCGGTCACATCCAGGATGGGAAGATCCCCAGAGAAGGAGACTCCACAGCCTCCCTGGGTATCCAGATCCAGGGCTCTGTCGTCCTCACAGGAAAGAAGTTTTTCCTCAT
>JAUBOD010000480.1:58101-75967 GCA_032353885.1 Nothura maculosa | reverse complement strand
GCAGCTCCCATTCCACGGGTGGACAGGGAATGTGCTCCTCCCTGCAGCCCCATTCCAAGGGTGGACAGGGAACGTGCGCCTCCCTGCAGCTCCCATTCCAAGGGTGGACAGGGAATGTGCGCCTCCCTGCAGCCCCATTCCAAGGGTGGACAGGGAACACGAGCCTCCCTGCAGTCCCATTCCAAGAGTGGACAGGGAACATGCACCTCCCTGCACCCCCATCCCAAGGGTGGACAGGGAACGCGCGCCTCCCTGCAGCCCCATTCCAAGGGTGGACAGGGAACACGCACCTCCCTGCAGCTCCCATTCCAAGGGTGGACAGGGAACACGCACCGCCCTGCAGGCCCATTCCAAGGGTGGACAGGGAACATGCACCTCCCTGCAGCCCCCATCCAGCGGGGTATTTCCCGCTGGATCCCCATGCGGGCGGCGCTGCTCGGCACGAGGGTGTCCGCGGGTTGGCGGCTCTCGGGAACCGCCGGGGATGAGCGGGAGCACCAAGGCCCATCCCGGCTTTGCCCTGGCGGAGGCGCGATCCCGGCGGGAGCGGATCCCGGGGATCCCGAATTCCCTGCTGTTCCCAGCGCGCACCAGCAGGTGGCGCCGCCGGGAGCCTCGCGACATCCGCGCGCGAGAGCGGCCGCCGCAAAATGGCGGCTGCGACAACGACAACGGCGGCGGCGGCCGCTCCTGCTCCTCCCGCGCCCGACGAGGCGGAGGCGGCGGCGGAAGCGGCGCCCGCCGCGGCGGCCCCCGCGGAGCCCTCCCCGCCAGCCGAGCCGGGCGCCGCGGACGGCGAGGCCGGGTATGGGCCCCCCCCGTTCTCCCTCCCTTCTCCCTCCTTCCTTCCTTCCCTCCCCGTTATCCTGGAGGGGGCCCCGCGCCATCCTCCCTATCCCTCTTATTCCCCCTCTTACCTGTTACCGCAGTACCCCAGGGGTCGGTGCTTCCCTGTTATCCCAGTATCCACCAGGGTGTTCGGCCTCCCCCCTTTTACCCCAGGGCCAAGCCGGGGGCGCTCCCCTCTTCACGCACCCCCATATCAGGGGGCCCCCCAATCACCTCATCTGCCCCTTTGCCCCCTGGCAGGGCGGACGCCGCCGCGGGGGACGTGGTGCCCGCGCTGGAGACCGACTCTGCCAACGGCAAGGATGCGCTGGTAGGTGCCCCAGCACCTGGGGGCTCCGGGACCCCCTGGTAGGTCCCCCCAGCACCAGGAAGGACTTGGGGATCCCCCAGTAGGTCCCACCAGCACCAAGGGGTGCTCCGGGATGCTCACTAGGTTCCCCCAGCACCAGGGAGTTGCTCTGGGACCCCCTGGTAGGTCTGTGCAGCACCGGTGGGGGCTCCAGGACCTCCTGGTAGGTCCCCCCAGCACCTGGGGGGCTCCAGGATGCCCAGTAGGTCCCCCCAGCACTGAGGGGGGCTCGGGGACCCCCTGGTAGGTCCCCCAGAACTAGGGGAGGCCCCAGGGACCCCCTGGTATGTCCCCCCAGCACCAGGAAGGACTTGGGGATCCCCCAGTAGGTCCCCCCAGCACCAAGGGGGGTCCTGGAGCCCCCCGGTAGGTCACTGCAGCACCGGGGGGGGGCTACAGAACCCCCCCCCATTAAGTCCCCCCAGCACCAGGGATGGGTGACACATCTCACCAGTTTTCCAAGTAAAGGCAGGGTGTTTATACACACTTCAGCCTCCTGCTAGTATCAACAAGTTATTTATCCAGAAAACAAAACCTAAGGACCACATTCCCGTGAGCGCAGCCAGGAGTTTGCACCTTGCCAGCCTCACATGGAACATTTGAAGAGCTGTTTGTTACTGTTGGTGCCCCTTTACCTCCAACTAGTCCTAACAAACTGAGTCAATAAATTAGTTCAGATTCGCTCACAGTGGGACCATGCGAGCTGACCTCCCAGGTCCCCCTTTCCCGCTCCCTATCGAAGCCTCTCCACGTAAGCTGCTCTGCTGTGCTCATAGGAAGGAGCCGGGGACAATTCCGAAGCCTTGGACGCCCAGGCGGGCTCGGTGGACGAGGAGAACAGCCGGCAGCTTGGAGAGATCGAGCTGCAGTGCGGCATTTGCACCAAGTGGTTCACGGCCGACACGTTTGGCATCGACACCACGTACGTCAGCGCTGCCCGTGACCCTCGGGTGGCTCTGGTGCCCTTGTTTCCTTGAGGAGAAACCCTCCCCGATGCCCTTGGGTGGCAGCTGCCCTGTGGTGGCACCTGCAGCTCGAGGCTAATTAAGACAAACTGATGGAGTTGCTTAAACCCGGGGAAAATGAAACTTGTGGCATCGGTAGCGTCCTTGGCCGGTGCCACCGCAATGCTCTGTGCACCAAATTAGCCTTCCATTTAACTTAATCCTAACTAACACCTCTCAGTGAGTTAAGGTTTGGTCTTCAGCTGTGCAGGAGGTAACAGGGAGAAAGTCTGTAATGAAGGAGCCCGTTTGGGACCTTCTTCCAAGATCCGAAGCGTTGCTGCGTGCTAAAACAGATGCTGAACTTAGGGTGGGTTTGTGTGAGCAAAAACGGGAGCGTTTAGAAGGACAGGGTCCTTGTCCTTGGGAATTCCCACTGTGGGAACTAGCATGCGGTGCAAATAATAATAAATGTTACCAAACACAGCAGGAAATATTTACATTTCCTTGGAAGATCCAATAGAAAGTCTTAGCCAGAAGGCTGTGCAGGAGCCAGCGGGCTCGGCTGCTCTCAGAGTCTCTCACTGAATGTATTTCAGGACTTGCCTAAAAGAAAAAAGGGGGAAAAATAACTTAGGTTTAAAGAGCATAAAGGAAATTGCAGGAAATACTATGAGACTTAATTGTTTTTGCCTGGGAACAGGGAGAGGAATCCATTTCTTACTGGATTCAATAGGAAATCCACATGTCAGCGTGCCTGGAATTTGGTTTGCTCCTTTCCAGATCCTGTCTGCCCTTCATGACCAACTACAGCTTCCATTGCAACGTTTGCCACCACAGTGGGAACACCTATTTCTTAAGGAAACAAGCAAGTAAGTGTAAAAACCGACTCATTGAACCTCTGCAAAATAATCCCAGAGGCTTCCTTTCCATTTTGCCTAATCTCTCTGGGAGAGTCTGCTGAAGCTTGGCAAAAAGGACCCATTTGTGACAAACGCGCTGTTTTTCCTCAAAATGTGCTGCTGTTTTGCTGTAACTTCCTTAGATGGGAAGCGCCTGAGTGTGTTTCCTCCTCCCCCTAAGGAGTGTAGCTCCAGCTTTGATGTATTTTTGTTTTTCAGATCTCAAGGAAATGTGCCTTAGTGCTCTGGCCAACTTAACGTGGCAGTCGAGGACGCAGGATGAGCACCCAAAAACTATGTTCTCCAAAGATAAGGTAGGGCTGTTTTGACATTGGGCAAGATGAAATGAGGTTCTGATTGCCCTAAAGAGCAACACTGAGCAAATACTGGCAGTGCAGCCTGATTTTGAATTGCCAGCACTTGCAGGTGCATCAAAATGATGGGAAAACTCCGTGTGAAAGCCCTGGTGACTGAAGGACCCACCTGGGATCAGCCTTGATTTGACTGGATTTTTTTTAACAGGATATTATCCCTTTCATCGATAAATATTGGGAGTGTATGACGACCAGACAGAGACCTGGCAAGATGACTTGGCCTAACAATATTGTCAAAACAATGGTAAGTAGTTACGTTTGAGCCACGTTTGAACCATTTTGTTTGTCAAGAAATGTAACTTTTGTAAAGAAAAGTTCTGCTGTGTGACTCGAACTCCCCTGCTGCAGTGTAAAGAGAGAGATGTGTTCTTGGTGAAGGAACATCCAGACCCAGGGAGTAAAGATCCAGAAGAGGATTACCCCAAGTTTGGACTTGTCGACCAAGTATGTACTAAAGCAAGGAAAGGGATTTGGCAGGGAGGGGGCTTTTTGCCTTGCATTTTGGTGGCTTTTATGCCCCCCAAAGCATCCAATTAACCAAGATACAGGTTAACCTGGGATGTCTTGGGGCACTGCAGCCCATGGATGCCCTTCCTAGGGGAATTGGTTCCTGCCTGGGCCTGGAGCAGAGGGCTTGGCTGAGCCTGTGTCTTTGTCCCCTGCTTCTCAGGATCTCGCCAACATTGGGCCAGCCTATGATAACCAGAAGCAGAACAGCGCCGTGTCCACGAGTGGAAACCTGAATGGCAAGTGCTTTAATTAGTCTTTCTTTTTTTTTTTTTAATAATTTGGAGCTAATCTGCATTTTCTCACTGTTATTCCTGGGCACCTGGTGCAGTTTCTTCAGTTGAAATCCTACAATTAATAACCACAATTCACCTAATGATTTTATCTTTATATTTTATCTTTATATTCAAACACACGCTGAGCCCACCTGGCCTTCCTTTTTCTATAGGGAAAGATTATCTTATTGTAGATACATGTTATATAGATCTGTGTTATTGTAGCTGACCTCTTCAGCTTTCTTCCACAATATTTTTAATTAATGTACCCAAATTTCCTTTATTCCTCACCCTGAGATTTGAAAGGGATCATAGAAGTTAAATACAACAAATACATAAAATTACTGCTTGCATTTTGCTGTTATTCCCTTTTGTGAAGCAAGAGTTGTGATTAAGAATTTTGCTGATGAAAATTCTTGTACCAAGCTAGTAATGCAGTCTTCTTTGTACACAAGATTATACCATTACTTATGTAAGTATATTACTTATAGTTAATTATATTACTTATAATACTTAGATCTTATGGTTGTTTTTTCTCAGATTAGTTTGGCAAATCCATGGTACCACTTCTGTTCTTACAGGTGGAGCCTCTTTGGGAGGTGAATATTTGCCTTTCAGCTTCTCAAACTTAAGTATTAATGTGGCTTGGAAAGCTTTTTTTGCTCAGTTGTCTTAGAAGCTAAACCCAATTAAAAATCAAAAGTGTGTCCTGGCTTGATTGCAGTAATACTTTTAAAAAATGAAATTGTGCTTTTGTATTGAAGTTTACCCATTGGAAGCTTTTGATTTATCATATTCTGCCTCACCTGACTGGATTAAAGTTTTGTTCTCACTTAAGTTTGGTTTTACCTTTAGGATTTAACCTGAGCTTATCATAGTCTCAAAGTAGCTCTGAATCCCAGTGCCTAAATAAGTGGTCTGAATCTGCCAACTCCTGTGATATCCCCATCAATCAGATATATAAATGGCAAAAACCAGGAGAATCTGAACTTTTGTCTGCACCAAAACTAGCAAATGTGGTTCCGATGGTCACGTTTGTGCGGAATATGATCCTCCTTCCAAGGTCCAAACCCCTTACGCTGCGAGAGGAATGCTGATAATTTAAAGACCTGCTGTATTCTTAGTTACACCCTAGTGTGCGGTGCATAAAGGTGTTTATCTGCAGTACATTCCTGTGTGGAATTGCTTATTCATTCCATCCTTTGGCTTTTTTTGAGATATTCAAATAGAATGGCTGGTATGAGTTTTGCTCTAATTTGCAATACAGCCTGTCCAGTTTGTCCACAAGGGAAAACTGGGGGCTGTAATGCAAAATATTGTGCTCTTCATTCCTCCAATGACAGTAATTGGGGGGCAGTGCTGAGGAGAAACACCTCTATTGCTTCCCATCTTTTTCCCCATCCCAGAGAGATTTTATTCCCGCCCGTTTTGTAAGTCCTGTGCTCTCCGTTCCAAGGGGGAATCGCCGCAGGAGGCAGCGGGAAGGGCAGGGGAGCGAAACGCAAGCAGCAGGACGGCAGCACGACGGGAACGGCCAAGAAAACCAGGAGGTAAAGGCTGGGAATGCCGGCGCAGCCGCACGGTGACGGGGGCAGCACCTCGTCCCGTACAACGCAACACCCAGAACAACTTGTGCCTCGAGTCCAGAGCTTGAACTTGCCCCCCTTGTCCTTGTGTTTCCCACGCAGCGACCCGCTGTTCTCGGCGCAGCGGCTGCCTCCGCACGGCTACCCCTTGGAGCACCCCTTCAACAAGGATGGATACCGCTACATCCTGGCCGAGCCCGACCCGCACGCGCCCGACCCCGAGAAGCTGGAGCTGGACTGCTGGGCAGGGAAGCCCATTCCCGGGGACCTCTACAGAGCCTGCCTGTACGAGCGGGTCCTGCTGGCGCTGCACGACCGAGGTACCGAGTTTGCCGAGTCGAATTCCCGTTTCAAATGCCACTGGAATAATCCCGCTCTGCAGAGGCTCCCTGCGCGGTCCCCAGCGCCCTCTCCTCTCGCGCAGCCCCTCAGCTGAAGATCTCTGACGACCGGCTCACCGTGGTGGGCGAGAAGGGCTACTCCATGGTGCGGGCGTCGCACGGCGTGCGCAAGGGCGCCTGGTACTTCGAAATATCCATGGACGAGATGCCGCCGGACACCGCTGCCCGGCTGGGCTGGTCCCAGCCACTAGGTAAATAAACCTTGAGTGCTCGTCAGCAGCCGTTCCTGATTCCTGCAGGTTGGTTTTCTCCCCGTGGGATAATTTGGACCTGAGGAGAGTGAGTAATAGCCACTGTGCTGGTTTTCCCACCCTTTTAGCTTGTGGAAAGTTTTCAGCAGGTGTCCTGGCACGGGCGCATCCCTTGCGCCGCTGCCTGCCTGACCTTGCTTATCGCCTTAGTCAAGGTCTTTGTGCTGAGAGTGTTTCCAAACGGAGAGTTTTGCAACCGCCAAGAAAGAAAACCAAGCAAACAAACTTGAACTGGGGCGCGCTGCTCTGCTCCGTGCCCTTCCCGCTCCGCTGGGTTGCATTCCCTGAGAAATGCCTGTTTCTGTAGGGAATCTGCAGGCACCGCTGGGATACGACAAGTTCAGTTACTCCTGGCGCAGCAAAAAGGGAACCAAGTTTCACCAGTCCATAGGGAAACACTATTCGGCAGGCTACGGGCAGGGGGATATCCTGGGATTTTACATCAGTCTTCCGGAAGACACCGAGACCGCTAAATCACTGCCTGATACCTACAAAGATAAGGTAAGAGCTTGGGAAGTGGGGGCTAGTGGAAAACAGCTCCTTGTAGCCTCTCCTTGCCCGTTGCCTGCATCCAAGTGCCGTGTTTCTGAGGTTGTTTTCCCCCTTCCAGGCTCTGATCAAGTTCAAAAGTTACTTGTACTTTGAGGAAAAGGATTTTGTGGACAAGGCAGAGAAGAGCCTGAAACAGGCGCCCGGGAGCCAGGTAAGTGACGTGGTGGGAGGCAGCCCGGGAATGTTCTCGGAAAACCAGGCAATTTATTACTGCCCTATAAAGACGTGTCGTAGGAGGGGGGCTACCTATAAACATATCTTAAAGGTGAGGTACATATAGAGGTTGACCTAGACCCCACTTGGTACTGATAAATTTTCCATTTTCAGATCATCTTCTTCAAAAACGGTGTCAGCCAAGGCGTTGCCTTTAAGGACATCTTTGAGGGAGTTTATTTTCCTGCTATTTCTCTGTACAAAGGCTGCACGGTAGGTAGCACACTGCACTTGGGCTTCGGAGTGTCTCCTAAATTGGGAATTCCCACCTTTAAAAGGGCGGGTTCGAGGCGAGGCGGGTTCTTTCGTTCATCATTTTGCTGATGGGCCTGCATGGCTGAACTTCAACGATTGCTCATGTATGTGCTTTTGTGACTGCCACGTGTCTTTCGTAGGTTTCCATCAATTTTGGACCATATTTCAAGTATCCTCCCCGAGACATCACCTACCGCCCCGTAAGTGACAGCCCCGCTCTGCGTTGCCCTTCCTCAGGGCTCGGCACTGACAGGCACTTGATGTGACCCAGTTTGGGGGTGCAGAAATGACAGGGGTTGCCCTTGTTTGGAGCGCAGCCCTCGAAAGGAAGGGCCATGTTTCTGAACAGGAGCTGGTAAAGATGTTAAACCCACAGCCTGTCTTGTTTTGGAAGATAATACATTTAGACAGAATGCTTAGTGTTAGCCTTAAATAAAATACACATCCCCAAAACATCCAGTGGGGGAAATAGCTGCCCTCCTTGGAGAGGTAATTGTTCAAGGAATCCCTGTGCAGCCCCCAGTGCCGTTGAGGTAATTCCCCTCTTTTCCCCCCTGCTTTGTTGCCGTATCCCTCGGGAATAACCGAGTGTGGCCCCTTTGCAGATGAGCGACATGGGCTGGGGCGCCGTGGTGGAGCACACGCTGGCCGACGTCCTGTACCACGTGGAGACGGAGGTGGACGGGCGGCGCAGCCCCCCCTGGGAGCCCTAACGGGGGGAGCCCCCCAAACCCCTAAAGGGGGGATCCCCCCAAACCTCCAGCTCGAGGGGCTTTTGGTCTCGGTGACTGTTCCAAGGTGGGCTGGGCACCTCCAGGACCCTCAGCTCCCACCCCACCAGAGGCAGCTCCTGCGCTGGGGCAGCTCGTGGCGTCTCAACCACTGAGGAAGCAGCTGCTTGTGTGGAGACGAAGGTCCCAGTTGTGCTGGGTTGTCCTCCCTTTGGATACAGCCTCCACCCCAAGGACCGTGTGGCAGCAAGAGCGAGCATGGGCCAAGCCCAGAACTGTATTTTTTATTCAACTGGAAGCCAGTTACCAATAAAAAGCTTTTCTTGAAAACCTGCTACAATCTTGTGGGTTTTGTCCCTTTGGTTAATGAAGGCTACGTGGGAAAAGCAAGAGCTACCGGCAGAGCCTTCCTGCATCCCAGTCTAAGCAGAAGCCCCTCTTCCCCACCCAGAAACACCCGAATAAATAAATACACCTAGGGAAGTCTGTACAGGAAAATAAGTTAGAGGTGGCTCTGCTTGGGGGAGGAGGGAATAATGGTTGGAGTTGTGTGGTGGGCACCGAGGGCCCCATTACCCCGATTACTGAAAGCCCTTTTCTTGGCATAAAGGCAAAGGAGCCCCCCACCCAACTTGACACCCCAGGTGCAGGAGCCCACCCACCCAACTTGACACCCCTCTTCTAAGGTTTTAGTCCATGGTCCATGGTCCCGTCAGCGGGTGCTGCCCGGCCGGGCCAGGCGCTGGCGCAGGTGGTTGGCGAAGTCCACTTGGGTCTGCGAGAGCACCTGGTTGATGATGGTCTTGGGCAGCCAGCCCTGCATGGCAGCACAGGGGTCAATCCGGGCTGGGGGGATGTTAATATTACAGAGGGCAGGTGTTGAAGTGCAGGACTTACCTTCAGGTCGATGCTGAGGAGCCAGGTTAGCTTGGTTTGGGAAGGGTTTCCCGCCACAGGCCGCAGGATCATGCACGTGGGGCCGTTCTCAGCTCTGAGTGCACAAATGTGTGACTGGCACCGAGCTCCTCAGTGAAACGCTCATTCTGCTAAGTTCTAAGGCAGCAACTGTGTGCTCCGCGCTAGCGTGTAAATCCAAGGGTGTAAAAATACATCTCTCTATGCAAACTTTCCTCACAAGGGAAAAGACCCATAGGGAGAGCAACAAGGGGGAAAAAAGCGGAGAATAAAAAGGGAAATAGGGAGAGCACCAAGGTACCTTATAAAGCCCTTCTGCTCGGGCATGGCTCCGAAGCGCGTGGCCATTCCCGCCAGGACGCACGTGGAGCCGCGTCTCTTGGAGCAGCGGACGCTGACGAAGTCCCGCGGCCCCACGATGTTCCCGGCAGAGGCGGCTGCTTTCTCGTGGGTGATCACCGTGTCCTTCCCGATCCTCTGCAGGATCTGCACGGTTGGAAGGCACATCAGCAACGGGGAGCGGGAAGGGACAGGCAGTTTCCAGCTGGTTTACTTGGATCACTGCATGTCCTAGCACCTATTCTATACACACGCCTGCTCTAAGAACGCACACGTTTTTCTTGGCATTAACAGCAGCTGTTTCACCCCAAAATACCCATCTCAAGCTTTTCAGAGCTGAAGAGAAAACTATCCTCAAGGTGCCCTTGTTTCCAGAACAGGCTGTGAAATAGCAAGATACTTTCCCGCACGTTGGGACCTTGTCCAGTTATTTATTTTAAAAGCAGTAACAGTTAAGTTTGTGCTTATTCCTTAAGTGTTTTGCAGGGAAATACACGCGCATTTCATATAGAGAAGGGAACTCTCAGTCCTCCAGCTTCGCCTCTCCAAAGTAATCGCTGCAAAAGGAGCTTTTTAGCAGCATTAAAAAGAAAACAGCCAAAAGAGCAGCCAGAATCCGGATCCTAAAGGAGTGGGATGGATGGAGAAGTCCCCTCTAACTGCTGCGATGGGCACACTCGGGGCTCGGGCCCTTGCTAAGCACCCCAAGGAGTTCAAGGCGCGTCTCCCACCTTGACCTCCTGCACGTTGGGGTTCCAGTCTCCCATCTGCTCCATGTTGTCCACCAGCTCGCTGTACACGGCGTCCAGGGGCTGCTCCACCACCACCTCGAGGCGGAAAACCTTCCCCACGTCCGGCAGCACCTTGCTCAGCACTTTGTCGCCGTTATCCTGGAGGAGGGAAAGGCGGGATGAGCGCGGCCGGCGTTCCCGGCAGGACAACTCCAGCCTGCAGCGCGTGGAGCTCCTACCGCTGCCGTCTCCGTCTTCCAGCCGTCCTGGTTGCTGAGGATGCTGAGCGACTTCTGAAGGGCTTCCTCTCCTTGCTGGATGTAGGACATTTCCAGCTCGCTGAAGGGATTCTCCTCCAGCCTGGAGCCTGCAGGAGTTGGGATAAAAAGCAGCGCGAGGTTAAGAACAGTGACCGCAGAGTCGGATAACCCCGCTCCGGACCACGTCACGGGCCCAAAGAGTCTCTGGAATGAAGCTCATCCCATGTCAAGCTCATCCCATGTCAACTCACACTCTCCCCATCCAGGGGATCCCGGGCCACTCACCGAGCAAGGAGCTTCTCCGGCGAACGTGCTGGATCCAGGCGCCGGGAGCTGCGCCGCGGCCGGACAGTCTGCTCAGCTCCTGGCCGATGGCCACGGCCGCCGGTCTCCGGAGGCCTGCGGAGAGAGCGGCGCTGAGCGGGGCCATAAACATATTGCAAACATATTGTAAACATATTGTAAACATATTGTAAACATATTGTAAACATATTGCAAACATATTGCAAACAAAGGGCTCGTTTGCCCTTTGCTGAAGCCCCTGCACGTTCACGCGCTCCGTTTTGCTGTGGAGCAGAGGACAGGGATGTTCTTGCAAAAGCCACGGAGCGCCGGACTTCTCCATGTGCATGGAGCAGGAGCTCGGGAGATGCCAGAGGAAAGGGCACATGGATACAGAGTCCTAATGGTCAGGGGGGATGTTATTCCAGGCGGATCCCATCGGGCTCCAACCAGGCAGCAGCACTCGGCCCGTCTGCGGCACCATCACTGATGCTGCCCCACGAAACCACCCGGGAGCCCCGTGGGGACACGGAGCCTTTGGAAAACTCAACCGGGGCAGGAAAACTGCCCGGTTCCCGCAGCCTCACCCGTCATGTTGCGCAGGTGCCGGTAGGAGATGCCGGCGCAGAGCTTGAACGTGGCGGGCAGCATGTCGGCGCGCTCGCTCCGGCGGCTGTCGCTCCGGGTACCGTCACTCCGGATGTCGCCGCTCCGGATGCCGCCGCTCCGGGCTCTCCTCTGCCGCTGCCCTGGGAACGCGCAGCCTTAAATGCAGCGCCCAAGGATGCGGGCCCGTCAGCGGCGCGATAAGGAACGTCACTCACGGCGGGCCAAGGCCGCGTGGCAGCTGCGGCCGCACGTGTGCTCGGAGCCGCCCGGAGGCCCTGGCCGCGCTTGGAGCCCCCGGCCACACTCGGAGCCGCCCAGAGCCGCTCGGAGCTGCCTGGAGCCCCCAGCCGCACTCGGAGCCTCTGGCCCCGCTTGGAGCCGCCCAGAGCCCCCGGCCGCACTCGGAGCCGCCCGGAGCCCCCGGCTGCGCTCGGAGCCCCCAGCCCTGCTTGGAGCCGCCCGGAGCCCCCAGCCGCGCTTCCATCCCCCGGCTGCGCTCCATGGCCAATGTGGGGGGGCCCAAATTGGAACCCGGAGCACCAAGGATGGGGAAGGAGCCTCCTGCTCCCAGGATGCGTCCCTGGAGGATGGTGCTGGACATGGAGCCCTGCCGGTTCCAGTGTTAGGAGCCAACGGGATGAACCCGGGGAGGAATCGGCCATGGGGAATCAGGAGGACACGAGCGCTCCGGAGAGCCCCGGATGGGAAGAGCCCCCTGCCCCCCGCCCTTATCTCCGGCTCAAGGCCCCGGTGCCGGCTGCGGGCCGCGCTCCGGGCGGGAAGCGCCCGCGCGCCCCGGGCGCTGCCGCTGACGTCAGCCTCGCGCCCTGACCTTCCTCCCGCTGCCGCAAGAGCCGGGGGGGCCGCGATCCCAGGGGGCTCGGAGCCATTCCATGGGGCTCGGAGCCGTCCCGAGGGGCTTGCAGCGATTCCATGGGGCTTGGAGCAATTCCACAGGGCTCGGAGCCGTCCCGGGGAGCTTGGATTGATTCTGTGGGGCTCAGGGTCGTCCCAGGGGGCTCGGAGCCGTCCCGGGGACTTGGATTGATCCTATGGGGCTCGGAGCTGTCCCGGGCATCATGGATTGATCCCATGGGGCTTGGAGCCATCCCAGAGTGCTTGGATTGATCCCGTGGAGCTCGGAGTTGTCCTGGGGGGCTCGGTTTGATCCTGTGGGGCTCAGAGCTGTTCCGGGAGGCTTGGAGCTGCTCCTGGATGAGCTCAGCACATTCCCAGAGAGCTCGGAGCAGCTCCTGGATGAGCTCAGCACATTCCCAGAGAGCTTGGAGCGGCTCCTGGATGAGCTCCGAGCGCTCCCGGCCCCTCTCCCGCTGCAAGTGAGCAGCAACTTCCCACAATGGGGAAGTCCACTGGAAGCGCCAACCAGGTGGAGGATGCAATGGGATGAGGAGGAGGACGGGAAGGGGCTGCTGCATCCCAAGGCAGCTTGTTTTTTTAAGGAAAAACCTCCCGGCTGCAGCAGCTGCGCAGTGTCCGGAGGAAGCGGCATCCCGGGATGCAGCGGGGCCGGGCACCCCGCGCTCCAAGGCCGCTCCGGATAAAGCGAGCGCGGAGGTCGCGATAAGATAACGGCAGCTCCGGCCCCGCGGGATCCCAGCAGCGGAGCCAGGACACGGTGCTGCCTGACCCGCATCCCAGCGTCCCGCTTCCCAAATGGGCTCCGCTCAACCTACTGGCGCCGGGAGCGTCAGCCGGGCGCTCCCGTCTCCATCCCAGTCGTCCGTGTCCAGTGCGGTCTGGGAAGCCGGAGCTGGCACCGATCTGGATGGGAGCGCGAGGAGGGAGCTGGCGGCACCATGCTGGGCTCCGGACGGATCAGGATGCTGGGAGGATGAGGAATTCCAGCTGCAGGGATGGAGGGACAGAGGGAGGGTCAGCGGATGCTGCCGGATCCGACGGCGAGCTCCTTGGAGTGCTCGGGCACCAGCCCCGCTCCAGCCACCTCCCCTCATTCCATAGGGGATGGAGCTGCCAGCGGCAGTGCTTCCCTGGGGAAAACGGCTCCGTGTCGGCATTCCAAGGCACACGGCCACCCAGGCCCATCCCGATCCCACTCCGGCTCCGCGGCTGCCGGAGGCTCCTGCGGACGGGATGGGCTCCTCATCCATCTCCTGGTGCTTCCCATCCACAGGGAGCTCATGGAGGAGTCGCAGGATGGGCAGCTCCCTGCCTGGCCCCCATTCCCACTCCACGTCCTATTCCTGCTACTTATTCCTATGCCCCTTCCCAGCTCCATGTCCCCGTCCCAGCCTCCTCCAGGCGCTTCTCCCTACACATGTCCCAGGAAATCCCAGGAGAGCCAAGGGCAGGAGGTGCCTGATGGCACCAGCGGGAGCCACTCGGGAATGGTGGGAAGGATCCGTTCCACGCAGGTGCTCCCTGTTACCGGATCCTGGAATCCCCTCCCGACACCTGGAATCTCCTCCCGTCAGGGGCTGCGGGCGAGTTCAGCTCCGTGTTCAGAGTTTGCCAGGGCAAAAAGACTGGATTTCGGGCTCTGGGAATGGCAATTCCAGCCAAAGCCTCGGTTTTCCCGGTCTCTCCCTTTCCGCGGCAGGGGGGAATGCGGAGCTCCCAGCTCTGCCTGTTGGCCAAGGGCCTTCACGGGAACGGGAAACAGCTCTTGCTGCTCCATCCCAACAGAATTCCCTGCCCAGTTCCCAGTGGGAAGCCAGGAGCTTCTCCCAGAAGCCCCCGGGGGCTCCCGGTGAGGCAGATCCCGGTGCTTGGAGCCGCGTCCCGGCCTGGAATGGGAGGGGAAAAGGAGCTGGGTGGGAGACTGGGAACGGGGAAAAGAGACTGGAATGAAGATCCGGAGCGGGGCTCGGGATTCGGGAGCGGGGCTCGGGATCCAGGATCGGGATTCGGGAGCCGGGATCGGGATCCCGGAGCGGGGCTCGGGATCCGGGAGCCGGGATCGGGATCCCGGAGCAGGGCTCGGGATTCGGGAACGGGGCTCGGGATCCGGGAGCGGGGATTTGGAGAGGGGCTCGGGATCCAGAATTGAGCTCAGGATTCGGGAACGGGGATCGGGATCCCGGAGCAGGGCTCGGGATCCGGGAACGGGGCTCGGGCCGGGCGCTACCTGGGGCGGAACGCGGGGGCCTCGAGCGCCAGGTCGGGACCCCCGTCCTGGTTCCGTTCCGGTCCCGGTCTCCATCTCGCTCCTCACGGTCCCGTCGCTCCGCCGTGACGTCACGCGCCACCCCCCCGCGTGGGCGGAGCCTCGCGCCGCGCTCCGCGACCCCGCCCCGCCCTCCAGTGACGTAGCCGGCCAGGCCCCGCCCCGCCAGGTTTTGGCGCCATCCGCCAGCCCCGCCCCCTACACGGGGCTCTACGTCACCCTCCAGATGTTGGGGCTCCCCATGCAGATGTTGACCCCTAATAGCGGCTTTTTTCACCCCTCCGGATGTTGGGACTCCACCAACCCCCCCATTCCCACACCGGGAGCCCTAGTTCATCCCTCCAGATGTTGGGAATCTCCATCCAGATGTTGGGGCTCCACCAACCCCCCCCCCCCCCCCATTCCCAGCCTGGGGGCTCTCCAGCAGGAAGGCAGCAAATCCCGGGAAAAAGGGGCACTGCGGAGACGGAGGGTTTATTTACAGGTCACGGAGCAAGCGCTCGCCCAGAGTCACATGCGAAAAGGAAATAAAAAAGAAAAAAATAAACCCCAAAAGGGGCGTTGATTCCGGAACAACATAAATCCCGCTCTCGCCGGAGCATCCGGGTCCTTCGAGGACAACCTCGCAAGGCTCTTGCGAGGAGAAACGCAAGGCTCGGGCTCAGCAGCGCTCGCTTGGGGCAAAACACCCCCAAAAAAACGTATCCCCGGGCCTGGGCGGCGCGAATCCGTGTGGGATCCACATGGATTTCCATGCGGAGCGGCTAATACTCGTCGAGGGTGTCGGCGCGCGGCACGGCGAGGCCGCGCTCCTTGAGCGCCTGCACCTTGAGCTTCTCCGACTCGTGGCGGGCCTGCTGCTCCAGGCGCTGCTCCTCCAGGATCTCCTCGATGGACACCTGCTGCAGCGGCGTCTCGCTCTCCTTCTCCAGGTCCTGCCGGGCACGCGCGGACGGGACGCTGCGGAACGGCGCCGCTCCCCGCGCGCCGGGGCCCTCCTGCCCCATTCCCACGGCTTGTCTGAGCAGGGACTCCATGGAGTCCATAGGAGCCCCGCTGTGGCACCTATGGACCCTGGAGACCTCCCATGGACTCCTATGGACCTCCTATATCTCCTATGGACCTCCTATGTCTCCTATAACTCCTATGAATCCCATGGATCCCCTACAGATCCCCACAGGGATCCTACAGATCCCACCCATGGCACCTATGAACCCTATGGCTCCTTACTAGCTCCTATGGATCCCCCCTATAGGCCCTATAGACCCCACAGGCACCTGATAGTGCCTAGGGAGCACACAGCGGCCCCATGGACCTGCCCATGACACCTATGGACACCCCTACGGCTGCTAGGGACCCCATAAACCCCTCATAGCCCCTATAGAGGCCATAGGGACCCTGTGGAACCACCAATGATTTCTGTGGGTCCCCTACAGCTCCTATGGACTCCTCATAGTCCCGAAAGAAGTCATAGAGACCCTGTGGAACCACCTGTGGGCCCCCTACAGCTCCTATGGACCCCGATAGCCCTATGGAGGCCATAGGGACCCTGCGGAACCACCCATGATTCCTGTGGGCCCCCTATAGCGCCTATGGACCCCAACAGTCCCTATGGAGACCATAGGGACCGTGTGGAACCACCCACGATTCCTATGGACCCGTGAGAGCCCCTATGGGCCCCCATAGCCCCTATGGAGGCCATAGGAACCCTGCAGAACCACCTGTGGGCGCCCTACAGCTCCTATGGACCCCAATAGCCCCTACAGAGGCCATAGGTACCCTGTGGAACCACCCATGATTCCTATGGACCCCTGATAGCCCCTATGGACCCCCATAACCCCTATGGAGGCCATAGGGACCCTGCGGATCCCCCCGCGGCACCTCTATGTCCTATGCACCCCTCACAGCCCCCCTATAGCTCCTATGGAGCCCATAGAGCCCCAGGAGCCCCGGGGGCCGCCCTCCCGGCGCGGCAGCCCCTATGGATCCTATGGGGGGTCTCACTCACGATCTCTCCGAGCAGGACGACGTTCTCGCCGCGCACCACGAAGATGCCGCGCGGGATGTCGCCGTACTTGGCGCCCACGTGGATGCGCTCCACGGTCTGGTGCAGCACCAGGTTGGCTGCGGGGGAGCCCGGTTCGGTTCGGTTCGGTTCGGCTCGCGGTTCGGCTGGGCGGGACAGCCCCGCCGCCGCTCCCGGGGCACCTACCGAACTGGTCGATGCTGCGCAGGAAGCCGATGAGCGTCCGCCCGTCGCGCAGCAGCACCAGGTGCTTCTCTATGGGCGAGAGCGGAGCGGGTCGGTACCGGCACCGGCGGGAGCGCCCGGAGCCGCCCCCGCCGCCGCCCCGCACTCACTGTCGATGTCCTGGATGAGGCTGGCGGTGCCCGGCATGTAGTTCATGGTGCCGCTAGCGCCGGTGCCGCCGCCGCGCCCAGCGGAACCGCCGCCATGCGCCGCCGGAACCGGCCCCGCGCGCGCCCGCCCCGGGGCGGCGCGGAACCCGCGACACGCCCCCTACGGCAGGACACGCCCCCAGGAGAGGACACGCCCCCTACGGCAGGACACGCCCCCTACGACAGGACACGCCCCTTCAAAGAAAACGCCCCCTACGGGAGGACACGCCCCCTGGATGGACACGCCCCCTTGCGGAGGACACGCCCCCATGGAAGGACAGGCTCCCCATTGGGGAGGACACGCCCCCTATGGGGGAACACGCCCCCTTCTGGGAGGACACGCCCCCTTTCGGGAAGGACACGCCCCCTTCGTGGGAGGACACGCCCCCTGGTAGGACTCGCCCCTCAAAAGCCACGCCCCCTTCCGTACACGACACTATTTCAGTGAGGCCACGCCTCCTCCTGCGGACACGCCCCTACGGGGGACACGCCCCTTTCCCGGAGGCCTCACGCCCCTCCCCGAGGCGCCGCTGCCCGTTGGCCAGGCGCGGCGAGGAGGCGGGCGCAGGGGCGGGCGCCGGCTTCCCATTGGCGGGCGCGGCGGCGGCGCCGCCAGCGATTGGCGGCGGGCGCGGTGACGGGAGCCCCCCCCGCTAGCAGCAGCGGGGCCGCCATGGAGCCGCGCGGGTGCCCGTGGCGCCGCGGAGCCGCGCGGGCCGCGCCCTGGGCGCCCGGGCCCTGCTGGGAGCGGCCGCAGGTAACGGCGGCAACGGCGGCTCCCCTGGGCCCGCCCTGCGGGGACCGGTACCCACGGGGCTCCCCGTTACCTCCGGGACCTCCCCGTTACCTGCGGGACCTCCCGTTATTTCTGGGGCTCCCCGTTCCCCTCGGGGCTCCTCGTTCCCTCCCGGGACCCCCCGTTCCTCCTCGGGGCCCCCCTTCCTCCCCAGGACCCCCCCGAGATCCCCCGTTCCCCCTCGAGTCCCCCCATTCCCC
>JAUBOD010000480.1:41835-58001 GCA_032353885.1 Nothura maculosa | reverse complement strand
CCCCCCGGGACTCCCCCGGGATCCCCCGTTCCCCACTTGGGATCCTCCGTTCCCCTGGAAACCCCCCGTTCTCCCCTGGGATCGCCCGTTCTCCCTTGGGACCCCCGTCCCCCCCCTAGTGCCACCGCCCTCCCCGCTGTGGCCCCCGCGGGTATCCCGGCTCGAGATCCCTATTTTCCCCTGGAAAAACAGGGAAAACTGCCCCAAAGCCAAGCGAGCCCCCGGCCCCGTTCACAGCTCCCACCCAAGGTGCCCTGTTCTGACACCCCCTTGGTGCTCCCGCTGCATCCCAGGACTTGCTTTTCCCGGTGTTTTTCCCGCTGCCTGTAATAATTCCATGTGTTTCGAGTGGGGTGTGCGGAGCTGATCCGGGCTCTCTTGGCAGGCACTGGATTCTCCCTACGGCAGCACCGCAGGGCCCGTGGACCCCTCAGCACAGGTGAGGATCCAGGGAAAAGCTGCATCCCGGGAGCCAGGGTGAGCCTGGCTCTTCCCAGAGCTGATTGGGATGCTCGGGATGCTCTAATTCCGGCTGATCCCAAACGGCTTTGGGGATAACGCTTGTGTTTTATCCCCCCTTTTCCCTGCAGGCTCCGGGCATGCCTGTCCCGCAGTATCCATATGGAGACGCTGCCGCCGGAGCGGCCTCGCTGGGCCCTGCGCCGCTCCAGGAGGATCCGTGGGCTCCGTGCGCGGCCTACGGGATGCGGCCGTGCTTCCCGGCACACGGGAATCCCGGCGTATCCAACTGCCATCCGTCCTGGATCCCTCCTTGTCCTCCCGCGCACAACTCAAAGGTAACGGTTGCATCCTGCCTCCGAAATCCCGCCGTTTTCCTCAAAAGCTGCTTGTGTCCCCTGGGAATCGCCCCTTTTGTTGCCTTCCATTAAGGTAGGCACAAAGCAGGAGTTCTCCTGAAGTCCCCAGGTCCCAAATCCTAAAATCTCCAGATCCAGAGCTGGAATTGCAGAATGGTGCTGGAGACGGCGCGTTTGCCAGGGCAGGGTGTGAAACGGGTCAGAATTGGGTCTTTTTTTGCCAAATGCAGCCAGCGCTGTCAGAAATGCCCTGGGGAAGAGGCGCGTGTTCCCCGTTCCTTTCTGGAGCCCTTGAGGATTTTTCTGCCTCTGGTTGCAGGATTCTGCTTACGAGGAGCCGGAGCAGCCGGAGCGGGAGCCGCCTGCGCTCGCCCACGCGGCCCCCAAGGTGCAGTACAGTGCCCAGCCCCACATGTATGGGGCTCGGAAGCCCCCAGAGAGCCCCCAGGAGACAGCGGGAAGAGCTGGGGCTCCGTCCCCCACCAATCCTGCAGCCGTCCCGCCCGAGATCCGCAGGATCCGGCACGTGGCGGAGCAGGCGGAGCAGCTGGAGCAAGAGGTGGATGAGTTTGTAGGGAAAAAGACGGAGAAATGCTACCGTCTTCTGGAGGAGATGCTGACCAAGCTGCTGCTGGAGCTGGATTCCGTAGAGACTGGAGGTCAGGACAGCGTTCGGCAGGCGAGGAAGGAAGCGGTCCATCGGATCCAGGCCACGCTGGAAAAACTGGAACGAAAGGGCTTGTGAAAACCCATGGAGCACAATGCACAGCCCGGCCTCGAGGCGCCAGGGCTTGGAGCTGGGTGGAATCTCAGCTCTCCAGCACCTCTGGCAGTGGAAAAAGCAATAAATGGTCACTTGGAAACACACAAAAAACAGCAAAATCAACTGCCCATGGACACGAGAAGAGAGGATGGAAGCAGCAGCCGGGCTTGGGATGCAGGCGGTGGAAAAGCGGAGCCCATGGAAGTTCTCTGTCACTGGAGAGGCCTCTGGGGGTTCCACGTGTTTTTCACCGGCAGGAGGAAAATCGCTGTACAGGATAAAACTTCCCAACACACGGCCCAATCCATAGGTACCTGCCGGAGCCGCAACTGTTTTCCCAGCAGCAGGAAGGTCTCAGATTCCATCGGGATGGCTCTGTGGTGACATTGAGGACCTAAAGGAGGGTCTGGGTGTTGTGCCCGGCCGCTGTGTGTGTTTGGGATGTGGCTCCGCGGCTCCCTTGTCTTGTTGGGACCAATGGGAGAACTGGGAAGGGACCACGGGCTTCAGAGGAACTGCTCTGGGGTGGCCCCTATGGAAACGGGACTGCAGCTCCGGCATGGAGCGAGACCGGCATCCCCGGGAGCGACGCCAGCAGGATGCTTGGGACGGCCTCGCCGGTGCCCTCGGCTGGAATTCCGCTCCGTAGTCATAACCTCCGCTGTGTCCCTGTGCGAGATAATAAATCCCGACCCCTTTTAAATGTCCTTTTGTAAAGAACGTGTCTCCGGGTGGCTTTTGTTTATAGGGAAACCGGGCGCCTGGGATTTGGCCGCGGGAAGGGCTATCCCGGCCGCGGGTGGGTGGAAAGGGATGCGGCCGAGCGGCGCTCCGGCTCCGCGCTGCCCATCCCACTCCGGAAGAGACCTCTGCATCCGCTCGGATGTCCGTGCGCTTTGGGAATATCCTGGGACCCACAAACTCCCCATTGCTCTGGGCTCTGGTGCTGCTGCCAGTCCGAGCCGGGCTTTGGATCCAGCAGGAAAGCCGAGGCCGGAGCATCAGCAGATCCCAGGAGCGCAGAAAACACTGGCCCTTTCTGTCTCCAATAAAGACAGCAGCGTCAGCAGCAAAACAGCCCGTTCCGGGGCCTGTTTTGGTGACAAATACCCGGATTCGGACCATTTTCGCAAAGGGGACAGGTTTCAATATCTTACCCACTGCTGCAGCGCTCTGCACTCCGGTGAGTGTTACCAGGAGGAGGGATACGGGAGATTTCCTAGCAGGAAGAGCGCTCGGCCGGGAAAACCGGCCCGTCCATCCCTGCATCCATGTCCTGGCTGCTCTGGACCTCGTTGCCCTTTGGTGGCGATTTCTTAATGGGATCCCATGGGTCGGGCTGGGTTTATTTTGTACCAACCATCCCCTCGTGCAAGAACTGGGTGAAAATCCACTGCTTTTGGTGCCCCCCTTTCTCCCGGGCTCGTTTTTCCCTCGGAATCTCAGTTGCCAGGTTATTCCACAGGCTGAATAACCCTGCAATGCAGCTAGGGGAGAGGAAAGCCGCGCTCCGGGCGCCAGTGCAGAGCATTCCTGCTGTAGGGACAGAGTGGGAATGGGATCCTCATCCACTGGGGGAGCCCGTGCCCGGCACACGAGCCAAATCCCACCAGGAAGCGGAGCAGCCCTCGGCTTTTCCGATGCTCCGGGGGCCGAAGTTGTCGGGGGCTGTTTGCCTGGAGTGGGTTTCCTCTTCCCAAGTTTCCTCATGGGAAAGATAGGGGTTATGTAAAACCTCCTTGAAAAGCGCCAGAATTTAGGAAATGGGGGGCTGGAGTGGCCAATTCCATGAGCAAAGATCATGGATCCGGGAATTAGGAAAGGGGGGGCTGGAAAGACCATGGATCCACGCTCCCATCCCCGGGGCATGGATGGCTCCGGGTTGGACAGAGGCTCCATGTGTTTTATAGTGGGAAAAGGGAGAGCATGGTGTTTATAGGCAGGAAAATGGGGATTGGGGCACTTTATGGGGAGAAAAGCGGGAATTTGGGGAGCTGCTGAATGGTCAATGGGAGGCAGCAGGTGCCGAGCCCTGCGGAGCGGGAATGTTGGAGCAGGGAGATAACGGGGATACCTGGGGGCCGCCCTGGCCCCGTTCCTGGCCCCATTCCCGTTCCAGGCCCCAGCCCCATTCCAGGCCCCATTCCCGTTCCCGGCCCCATTCCAGGCCCCGTTCCCGTTCCCGGCCCAACTCCAGGCCCCGTTCCCGGCCCTGTTCCCGTTCCCGCTCCCGCTCCGCCCCGCGGGGGAGGAGCCGGCGCCTCCTCCGGCCTGGGCGGCCTCGGCGCCGGGGCCGAAAGCGGAGCCGGAACCGGAGCGGAGGCCGCGGCTGGAGCCGGGATCGGGATCGGGGCCGCGCGTCCCTGACACCGTATGTATTCCATAGGCGGCCGTGTCCGCGTGATGCCCTGCGGTTCTATAGGGTATCTGTATGTATATATATAATATATATATATATAAATGTATACGCTTGTTTTTGCTCATCTACCTACGGTGGCCGAGCTGCGGGGCGGCCCGGTTCGGCCCGGCCCGGTTCAGCCTGGCCCGGTTCGACCCGCAGCCGGTTTCCCCGGACACGCATCCATCCCGCTCCCGCTTTGCTCCTCATGGTGCTTCCCCCCCGTCCTCCCTCCGCAGCCTCCCGCATCCCTCCCTGCATCCCGCGCGGTTCCGCCTCGGCACCGGCACCATCCGGGCCCGCCGGGATCCGCATCCTCGCCGCCGGCTAGTGAGTCGCCCCAGATGCAGCTTATCCAGCCCCATGGCTCCCCACATGAATGAGGGAGATGTGGGGGGAGGCGTTCCCGTGGGAATTGAGGTGTCTCCCGTTCTCCCGCTGCAGGGGCGTCATGTCGGCTCCGGAGGCTCCGGAGGCGGCCGCCGAGGCTCCGGAGCCGGAGGCCGCAAACAGGTACGAGGCCGTCGCTCCGCACTGGTTCTACTGCAAGGTCACAGATTCCCGGGAGCGCTGGATCCCCTTCAGCAGCCAGGATTCCGAGCGCCTGGAAGCGGCTCATGCCTCAGGTGGGATGAACCGACCCTCTCCCGGGTGCTGGGATCCGGTGCCTTCCCCCTCGGAAAGCGCTGGGAGAGCTCCCGGTTCTGGATCACCAGCATTTCACAGCCCTGCTTGGCTTCTGCTCCTATAATTTTTGCTTTTAATTAGCCCTGTGTTTTAATTACCTGGCCCTTGATCTTAAGAACATCATCAGGGCCAGGACAGACTGGTAGGGAACACGGAGCGTGTTGTCCGAGGAGGTCGGAGGACCAGGACACGGCAGAAATCAATGCGCAGAGTTCTCCCAATTTCCAGGGAATGCCTTAGAGATCCAGAGCGCTACAGCAATACATTTCCCAAGGCCACAAATCCATGGTTTCCCACCTGGGAATCCTACCTTTTAGCCCCAGCCTAGAGCTAGAAGGGGAGACAACTGTAGCTTAGGGCCTTGCTCCTACCTGCTGCCTCTGGAAGCAGTCGGCATCAGGGAGGTCTCCACCAGGACGCCCTCAATGCAATGCAATATCCATGGAGATGACGGGCGCACGCTGCCGTTGCTTCCATGGGTTTGGGAGAAGGTGGTTGGCTCTTAGCCCTGTGATCTGGCCTAGCCAAACCCCCTCTCTCCTCGTGGCGCCGTCCTGATGAAGCTTGGCTCGTGCAGGCAAGGGCCAGGCGGACGCCACGGTGGCCACGTCGGGCGGCCGCTACGACGTGCACTTGCGGCAGAGGCAGCGCGTGGCCGTCTACTGGGACGAGGAGGCGTCCCCGGTGCGCCGCTGCACCTGGTTCTACAAGGGGGACAAGGACAACAAGTACATCCCCTACTCGGAGCCCTTCAGCGAGCAACTGGAGGTAAAAGCCCCTTTCCTGGCAGCCTGGATACTTGTTGTCTCCAACCGGAGCTGGTCCCAAATCCCCCACGGGGCTCCTGGCACCGGTCGCGCCTGAGGACATGAATTTGAAAGAGGTTTTGGGGTGATTAGCGGCATTTTGGGGTTATGCCAGGCCTAAACAGCCTCCCTTTCCTCCCACCCTCGCCTTGCTGCTTTCCTGGGTCTTTCTGCCATCTCTTGAACTGCCTGTGCAGCTCTGGCCTTGCTAGCAGCCTCCCTTTAGCATCCTTGATGTTGATGGATTTATGGATTTTTAACTTACGGATTTAATTATATGGGATGGCGACGGTCCAGCTGTCCCTATGGGAATCGTCCTCACTGTGCTAATGGTTGAACTCAAGGCAAGGAGGCTCTGGGTGCAAGGAAGGTGCTCTCCATCACGGGGACGTGCTGAACGCTCCGCAGTGTTGTGATCAGAGCTGCTGTCAGTGGCTACAGACTTTCCTTAGGAAAATACAAAAAAATAAGTGTTCAGTACTGCTGATATTATCATATATATTATAATATTCCTCAGGTGACTGTTGTTTCTCCAGCTTCACTTGACTCTCACAAAGGGTATTGATAAGAGATAGCTAAGACGGGTGGGAAATCTCTTAAGCAGTTGAATATTCCCCGCAACAGCTCCCGCTGCCTGTGCTGTTCCCTAGGAAGCCTACATGACCGCTGTCACCTTGGATGAGTGGAAGAAGAAACTGGAATCCCCCAGCAGGGAAATCATTATTTTGCACAACCCAAAGGTGAGGCCGGCGTGTCCGTGTCCATGGGCGCAGAGCTCCCGCCGGGATGGGCAGAAGCCCCTGTGTCACCTCCTGTGCTTGCCTTGGCGCCCGGGCTTCCCTCTGCCTTTAGGGAACGGTGTTGGCCTGGAAATGGGTCGGGATGCTGGGGTGGGAGCTGCCCATCCCGCGGCGCCCGTTCCTCCGGGATCCCCATCCCTGCGCTCACCGAGGGCCCGTCTTGCCCACAGCTCATGGTGCACTACCAGCCCGTCGCCGCCTCCGACGACTGGGGCTCAGCCCCCATGGAGCAGGGGCGGCCTCGGACCGTGAAGAGAGGAGTGGAGAACATCGCGGCCGAGATCCCCCCCGGTGAGCGTGGGCGCGGATCCGTGGGGCCCCGGAGCCGCGCGGGGTCCCCTGGGGTGGGCGCTGTGCCACAGGGTGGAGGCTCGACCTCCTTTGCCAACCCCGTCATTACTTGAGGTTGAGCAAAGGAAGGTGGGTGGGAGAGGAAGCAGCAACAGGAGACTCGACCTGGTGCCTCCTGCGGGGCCTCCCGAGTGCTAAGCCCTAAACTATGCGCAGTGACTCACCCTTGGAACGAGTCCTCCTGGTTGCTGCTGTCCTGCTTTACGTGGCAGAGGTGACGGTGACCTCGGGCCGCCGTGGGGAACATCCACTTGTGCTCTGCCTTTGCTGCAGGGCTGGAAGGAGACAAAATTGCAGAGGCTCTTGGAGCCATCCCGCCTTCCTCAACCGGCCTCTTGACCGGAATGTGCCACGGGAGTGGGAAGGGAGAAGCGTTTTTATCAAATTTAGCAGAAACACGAGAATCCCCACTGCTCTTAAAGCACAAAGCCCAGGTGCTCACCTGAGTTTTCTCCCACGGAGACGTGAGGTGACGACGGGAGGCCGAGGATTTGGTTTCAGCGGATCAGTTGCCCGCTTGGGTGACGGTCTCCCATGGGCCCAGCCCTTCAACCCTCCCTCTGTTCCCAGGGGAGCCCTTGCAGATCGACCACCTGGTTTTCGTGGTCCACGGCATCGGGCCAGCGTGCGACATCCGCTTCCGCAGCATCGTCCAGTGCGGTAGGTGGGAAGCGGGAGACGGAGTCACGGATACTGCCCGCAAACCATTCGCTCTGCAGACATCCAGAGGGGAGGTTTCTCACTGCAAGCTGGCCTTAATTCTTATAAAATGCACCTCTGCTTTATAACCACAGGCTTTTCTCCTATATGTTCATCTAATGAAACTATTTGCAAGGTGTTGACTGCTTAGAATCAGGAAATCAGCCTCTCCTGCTTCATAATTAAGTAATTTCAGGTCCACCTCCTCCCTTCAGATTCCCTTCCTAACACATGGTTCATCACAACAGATTTATTTTTAACTCCTAAAAGCACCTTTCTTATCCTGACCGCTGTGTTAAAGCCCTGCACATGTGGCAGGATCTTATGACAGATCAAAGAGCAAAATCCTTCCGTGGGGAAGGACACGGGGCCTTCCTTGATCTTGTAGTTAAAGATTGAAGGTCTAGCAGCAGATTAAAGACCTTGGTGGGATTTCCCTTGGTAACGACCCTTTCTTTTATCGTATTAAGTGTTGTCCATGCAGCAGCCTTGCCCCATAGCCCCGGCCGTGGTTCGTGGTGCTGAGATGCCGCTCTCTTGCAGTGAACGACTTCAGGACCGTCTCCCTGAACATGCTGCAGGCGCATTTCAAGAAGGCGCAGGAGCAGCAGCAGATCGGCCGCGTCGAGTTCCTGCCTGTGAACTGGCACAGCTCGCTGCACTCCACCGGCGTGGACGTGTGAGTGTCCTGCCTCATCCCCATGCTCCTGGAGTCCACATGCATCCACGTCCCCTTGACCTGGGACCTGGCAAGGGGAGCCAAGGAGCTGCCTTGGACCTCCTGTAGATACTGGTCGTCCTTCCATGGACTTGAGGCTCTAGTTTTGCCTTAGAGGCCCCCTAAGAGCTCCCTCCTAACTGCAGTTCCCTCCACTTTCCTCTTCTCCGCGCAGCGACCTGGAGCGCATCACCCTGCCGAGCATCAACCGCCTGCGCCACTTCATCAATGACACCATCCTGGACGTCTTCTTCTACAACAGCTCCACCTATTGCCAGACCATCGTGGACACGGTGGCCTCCGAGATGAACCGCCTCTACCAGCTCTTCCTGAGCAGGAACCCCGGCTTCAAAGGAGGCGTCTCCATTGCAGGGCACAGTTTAGGTAAAGACACTTGGATGCCTCTTGTGGAAGTGAGGGCAGCACCCCCATTTCTAGCCCTAGAAGGGAGGTGGTTGGGTTTGTTTTGCACGCTGAGGTTGTCTTTGTGCACGCACCGGCTTTCTAGGCTCCCTCATCTTGTTTGACCTCCTGACTAACCAGAAAGTTGCCCCTGAGGATGAAGAGCGCGGCACAGAGGTAGGCTGTATGTCCCAGGGCTGCTGCGGCTCTGCAAAGCAAATAAAACAGCCTTGGAGCAAAGAAGTGAGCCCAAAACTTGATCCGGGCTGGTTGTTCCCAAAGGGTTCCACGACCACGTCAAGCACCAGAGGGGCTGAGCAAGTCAAGGAAATCCTGAGGACGTTGGAGCTCTCTGAATACAGCGATGTGTTCGAGAAGGAGAGAATGGACAGGCAGACGCTGGTAAGGAGCGCCCTATTTTGCCACCTCTGATGTTGCTGCTTTAATTCTCTCCCAGCATGTGCCCGTCTCCCTGGTACTGGGTCCCCTTCCCATGATCCGTGCCCTGGAAGTGCAGAAGGAGCCGAATCGCCTAGGACAGAGTTTCCTCTGCTTCAGTAGTAATATCTGGCTTGCTTATTCCCTAGTTCTTGTGTACGGAGAAAAATCTCAAAGAAATGGGAATTCCCTTGGGACCAAGGATGAAGCTCCTTCATTACATCAGCTCCCAAAGGGAGACACAGGTTTGTGTTCTGCCCAACCTACACCCATTCCCCATCGCGTTCCCTCCTGGACAACAGTCCCTTTTTCAGCATTTATGGTCAGTTTGGTACAAAGCAAGATGCAAAGCCCCCGTCTCCGAGCACCCTAAACTCCTCGTTCCTGCCTGTCCTTCCCTGGGCTTCGCTGTGGGTTGTGCCACTGTTTCCATCTGCGGCTGCTTGCACATGTTGCATTAAATAACATGCCAGGAATCCCAGAATGGTTGAGGTTGGAAGGGACCTCTAGGGATCGTCCAGTCCAACCTCCTGCTCCAGCAGGGACATCCAGAGCACGGAGCACCCGGTCGCATCCAGGTGGGTTTGGGAGATCTCCAGAGGAGCCTCCACAACCCGCCTGTTCCAGGGCTCTAGCACCCTCAGTGACTTTCTTGCTTTGAAGAGCAGCTCTGTCCTCCTCCCAGCTTGATGCTGCAGCCCAAGGGATCCCAGTGGGTTCAGAATCACTTTTCCTCTCGCGAGTTTTGGGTGGGAAGGACTGCAGGAACTGCATTATCCCCTGTCCGTGTCGGTGCAGGACGTCAATGAGCAGAAGGCAACGGCTGCTGGGCACAGTGGGGAGAGCAGAGCAGAGCCCGGATCCTCCGCTTCCAGCGATGGGAGGAACTGCCCGTACCGGGATGTTGCCCTAGGGCAGGTAACTGCTGAGCTCATTGTCATCGACCTGGAACGGCAGGACACTTGTAATCCGGCACGGGGATTCTCCCGGGTAATGAATCCAACCTTCCCTCTCCCGCAGGTCTCGGCAAACTACCCTCAGCTCCTGTACAAGCCGACCATCTTCTTTGCTTTCGGCTCTCCCATCGGGATGTTTCTCACCGTGCGAGGAGTGAAGCGGATCAGCCCAGACTACAGCCTGCCCACCTGCAAAGGCTTCTTCAACATCTTCCACCCCGTACGTATAAGCTGGAGCCTTCCTCCATTAAACCTCAGCAGGAGGGGAAAACAGTTACTGGGAGGGTGGTTGAACGCTGGGACAAGTTGCCCGGAGAAGCTGTGAACGCTCCATCCGTGGAGCTATCCAGGAGCTGCGTGGAGGTGGAATTTGGACCTCATGGTCACCCGGAGGTCCTTCCAACCTCATCCCTTCCGCAACTCGCATCTCCCTGTCCATGTGCGTGCAGTTTGACCCCGTGGCGTACAGGATCGAGCCCATGATCGTCCCGGACGTGGAGTTCGAGCCCATGCTGCTGCCACACCACAAGGGCAGGAAGCGGATGCACCTGGGTGAGGAGCAGGGGCTCGAGGGGTGCCCATGGCCTACGCTGGCCGCGGCGCTGATGCCGAGACCCCCCCTGCATTCCAGAGCTGAAGGAAGGGCTGACGCGCATGAGCGTGGACCTCAAGAACAACCTGCTGGGCTCGCTGCGCGTGGCCTGGCAGTCCTTCACGCGCGCCCCGCTGCCGGCCGTGGAGGCCGCCGAGGCCGAAGGGGAGACGAGCGCCGAGAAGCCGACGGGTTGGTGTCCGGCGGCGGCGCCTCCGCGGTCCCTTCCCGTCTGTGGAGCTTGGCGAAGCCAGGGCTGCTCCACAGGCCTTGGCACATGGAACTGGGCCTGTCCCCCGCGCACTCGGCATTCCCTGCTTCCAGAGGGCAAGCCAGCGGCTCGGGAAGGGCCTCCCGGGCCCTTTGCCTTGCACGCTCTTCACCGAGAGCCAAGGCAGGGAGACCAAGGGGGAGCAGGCACAAAGGCCATCCGCAAGCACATTCCCTAGGGAGAGGGGCGGAGGGGAGGGCAGCTCCGAGCAGCCCGTCATTCCATAGCGTTTCCAGGGCAGGATTGGCTCCGGTGCCTGCGGTTGAGCCCCAGCTTTCCCTCCGCTTCTTTCCCGTAGAAACGAAGGCGGAGGAGCCGCCGGAGCCGCCGAAGGAAGAGGCCTCGGCCATCCACGTGGGCATGCTCAACGGAGGCCAGCGCATTGACTACGTGCTGCAGGAGAAGCCCATCGAGAGCTTCAACGAGTACTTATTTGCACTTCAAGGCCACCTCTGCTACTGGTAAGCGGCTCGGAAACCTCGCAGGGCCTCCAGCTGACGGCTGACGTAGCCAGAACGTCATCAGCTTTAAAGATAATATAGTCAAAGCCTTAATTGCTCCTTGCCTGTAGTGCAAGTGGTGGCTAGGCCAGAGGGAGGAAACGGATGAGGTTCTTGGCTTGGTGCTGCATTGAGCCCATAGCACCATGGGTGCCCTGAAGGAATGGGGAGACGCATCCCGCTCTGATTCCCGTGTTTTCCTCCCCTAGGGAGTCAGAGGACACCGTTTTGTTGGTTCTTAAGGAGATCTACCAGACACAAGGCATCACGCTGGACCAGCCTTTGCCAGGAAGCCAGTGACCCCCGCGTGCTCCCCTGGCAATCCAATGTAAGTCACCGTGCCCACACCTTCCTTCTGATTTTCCTTAAGACCTTAGAAGGCACTGGCCCACAGGAGGGGAAAATTTCCTGTTTATGGCCCGTGCCAAAGGCAGGGGTTCGTTTGGGATGTTATTTCCTCATCTGTCAGTGCGTTGGGCCTCGTCCATCTTGCACGCAAGCGTTCTCAGGCACAAGGACAACTCCTAAACGTCTGCTGCTGAAGATATGGGCAAGAGCAATTGCTCCTGGTTGGAATCACTTCCATCACCACAAGGACAACCAGCTATGAAGCCTACACTTGAATCCTCAAGGACTGGATGTTTCTTACAGACAGATAGGAAGCCACAATGTGAACCCTGCTACGATTACAGAGAGTGTTTTCACCTTACACTGTAGCTTGTTGGGAGAGGGTAGACGAGGAGAAACATTCATTTTTATTGTTTCTTGTGCTCTAAGTCCAATGCTGGTAATTGCTGAGCCACATGGGTTTGAGGTGTACTCCAGCATGGCTCTTCTTACACTCTTCTTCTGCTTCCTTAGCTCCAAAGCACCTCAGTACTCACCAGGAAAGTCCAGATTTCTTCTCTGCCTTCCTCTCTCCTCTGCTGCTGTGTCCTGCATGCTGCTTCCCAAGTACCTGCTGCTACCTGGAGACAGGGGCGATTTTCTTCCAATTTCGGGGAGAAAAACAATCATAGGAAAAAGCACTTCTTCAAAAACACACACAGTACTTGCACCGTGGCTCCCTGTGGCAACACGTACTCGTAACCCTCTACCCTACAACTTGTGTGAGCACCTTGTAAGTTATCACAGCAGTATGAGCACGGACTAGATGTCTAGGCTAGGAACTGAGGGACGAGGGCCTGAAATGTGCTCCCAGCTTGTAGCTTGCAACCTTTGAGGAGAAACAAACGCCTTAAACACGCAGTTTGAGGGAGCTCCAGCAGCCTTGCTGAGCTGGAGGGGCTGCTGCTTCCTCTCAGGAGAAGGATGGGACATTGTCCCTCTCCCCGCTGCAGCAGGGAGGCTGCTGTGGTGTTTGCACAGTGAAGAAGGTGCTCCAAGGAAGACTAACCCCTAAAAAACCACTCGTGAGAGGCATCTTTGTGAATACTTGAACCAGGCTTTGCTGGCTGCTGCAGAGCATGAGCGTTGGCTGCTCAGCATCACCGTCTTGAACTGCCCGTGGGCAATAAAGAAACAGAGGGCAAAGTGCTGCCCGTGGCTCTCATAGGATCACAGCACGAGGCAGCTTCATGTCCCCAAGTCTTTGGCCAAGGGGATGCCTTTTGGTGGGAGCTTGAGTTCCCAACTGCTCCTTGAGTTCCACTGCTAAGTCGGGATTGAGATGGAGAGGCGGGAGAGGTTACGGATTAGGGAACTAGCCCCTGGGCTGCTCCCTGCCCCATGGAACATCTGCTTCCTTCCTCCTGACCACAGACGAAGCCCACAAGTCTCAACGCCTACAACTATGGGAATCTAATGCTAGGAAAGACCCTTCCTGATGAAATCTGTACCCACGTTGGGGAAAGCAGCTGGTCCTCAGCAGTGTCCAAGGCCTCCCACGAGCTTGGAGCAAAGCTCCCATTCTGCTGCCGTGGGGCTTTCGAGGTGGCTCCGGGGCCATGGGGCCATCCAGGCTCCGGCACGACTCCAGTTGTCATTTCTGGTGTTAAACAGATGAAATTTAGCTAGCGCAATCCGAGCCAGGTCACAGGGTTCGGACACTCTGTCCTAATGACTCCGCTGAGGGAATATAAACCACTTTGGCACAGTTAGGTCTGCAGCTCAGTGACGTGCGTCTGCGTTAAGCGGGGCCGGAGCCTCAGCCCATCTGTCCCTGGGGACCAAGAGCATCCAAGCTGACTCAGGGGCCAGGCCGAAGCTGGAACCTCCACACAGATGTTCCACCGAGGCGCAAGGTCATTGCTCCGACGCGGTTGCAACCAGCCAAACCACTTCCCTTCCTCCTGACTCTTGCCCTGGGTGGCTTGACGAGCCTTTTCCCCTCCCTCTCCCAGCTTCGGTTTGTTTGACCTCCGTTGTACTTCATTATTTGCACTATTTGAAAGCTCTTGTTTGCAACCCACCCCCTTCCTCCCTCCTGGCAACAATGGAAGCTGTTCTTTACCTGACTGCGGAACAGACCTGCTGCTCAGTCCTGAATTAGGCATCTCCTACAAGAGGATCAAAAATACAAGTCTTAACAGGAGGGGTGCTCTCATGATCAGCTTGTTAAGTTATGCACTTTGTAAAAAAGAAAGAGAGAAAAAAGAAAAAAAAACAAACATTTTAAATGTTATTTAATGTCTTTTCCAGTAAAAGCCAAAACAAACAAACAACAGACAGCTGTTTGCTGTGTGCATGTCTGGGAGGGTTGAAAAACTTACATTTTCATGGTTTCAGGAGAAAGTAGAGCTATTGCTGTATTACTACTGAAGTAAAATGTGGGGTCCTGAAAGGTTTGTGGGAGCCAAGCTGAGGATGAGGGGCTGTTCTCATTTCTGTGACTTGAGCTCACTGCAGGCACTTGGGCCTAGCTCTGCCAGTCTCTCCTTGCTGTTTGCAAATAATTCTTTATAAATTATTATTATCATTAAATTATTATTAAATAATTCTTTACTAAATAATTCTTTATTAAATTCTTTATTAAATACACCTATCTGTGAGGGAAACTAAGGAGAAATAATTACTTACAATCCCATTGCTAGAGAGCTGGGCCTTGCGTTTCCCAACAGGATTCTATCCTTGCTTGTCTGGGAAAAACAATTATAAAAGGATGCTCTAAGGCCCCATTTTGCATTAAAACTGCAAAGAGAGAGATAGAAAATAAACACCACCTAGAAACCCGAGCAGACACGCTGAAGAAACTGGTTTGTACAGCAATAAACCCAGGTATCACAGTTTTTAGTATCACAGGGAATACAACTCATTTAGAAAATTAATTGTCTTTATTTGGCAAATTAGAGGAAAAAAAGAACAAGATTAACACAAAAATACAATCTTCCCTCTCCCCACATTAAATACATGATTAAAGACTGCAGCCTTGCATTTCCTACTCTCAATGAATTCAACTGGGATTTAACAGATGGGCTTAGACTCAGTTCAAGGACCAGGACCTGCACTTCAACATACTCCTCCTATGGAGAAACAAGCTCGGCTGAATCCAAGGAGAACATCTGATGATGGTTGCTGCATTCTTGCACTGTAAGCTAGGCCTAAGAGCAACCATGCCATACACGAGCATATAAAACCAGTCACATATTTCTGATTTTCCAGTCAGGATCTTCTATAAAACCAGGCATTCCTCTTGCAGGCCTGTGTGGTATCAATGACTAGCTCCTTGCAGAGCAGGTCCAAGGGAAGAGTCACTTACCACATTCTGTGAAACTAACCCTGGTCCCCCTGCGCAGACACAATTCACAAGTGTTGATTTTGGAGTCCATTGTCACTTTAGTGGCTTCTTGGCCTCCCCGGAGCCTCCCCGTGCCCTGTGACTACACGTCGAGGCGCAGGCCGGACGTGGCCGCCTTGTCCTGGTGCCCGGGCGGCTGCCTGGACCGGCACAGCAGCGGCTGGTGGCACGCGACGTCGCTCAGCGGCGGGTAATACTGCCTGTAGCAGAGGTAGGCGAGCGCGAGGCCGAGCGCCGAGCCCGCCACCACGTCTGCGGGTGAAACCGGCGCTGAAAGAAGTGCCTTGGAGCGGCACAGCTGCCGCGCACGGCCCCGCTGCTGCTTCTCGCACAATCCCGGGATGTTTGAGGTGGGAAGGGACCCCCAGGGATCCCCCAGTGCGGCCCCTGCTCCAGCAGGGACCCCCGGGCGCATCCCAGCGGGTTGGGAGGTCTCCAAGTAGGAGCCTCCCCTGGGCAGCCTGTTCCAGGCTCAGACACCTCACACTGCCCAGGTTCCTCCTCACACTGCCCAGGTTCCTCCTCACACCGCCCAGGTTCCTCCTCACACCGCCCAGGTTCCTCCTCACACCGCCCAGGTTCCTCCTCACGTGCAGATGGAGCTGCCTGGGCTGCAACTTACACCCACGGCCCTTGTCCCATCCCTGGCCACCACGGGGAAGAGCTCGGCCCCTTCCTCCCTCCATTCCCCCAGGTGCTTATCCCTGTTAATCAGACCCCTCTGGGCCTTCTTCTGCAGAAGCAGCATTTTCAGCAGCATTGTCACCTTATAGGTGACAAAAAAGCTGCCGTTAAAGAAGCCAGCGGCCAAAGCTGGGCTTTTCCCAACGTCCCCGCGTGGCCGCCGCCTCGCTCCGAGCTATCCAAGCGCCTCCGTGTGCCGCGCTCACCTTGCCAGTGGTGCTTGTAGTCGCAGGTGCGGGACAGGGCGATGAGGCTGGCGCCGAGGAGCGGCAGCAGGAAGGCGCAGAGGCGCAGGGCCCGGTGGCGCCGGCGCCCGGGCGCAAAGCAGCGCAGCTTCCCCGCCACGTAGAAGGAGGAGAAGGCGAGACCGGCAAAGGCAACTGGAGGAGAAGCGGGCGGGTTCGGAGCTGCGGCTCCTGGTTTGCTTTGCAGGGAGGGGAGCCCCAAAAGTCACAGAATCACAGAATCTACAAGGTTGGAAGGGAGCTCTAGAGATCATCTGGTCCAACCTTCCCGCTCCAGCAGGCACCTAGAGCAGGTGGCACAG
>JAUBOD010000480.1:23067-41641 GCA_032353885.1 Nothura maculosa | reverse complement strand
CCTTAATCATCTTTGTTGCCCTCCGCTGGACCCTCTCTAGAAGCTCCATGTCCTTCTTATACTGGGGAGCCCAGAACAAAAGGCCAGCGAATGTGGTGCAGGGTGAGACAGCAGAGCCCCAACCACCCACCCAAGGGCTTCTGCTCCCCGCGCTCGGCTCTGCAAGGGGTGAGGAAACACTCACAGGACGCGTGTCCGCTGGGGAAGCTCTTGCGGCCCTCGGCCACCACGCCGGGGTCCCCCGTGCAGCGCAGCTCAGCGTTGCCTCGGCCGTCTGGGAAGCAACGATAAAAGAAGTCCGGCCGCGGCCTAGGGCAGAGGAGCAGAGCACGTGGCACCCGCGCCGGCGCCCACGGCCATCCTGCCCGGCTCGCATCCCACGGGGAACACGGATCCCACGCTCCGTGGGTTGCTCCTTACCTGCCCGCCGCCAGCTTGAGGGTGTTGGTGAGCACCCCGGTGAGCAGCAGGGCAAGGCTGGCAGCTGGAGCAGAGCACAGAGCGGCGCTCAGGGGCACGCAGACCTGCACCCGGCACAGCCGCCCGCGGTGCCCGGGCTGCACAGCGGGTATTTACCCGCCAGTGCCAGGGAATTCAGTGAATTTGGGGGCTGCAAAGTGAATTTGGGGGCTGCAAGCTCCGAAACAGGGTGTAGCTTGGAGGGGTGCAGGGATACAGGTGGTTCTTGAACATCATCTGGTGCCAGCAAGCCCTGGTGTTCTGTGGCTCGTGGGCCATGTCATGGGCGCCCCGGGTCGCAGCCGGGGTCCCCACGAGGCTGTTTTGGGGCAGGGGGCACTCACCCAAGCAGCCTTCCCGCGTGTCGTCCCGCTCGGCGCACAGGAACAGCCGCGCCAGCACCAGGAGCAGCACAGGAGCCAGCGAGGAGATGAGCTGGCCCAAAACGAGAGGACCGGAGCTCAGCAGCAAGGCTTAAGCTTAAGCACCAGAGGATAAACCCAAACCCCACTATGTTTGCAGTAAATTGCCTGGAAATGGGGTTATTTCAAATGGAGTTACCTCGAAAGAATCTGGAGACCGAAGGAAAACAGTTTCACTGTTATAAAATGCTGTTAAAAATGACTGCTTTTAAGCAAAACATCGCCCTCCGGGGAAGCACTGTACTCTGCAGTACTAGTGATGTGGAATTAAGCATGATTATGACAACATGCAAAATGCATTTAGGCTAATTTATTAAATTCAGACTAAATAAAGACAAAAGAATTGGGCTATAGATGTCATTTGGTTGGTAATAACGTGGTAATAACACCATGTACTTTCAGTATCATGAACGAGGAACCAAGCTTATTTACAAGAAAGGCCTTCCCCGCCCCCAGCCCGGAGCATTGCTTTAAAATAAGGCCCGGCTTTAAAATAAGGCCTGGCTTTAAAATAAGTCCCGGTTTTAAAATAACGAGAGGAACGCCTGCGATCGGGAGCAGGAACTTACAAACATGGGCCCGGTGGGCACGTGATCCACTTCCACGTAGGGGTTTCTGTAGAGCCACATCTCCTCGGGCTGCACGACCCGCTCGAACGGAGGCAAAAACTCCAGGATCCTGCAGAGGGGGGGAAAAGAAGGAGAGGTTGAGGGCGAGCGGGCGGGTTTTGGAGGCTCCGGGAGGCCGGGATGAGCGGCGGAGGCCGCGCACTCACAGCAGGGCTGCGAGGAGCAGCCCACGCACGGCAGCCTCGGCCGGCAGCTCCGTGGCGCCCATGGCCCCGGCGGATCCGGCTCCGGCTCCGCTCAATTCCGGGCGGCGGCAGGAAGCGGCGGCGGAGCCGGAGCGCTCCCTGCAGCGCTCCCGGGAAAAGCAGGACAAAAGGCGCCGGCGCCCGGTGCAACATTCAGAACGATTTATTTATTGAAGTCGACCTCAAGCAAAATCTCCAATCAGTGGAATGTCGGTAAAAACCTTCCCAAATTAATCCTCACGGAAGCCAAAACCACGTCGGGATTCCAAAGTCTCCGGAAAATAAAAAAAGGCAACATCTCCGTAAATGTAATGTACAAAAATTATAGGTTCCTACCATCACACACATTCAGTAAGAAGCTAAAATATTACAGGCAATTTCTACGCGCTACCTCGAGCCGACGATATAAGCTACCTATATACAGGTTAACCAAGCTTTACAGGGGTCACACTATGCAAGAGGACAGAGGCCAAACACCAAAAACCCCCAAAATATTGGATATCTCCAAGTCTATGCGGCAACATCAAGTCATAATACAGTAATGCCCCCGTGGACGGCGGCCAGGGAAAGCCAACGGTGCTCCCGGTGCCCAGGGCTTCCAGGCAGCCTCCCCGACCTCTTTATTAAAGATATTGACTTCAGTGAATGCTTCGCTAGTAAAGACTCGAGTGATTTTGGTAAAAGAACATTTCACAGAATCTACAAAGTTTCTTACAGAGAAACAAAGTCTACAGAAAGAACGACTCTACAAAGGGAAGGATTACATGGAAATGGAAACGGGATCCGCAGGTATCCGGGTTGTGCAATATCAGCCGCGTGGAAACCAAGGGGTTGGCGCCGTGCGGCGACCCCGGGACGCGCCCCCTTGGAGAGAACAACATCAGCTGCTTCTGAGCCAGCTCCAACAGTTACTTGCCTTGTTTGCTGTGGCACCGGGATGGGTTTCACATGGAAAAATGAAAATAACAACACGAGAAACGAGATAAGAGTTCAAGCCGTGGAGAGGAAGCGCGTTGTTCCAGTCTGTTCCTCAAAGGAGTGGGAATCCGCTGAGAAGCTCCGTGCTGTGGAGTGGGAACGGGCGGCTCTGCTCATCCCAGGATGAGCAGATCCCCGTTCCTCCCGTTTTATCCGTGTTCCCGGGAATCGCGGCCGGCTCCCAAGCAGACACATCCCGGCGAGCGCCCTCTCCGGAGCAGCAAGGACCCCCACATGCCGCTGGGGCAGAGGAGACGGGAGGGAAGGGCGACGTTTCCCAGCGTTTCTCCACGTATCCCGGCGTTTCTCCGCGTATCCCTAGTCCCGGAGCGTGTGGCCAAAGTGCAAACGTTTCTGCTACACAAAAACCAACGGCAGGGGGAAAAGCGGATGGAAAACGGGCGGGACGCGGGCTCGGGCACGACATTCCCGGACATCGGAGCCGTCTGCTTTGCGCATCCAGCCCGCGCGCCCCGCACCGGGGAGCCAAAATAACGCCAGGAAAAGTCAAGACATCACGGATGTAGCACACAAAAAATGCCATGTATAAATAAAAAGCTGTATGAGGAACCGCAGAGCTTCAAGTACATTAAACCCTGAATTCAATGAGGCAGAGGTTGCAATGTTAAAGTGACGACTTCGTACCAGCGCTGGACGCCCCCCTCTTCCCACCCTCCTCCCCAGCCCTACCCAAATATTTCTGCAAAGGTTCAATATATACAGATTTTTCGGCTGTTTATGATGCCTAGCAATTGCGTCTTTCCTGTTCTAGCCAGAAATGAAGAGGGAATTCATTTGCGGCCGGAATGAAGCATTCCAGCCCCACCGCTTGCTTGGATGGATTCGAGGAGACCACGGCGGTGACCAGAGAAGGGAATTTGCCCCCCAAAATCGCCCTCGTCCTGAGCTGCCAATGCCTTCAAGTCTCACAGTCTCTTGCTAAGACCAGTCTAATAAGAAGAATAATGCTAATATGATGCTAATAATCCAAAAGCTGCCACAATTCTTGCAGCACGGGGCCAGGAAAATGCAGGGAACGGCACGGAGCAGCTCAGCGTATTGCAGTACTATATAGGGCTCCAGATCTGGAGGCAGGATCCTACAGATAACACCCCCAAACTGCCCCATTTTAGTCTTTATCTCACATGAGAGGCTACAAATTTCATTCAGCAGCTGCTCTCCCCTCTCTGCTAATCAAAAAGCCCCCGTTGAACCTTTCCCTTCAGACAGAAATCGCATTTTGGAGCTGTTCTGCTTATAAAGATTCACTTAAAAGGTGTATATTAACATTTTGTGTCCAGCATACAGAGCAAACCCACTTCCAACCTTTGGATTCGATGTTTTCTTAGCCCAGAAAGTTTAAATCTCTGGCGAGATCCATCTTCTCCCCACCAGTGTGGAACGCAGCTGCTGGAAAAGCCCAAACCTCCCTTGCAAGCCCAAGCGTCGGCTGCTCCAACTGAACATTCCTTAAATAAAAGCAGCACCTGTGAGAAGTTTGAAAACCAAGTGAACCTAAAGAGCAGTTTTTAAGCCTCCTTTTGAAGTTTTTAATGCTATCTAGTATTGCAATACGTTGCATGCTCTGCTTTTCCAAGAGAAAAGCCGTTCTGAACGTTCCCAAGCCTCGTGCAAATCCAAAGGAAACGGTCCAGACCTTGCGGACGCTGTAGGCGAGGTTGGAATTTTTATCTAAAGAGGTTCAACACCCTCCATAAGAGCTTAAAAACAAACATTTATCCCACAAAAAATGCTAAGAAAAATAAAATCCTTTTTTTGTATTTTTTTTTGTAAAAAATACCAAAATATAGCATTGCTTTCAAGCACGATTAGTGTTTTGGATATTCACTTTAGTACTGGCCAGAGGATGAAGTGCTCTGTGTATCTCATTAGTCCTCGGTGCCATCGAGTGACCCAAAGAGAGACCAACTTGGCCCCCTAAGATGCCCAAAGTCATCGAGGGGCATCTGCAAACACTGCAAGACAAACTGCCCCCTCGGTTCAAACGGGGCTTGGGGAGACTTTAGTGGAATTTTGACCTTCAAAAATTGCACATAAAACCCAATGGTTGTTCCCCAGTAGGTGAATTTGAGAAGGAAAAGGGCCCCGGCCGAAGGGCTTCCTAAAATCCCAGGCTAGGGGAGGAGATTGAGCATGGATTCAGTTCCCTCATGGGACACTTGCCCTCCTAGGCCCTTTGCCCTGCGGATGGATGGAGAAGGAGAGGTTTTTCCAGGGGAAATGGGGAGCGGGCGCCTACCTGTGTCACCTCCGAGCTCTCACTGGAAAAGCCTGGCTCTTTCCTGATTGCCAAGGAAAGCCAAGAGGGATTTCCAGGGAAGTTGCTTGCTGTGAATACAGCCCATGATGAAGCTAGAGAAAATACCCTGTTTGACAAAGTGCTCTTGGGGAAATAAGTGGTTTTCCTTAAATCCATTCAGAATGGCAATTAAAATGAGAAGAGTTTCCCTCTGCAAAAACAACCCAAATATTCCATGCAAACACACGTGCGCACGGGTCAGATTCCGTGAGCACTCCGACTCCCTTGGAAGCTAACGAGCAAAGGTGATAACGAATCACCCCGATGTAATTGTCACCAAGCAAGCGCAGACTTGGCGGATGACAAATACCCAGAGCAATCCTGACCTAGGGAAGCCAGCGACGGAGCTTCCAGCCGCGGGGCGAAGACTCCGGCCGCCAGGAATGTGGCTGGAAAGGTCTCCGAACCAGGCGGAAATTCCAGGTGAGCTGGGGCAGAGCAGTAAACATGGGGCAGCTCTTCCCAGATTTCCTCCTGGCTGGAAACACCCTTGGGCACAGCTCTCAAGCAAGGAACCATCATTTCTTTTAGAAAGCGCTAAATCTTGTGCCGCAAACGCTTCCAGGAAGCCAAACACCTGATTTCTCCTAGGGAAAGCTTTGCAATAATATTCCTAAGTTCCCATGATCCAGAGCCTACCTTCTGCAAATGCCTTTAGGAGATAAGTCCTGGAATGGAGGCATTTCCCTGTCACCTGGTCTGAAGCCCTCCTCTGGCTTTATGGCAGCTGAACGTCACACACACTGGGAAGACGGAGTCTCCTCCCATAAACTAGACATAAAAATTCTGTTGGCTTTGCTATTTCTTTTACAGACACGCTGACTGACCAAAACCAAATCCTTTCGAAATTAAATAAATAAATATGTTGCTATGCTTTGCTTTCTACACTCAGAGAACATCTTTTAAACGGCGTATTCTTCTCACTGTCAAAAAAGGTCTACTTTGTGTTCTTCCGAAGGCCAAGATGTTCCTGTTTTCCGACAGTAAGAGCTGCTGTAGCACATTCAAGGGTAAAAGAAGGATCAACCAATCAAAATAAAAAACAAACATCACTGCCTGCTTCTGCTGGCTGAGATTAAATGGTCCCATTCCCAGTTCAAACAAGGCGGCTCTGCTGCTGAGGACTGAACAGCAGCAGTCGCTTCGAGTTCATCACCTCCTCGCCCCTCTTCTCCCTTCCTTTCCAGCAAATTCACTCCTTTGCTTCTTCCCCGGGATTCTGTGATTCCAATTTGCACTTGATCTTGTTCCAGTATTCGGGTGCCACGGGAGATTTGGGGTCGTGTGTGGAGCAGCAGAGACGGCCGTCCAGCGCCGAGGCCACCAAGGCTCCTTTCTCGTGATCTTTACAGAAGGAATGAGGGCAAAACTCACAGAACGAGACTGCGGGATTGCTACAGATGTCACACTGATGCCATGGGCATTCCCACTTTCCTGAAGAAAGAAGAGAGCCGGGAAGCTTGAGATTAGTAGATTGTTAGTGGCCTTTAATCCTTATTCCACTCAGTAACTGTTGAGGAGAACGCAAATAAACCCCACAAAAATCAGCTCCTAGGACAGCAGCTAAATCCTTGTCTCCCTCCCAAGAATCCGACTCCAAACAAGTGATATGAGAAAGACTATGTTTAATATAAATGAATCCTGCAACTCAACTCAGACATGTGAAACCAGCTGAATGCTCTTACCAAAAGGTGGCTGCGTCAAGTTAAGGCATAGGAGGTGGTATGCTTTGGGACAGTCCTTTTTATCACACATGACCAGTTCTCCCCCATCTCCACACTGGAAGCAGTTGTCTTCATGCATCTGCTTCTGCTCCGTTTTGATTTTCCGTTTCTTCTGCTTCAATTTTGCGTTCTTCACCTTCTCCTCGTTTGCTGTTGCAAATGCTGTCTGGCAATCGCAAACACAACACACGGTTACTTCACAAAGCCCATGCACTGACATGAATTGAATCAGTTTGGGGTTATTTGCAGGACTTTTGCGCCAATTAAATCTGCTCGAGAAAGTTTAAGTCACCCACACAGATATAAACTGATAATCTGCTAATTTTATGATATTATCCAAAGAGTGCTCTGCAGCAATGGGAGGCTTACTTGCTCATTGGGTTTCTTTCTCAAACAACAGGATTTGTGTCACTGCTGTCCCTTGCACAGGAGGATACACCACAAATGCAGACTGACAGAGGCAACTTTTATGGAACAAAAGCAATTTTGGGAAGGAAATTTTGCCAAAATTCCGTTTTCCTGCACGTACCTTTGGGCGCACGCCTAGAAAGCCACTGCAGTTCTCTGCTCCACAGTGGCATTCAGTCCTACCATTGCCAAGGCAATCCAAATTGTAGTTAAATGTTAACTCCATTCCTAAAACGCAAAGAAAACCAAGTCATCCACCCAGACCCACACACAAATGCCCTCTAGGTTTCTCTCTTCCTTGAGAGAACCTCAAGCTTCTGGAAATTTGATAGTTTCTCCGAATAGACACAGATTAGCCAAATTCCGAGGAAAATACCCCTCAATTTTGTTTTATAATTGCAAAGAAAGCTCATTCAGACAATTATAGGGACGGAGAATCACAAATGTGTTGAGGTTGGGTGGGACCATCGGGGCTCTTCTAGTTCAACCCTTCTTCCTCAGAACAGGGTCAACTAAAAGAAGAAATTGGACCCAATTTCTAAGCACAAATTTCACAGGGACACTCTATTTGCTTTTTACTTTTTTGCCTACAATACGGAAATGAATAAAGAAATTCCTGTAAATGTTGCTGTCATTAAGCAATTTCTGAGAAGGAAAAAAATATGGAAGTTGAGAACATTGCCATTTTAAGAGGAAAGTAAGCACAAAATTACTGGTTTTGGTTTTTTTACCTGCAGGAATATCACAAAGAGCAAAAAGTCCCACTCTAATGTCGCCATTCACTGTCCATTTCTGCGTTTCACAGTTTGGATTACAACTATGGTTCATAAAACGAGAATAATTCCCCTTTGGGCCAGCATCTATTATTCGGTCCTTCAAAGAGAAAGATAAACCCATGGTTAATACTGAGAGGGGCAAAAAAAGGCTCCTAATGACTCCTAATAAATTCATTTCTCTACTCCACAAAAAAAATAGCCCATCTAAGTCCAAAACAAGACAGAATAAGTCCATAAGGACTTGGATTTTTCTAGTGTACAACTAGAAATGAAACTTGTGGGGCTCAGTCTAAAGCAAAGGGCTCAGAGTGGAGTACGTTTCCAACACGGAATGATGCTCCTGTTAGGATTTTCTACCAAGTTCCAACTTTAAGCCCAGATTATCCCAGACAGGGAGTGATATTTACCTTTGTAACAGTTAACATATAAAAATTGGTGACGCTGTTTTCATGGGCTCGCTTGATCCGCAGCCTGCACTCCTCTTCATCAATCAGCTCCCCAACGTATTCATTCACAAACTCACCCTGAAAAACAAGAGGGAAAGACAGACTTTTTAATCCACACTTACTGCTTCTAATGTCTACAAAGTAGCACTGAAAAGAAGGTGTTTTCTATCATTTACTGTAATACTCACAATAAGCATTAAAGTTCTTGCATCTAGCAGGGTTAAGCAGATGTGCCCACTGATTATTTCTCTTCTAAGTAAAAAAGGCAGCACTAGAAGCAGCAGTTTCTGTATTCAGCACTAGCTTAAAACACTAAGTCCCTCCTATCTGGCAGTTCCCTGGAATCCTTTTGTCTCATGTTTATAAGAGGATAACATGGAAATACTCGTAGAACCCTAAGAGGACCCATCACAATGGGAAATATTTGCACTAGACAGCAGGAAACAGTCTGATTTTATTAGGGCTTTTAAGAGTCAAGAAGCAGCTTTGGAAACTCTGCAGTAACGAAGCTTTAATGAAACACAGATTATACAAAACCGGACTTCACCACTAAAACCATGTTTCCAAAGGGGCCCTTCAGGCCAACAGCTTTTGCATAATGGGATTTAGAGTAGCTGGGACAGGATGAGACCTTGACACATGGGGAGAAACACTGAGCTTTATCGGACAGGCAGTTGTCAATGGGTAAAAAACACTGTAAAAAGCAGCTTTATGGTACACCCGGTGTTTCAAGAGCAGCTCTCTCAAAATACAGGATAACTGGGTAACCAGCCCTACGCTGTCACGCTCAGGACCCTGTCCTGCCCCAGGAGGAGCTCCGAGCAGCCAGATCCTCACATGGGAAGCACTTGGATCAAGTTACTTCTTGGATGCACGCGGAAATCTCAGCCTGAAGCCAAACAAGGCTCCTCTGTCACCACCAAGTGACCATGCACTTGGGAGAGGAATAATCAAGCCAAGCAGGTCGATATCTAATGCAAATGGGCAAAATCAAAGAATTCACAGTTGAAATTACGATAGATGAGGCCTGAGCTTTCACCTTGATGTGGCAAGATCTCTTTAATGGCTCATCCTACACGCTATCCTAAACGTGGCATCACTTCATGATTTGGGAGGTGATTCAGAAGCTCTTTGCTTCAATCTATACATTCTGCTTACACTTGCAGCTTAAAGCTGGGAATACAACACAGCGTAAAGGAAAACCAAACCGATCCATATCCAGGGCCTGAGAACTGGGGAAAAGCATTCCCATGCTCCCGGCTCACTGATCTCATCCATGAGATGCCAACCATGCTCATATGTATTCCCAGTATCCTGAGGCTAATCAGTCCTCGCTGTTTTTTGTTGACACCACCAGAAATTTCTGCTTCTTCGTTACTTTTTCTCCATCTTCTTCAACTTTTGGAGCCTTTAAGGTTTGGGGTCCAGCACAGCCCGATCCCCTCCAGCCTTTCCTTCCTCCCCTGTGAGTTCTTTGGAAATAAATCCAGGATTTGAGTGGGATGCCAAGGAGGGTGGAAACAGCTGCTGTATTCCCGGACGTCCGGAAGGGTAATCCTGCAATCCCTCCCGCTCCCAACAACTGGCTCTCAGGAAAACGCAGCAAGTGCCTTATGGAGTAACATCTTTAAGAGGAAAAAGCAAAGCTCTCTCAAATAGGCTAAGAATCCATCATCTTAGCCTTATTTAGGCTTAGAAACCATCATCATTTTGTTCCAGACCACTTTCTCTTCCACAGCCATCCTCTTTCCTCCTGGAAGCATGAGACAGCCAACTCTTCCCTTCCCTCAATAGCATTCCCAAATTTACAATCATTTGAAAATTATTTCTCTGAGTAAAGAGCGGTTAAGACCCTGATTCAGAAAAATCAGCTGAGCTTTCCCTGTTATCTCCTCACCTCCCAAAGTTTCCCGTCTTTTTAATACAACACACTGATGGGAAAGTGCTGAAATTTTTGTTGCTTATCATTTGCAGCCTTCTCACAGTAGCACCACGCTAACGCGGGGCAATTCTACCTTTTTAATGTTCCTTTTTGTGCGCAGGCCCCATCCGCGCCGCTCGGTCTTGATGATTTCGGCGTCGGGGTAGAGCCTTTTGGTGAAGCACTGGTTCTGGCAGCGCTCGCCCGCCGGGCACACCTGCGGGTGGCACTCGTACTGCAGCATCCTGTTGAGACACTCCGACTCCAGGCCGCACGGGTTCTCGTCCGAGGGCTTGCAGTTGCAGCGAGGGATCTCGGACAGGTCGGCCACCTGAATCTGCACCTTCCCTATCACCTTGTTGGACTGCAGGGCAAAGAGAAAGAACAAACGATGGAGGCAACGCACGCAGCACAGCAGCGTCTTGGAGGTCCTCCTTTGACTGCAGAGGGCAGGCAATTCACTATCAGAATCACAGACTATTATTATAATTATATAAATAACTATTGCATCGTTATTTTCCCACTAAACCTTTTTTTTGTAGATTATTGTGCCAGGACAAACGTACTTCTCTGCAATCCAGGAGCAGACACTTAGCACGAGCTCTTATGGGTGGCATCTATTGCCACTCAGCTGTTAACTTCAGCAGGGATACACAGGGTTTAGAAAGGCCAGGCTTAAGCCACATATGTAAAGCCCATCAGATAAAATCACCACTCCAGGTAATCCAGCAGGAATCCCTCCCCAGCACTAGTACTGGTTTAACGACTCCTTTAAAGCACCCTAAGTTTAGCAAAGCTGCCCTGGGGCTTCTTCCAACTTACTTTAATATGTTTATAAGGTGGAGGCTTTCTTGAATTCCTTTCAATTTCTAGGGCTTCTTTACTTTCTCTTTGTGCTTTCAGCTCCTGGAAGCGTTTTGCTGCTTCTTCAAGTGCTGCGCAAGGGAGTTCAAAAGAGGAAGCAATTAGCACCAGCTACTGTTAATTAAACACATACAAGAATATACATATATATTTAAATGTGTTTTTTTTTTTCTTAAAAACAAAAAAGCTAGGAACTCTATGAGCAAAACACAAGCTAAAAAATGAGTTATTGCAGTATATCATGAAACTCTCTCCAATCTGCTACTGCTCAGTAGTTACTGAGCTACTGAATGATGATCCCATGCATTAGAGGCCAAGCTCTGTCTTCACATTTCCCACTTTCTGGAAGAACTCAACTTGCCCGCAACGATACACAATGGGAAGGCACTTAAAGCAAAATAGTTTTATCTGCAGTCAAGGGAGCTACATAATGTTGGCAGTTTTACGTGAACACAGAACACTAGTCACATAATATTCCCATGCAGGTTAAGTGGTGATGGAGACACAAACACGTGGAACTTTTGTCATAAACCACTATAAACTTTGTTTGATTTTACCTTTCTTGAAGGTCTTGTTAATACTAGTTTGCCCCTCAGCAAAGCTTTTATCTCCTTCAACATAAGGGAAAACTCTGCCCTGGTGTACCCAATAGTAGTCATGTGAACCAAAGAAAAATACTGGGAAGTCCCCGATATCATGTTTGAGGCCCTGTATGTTGAGAGGCACAGACCTGGGATTGCAGATCTCTGCTGGCCACCACCTGAAAAAGGAGAAAAAGAAGTAAAAATCTAAGTCCATAAATCCGTATGAGTTGTGAAGTGAAAGCTATTGTCTAAAAACAATTAAAAATCTTCCTTTCTTATGCGATCGAGGCTCCCTTTGCCTGTGAAGCTCCCTGCAAAACACAAACCGCCTCATTCTCCAAGTGCTAATTCCAAATGTTGGAAAAGTCTCGGCAAGAACCAGTTCCTGCTTCCTAGCAGTGAACTGGTTGGAGTGATTTCTGTGCAGGGCTGTAAAGGAAGAGGTATCCAAACTTGCCTGTAATTTCCCAGCTTGACCCAAACAATCTGCTTGTAACGTAGTTTCTTGCCAGCTTTACAGTCATTGCAATTCCAGCATCCTTCAGGCATTTCAATGTTGAGACACTCAGGGTGAAAGGAAGCTGGGCAGGATTCACAGCACAGTAATTTGCCACCTTGAAGCAAAGAAAGCTGGTTGAGAGGAGAAGGAGTCGCCTTCCTCTGGGCACAGTTATAGGGATTAATTTGAAGTTGTAGGTTCTAGACTTTGAGCTGCCTCCGAGGAAACTGATGGCAAAAGGGATCGAGCCAATTGGCAATGTTGGATTAAAAAAGATTAAAAGATTAAATGGAAAAAATGCACGGGGCGTTTATGTATAGGTTGTGACTCTTGCCTGCAGCAAAGGTGACTGCAAAGAGCAAAGGAGGATTTCATCATGAGGGAATAGGAAAACAGGGAAAACTTCCCAATCAGCATTGTCAGGATTGAATCCCTTGGCAAGCAGGGTGCATGGCAAAAATAAAACAAAACCCCACAGCCTATAGGTTGATCATTGCTTTTCTGCACCAAAAATGGTGTAAAATAGGAATTGTAACAAGCTTGGGTTTATTCTTTGAGAAGTTTACCTGTAGGGGTACTGTAAATTTAAAAGGAGATACTGCACAAGAGCTCTCCCCATCCCCAAAGTTCCCTTTCGGAGCAAAGGAAACGCAGCAGGGACAAGGTTATTTCTTCAATTTTACAGGTATTTGGACAAAAGTTCTTTTGGCTGGTTTATATTCTGGCAGATGCAGTAACTGCGGAGAGCCAGAGCACATCTCCAAGCCACCAGGAAGAAATAAAACAGCTCATAAGATAGCACTTGTTTATTTATATTTTTTTATATATACACATGCACATACACATATATATGTGCGTGTGTGTATATATATATATATATATATATATGGGTATATAAACAAAAATTTAGTAAGTTTTGGGGTCTCAGACTGAAAGCTGGGTGGGATTTGTGTGCATTTCACGCAGTTTTGGACCACCAAATCAAAGGAAGTGACAAGGGCAGCATTTAACCATTTCTTAGAAAATTCTGGTCACCTATAGACTTGAAAGAAAGTCCTTGCATTAATCAACTACTGCATATTGCAATAAGCATTCCTTAAACAAATCAGTGACATGATCAATACTGTATTTCCTCTGCTAAAAAATAATAATAATATCCAACCAGGCAGACTTCCCTGAGCTCCCCAAACCTCCAAAAAAGTTTCAATTTTCAAAACCATTTTTGCAAATGTTGTCTCAGAGGAAATACAGCCCCAGCACGAATTACTGCAACAATATCCAACAGGGTCAAATGCCAAGTGATGCAAAACCAAAGCAAAACGGGAAAAAAAGTAAAAAAACAACCAAATACACAATTTTCAGTGCTAAGCCAGAGGCAAACCAAATAAATAAATAATGCAACTTTGCTCTGAGGATGCATTAGTAAGATAATCATTCGAGCTAAGCAGAGGGCTCAAAATAATTTTTGGTTTTGGGAATTACACAAAACACTCAATGCCGTCCGTGTTAGAGCATTAAAATAACCTCACTTTAGAAGGGTTAATCGGGCACCATTCCGGAATCCTGTTAGGAATCAAATTCCAGGGGGAAGAAAGCAATCCCTCTGGGGGCTTTTATGGACCTTGGAGTCTCTCTCCGTGAGTATTTGGGATGCTACTTAGTGTGAAACTGAGTGTCTCCTGGTGAATTCCCGCTGTTCCTCTCGGAGCTGCAGTGTTTTCCTTGGCATCCCATGGTCGCTCGCACTCAGGGAGCTGGGCTCAGTCCCATGGGATAAAGGGGCACCCGCTGGCCCAAGCCCAGCCCCATGGAGCACGAGGCCCAAAGGCTACAGACAGACACACGGACAGAAGGGAAAACCCTTCCCAGCAGCTTGGGATCTCCTCGGGAGCGGCAACAGCACCGATCCACGGAAAAATCCTCTCTCGGGGTGTGCAAACTCACCCTAAAATGAATTGCAACAGAGCATGCCCCTCTTCTCCCTTAAATAAAACCCAGTTAAGAAGCTGTCGGGTTTTAACCCGCTGAACTGCAACACCATGAGGCTCCAGTTGGCTCCTCTTTGCCTTGTTGTGCAAATAGTTCCCTCAAAGCCAGAGGAATTCAGGTGAGCTACAGATCCCGAGAACCTCTGGTGAGGGGGACTGAGTGACATTAATTATTTTAAGCCCTTTAGTAATTAACAAAAAATGGCCAACAACATGAAGACACGCTCACAATAACCAAGGTTACTAAAAGCAACGAGTGGTGCTCGACAAGCAGACATTTCTTGTTTGACTTAAAGAGAAAGAAATCATAGAGAAAAGCAAAAGTAAATCAAAGAGAAAGAAACTATTTTGGTTACCTTTCTCACATTTCTTTTTGGAAGCTGACGAAGGAGGAGGAATCATAGGTAATTTCATCAACTCAGCACGATTTGATTCATTCAGTAGGTAGTGGGACTTATAGGCATATGAACTGAACATGGGGTCTGAATGATCCTGCACTACCAGCCCTATACGAAACAAACAGAAAGAGATGAGTTGCAATGAAACTACCCATGATTCCGTAAAGGAGAAAATAAAATCAATCAACTAATGCATATATACATATAAGGGTGAATGGAAAGAGATAAAAATGAAGAAAAAAGAAAAGGCTGACAGGAAAGGTTTCTTTACTAACAGAGAGGTTGTGTGTTGGAGAGGCTAAATTCGGTTGCACAAACCTACACTGAAAAAGCCATTTCTAAGGGCAATTTCGATGGTGCTTTTAGTTTTGCTATGTGCATTTACAGAGAAACCATCCAATGAAACATTTGGCAGCAGTCAAGGCCGTTCTGCCTGCACTTCCAAGGATGCATTTGTGCTTTTTCTTGGGTCCACGGGGCGCCGAGAAGCACAGACTGAAGCTCTAGCTCGGAAGAGGAACCCAAAGCAAGAGTCTAGCAGCACGGAGCAGATGAGCTATGGAAATAGCCCCAAATCTTGCCCTAGGGAGCAGATGCTGGATGGAGGGTGCCCCAAAACCTGCTATAGGGAGCAGGGTGCCTGCCCGCCCAAAACCTATGTCCTTAAAGGGGTTCATAAAGCACTTAGGAGCTCCTAAGTATGTGAAATAGAAAGGGCTGAGAGAAGGATAGTCCAAGATGCGAATGCCCAATCTTAAGAGCTCCTGGATTTCCAGGGTCTGGGAATAAGCAAGTTTTAACTGTTCTGCAAGCGTTCTCACATCCGCATTCCCACGCCTTGTGCTTAAATCCGAAACATTACCCAAGTTGCTCCTTTCTACTATCAGCTAAAACTGATCAACCAACCACACATCCCACGCCTAAAGGGGGGCTCCTGGGCTAGATCATAAAATGGGAGCCAAAGAGCAGCTTTCCCAGAAAATCCTTAAATACATCCCGTCCAACACGAGTGGGAGGCCTCCATTTTACGGCTTTGGGTACAGCGTCCGCAGGCAAAACTTGGACAAGATTAATCAAGAGATTCATCTCCTGATATCAAGATTATTTCGGAAACAAAGGGCATCAGGATTCCTGGATCTTTCAAGTCAGCTTTGGACATCCTGGGTAGCTGGGCACAGCTTCAGAGAAGCTGCTTGAATCGTGCAAATCACTTCACTATTGCAGCTTACGACTGTGTTTCTAAATTGGCAGCAAGTCAAAGATTGATGGAAAATCCCGATTCTCCAAGCCCGTCACTGCTTTTCATTCACATTCTAGCCCAAACTCAGTTTTTACAGTTGAGATTGAAGACGTTTTTGGCTGCAGCACAACTCGCTAAAAGCCTGGAAAGACAAATTTCTAACCCAAATGTTCCAACTGAGGAAGATCCACAGAACCCAGTCTGTCGTACAGACCTTGATGCCAGACTAACCACAAAATTGGAGATAAACTACATAAAACTGCCCTGATTTAAATATTATGGAACTTGGTCTACCTACCACAGAAATAGCACCAGTGTTTGATACAAACTGCCCCAAAACATTCAACATTAATCACACGTTTTGGCTAGCTATGTGTCAACGACACAGCAATTGGCTATGTATATGTATATACATAAGTATATATATTATGTATATAATATTTATATACACACACACGCCCACATATATATATATATAAAAGTCTGTTATAGAAGAGCATAAAGACACAATATCAAAGTTTCCAAAACTAAACCTCCAACTGAATGAACGCAAGCAGAATCTGGGTTTATTAGAGATTTCTACTCTTTACTATTTAGTGATTTTCCAAAGCTGTCGATTAGAATATACGCAATGTAAAACAGCTGAAATTATCTGAATAGCTCATATTCAGATATGTGAAAATATCTAAAATTACTATTCAAAAACCTAATTGTGATTCATCTGAGGGAATCACAGAATGGCTGAGGTTGGAAGGGACCTCTGGAGATCAGCTGGTGCAACAAGAAAACCTATGTTTGCATTTTGGAATAAAACAACTGATGCCCCCAAACTTTTCAACTTATCTGGCAGAAGTCAAGGGACTGAAGAGCCATAACAGTAATCAGTAGGGGAAAAAAAATTAAAAAATGAAAAAAAGAAATTTTAGTATATGGAAAAGAAATCAACATAAAACTCATTTACGTGGTATTGTGTGAATGTTTTCTTTCCAAGTACTCAAATGTGATGGTTGCTATAAATTAAAGTGAATTCTTCTAACTCACAAGTACAGCCTACCTTGTGGACTTAAAAATGGAACAGTTTTAAGTGTGAAACAAGCCCATTCTGCTTAAGAGCCTGTCGGGGAGTAACACAGCACTGCAACCACCCACTTTTCCCCCCCACTGTCAACACAAGCATCTCTGGCTATTTCTGAATAGCGATTATTAAATAGCAAATAGAAGTCTAACAAGAACTGTTTACTATGTTGAGGGGAAAAAATAAAAAAGAGGAAGCACTAAAATCCAAGGAGGAAACCCCCAAAGGAATTTTTATGTTTTTTTTTAAATCATTTATAATCATTTTTAAGCACTGAACTGTACAATGATCACAGAACTATAAAACAGAGGGGAAGAAAACCCAAATTGTGCTCACCTCTTGCACAAACGAAACAAAAGCCTACATTTACAGCTGATGAGGAGTGATTCCTTTTGGAATGGTTACTACAGATGAGAATGTGGGATGACACAAACAAGCTTCCTGCAGCAATACAGCCATCTCCTGAGTGATAGGCAATGGGACATCTGAAACATCTCACCATGCGACCTGTTCAATATAAATGCAGAAAGAAAATGCACCAGGTCACCCTGGAATCAGGATATGGTAGAAGGCACCACACAGACAGATGCAAGATTGATTTTTAATCCCATCGAAGTACTGAAGAGAGACATTGACATCTTCAAAAGGAAAGTTTCACTTAAGCGGGGAGTTAAATTTCACTTTAAAGTGGTGTTGAAAATCATAGAATCATAGAATGCGTAAGGTTGGAAGGGACTTTAAAACAAGACAATAAAAAAATACATCATGGTTTTAACTCTGTTTTAGACCATTTTAAACCTGGAGTCTGCTTGTTCTGTTTAAACATTTTGGTTTACTTCTAAAAGGAGAATTTCCTTCTGGAAAGTAACTATTCTGCAGGCCACTGGCAAGCATCTTTTAGAAAGATGCTTCAAGTCGGTATAACTAACCTTGCATCAGGGCCAGGCATTCAACAACTCCAAGCAACTCAATATTACAGATATACTTAAAAAAGAGGTTTCATGGTATTTTACCACCAACGAGAGCTTCCTGTTAGCGATATCATTAAAAATACCCCTTTGCTCCCACATGCTGCACTGAGAGGATAGTTAAACTCATTGTGGGGATGTTTGGGGGTGTCCTGGCAGCGGGGCGCTCACCTTTGCTGGCCTTGTGCATGTCCTTGTCCACGGAGCAGGCGGTGCAGCAGTGCTGGGGGCAGCGGAAGCCGCGCGCCTCGAACAGCGCCGTGGCGAACTGGCGCACGCAGGCCTCGTGGTAGAACTTGCCGCAGGCCGCCACGGCGCAGCGCTTCACGTCCTTGCCAGGGAGCTTGCACGAGAAGCACGTGTGTTCCCCTGCGGAGAGGGCAGCAGTTTGGTGGAGATTTGCATCTTGCAAGAGGGGAAAAATGCCTGAACCGGACACCGCTTCAGGCTGCGTGGATGCCCTTCCTTAAGGACTGTTGCTATAACCCACTGTAAGGATGGAATTGGTGCTCACGAAGTCCCTTGTTATGATTAGACTCAGAGTAATGCATTGCTGGTTCTTGTACTAGGTATTTGTCATGTAGCAAACAAGAATTTGGCCTTAGAAGTTAAAAATAAAGTAAAAAAAATAAAAATTAAAAAAAGGACGGAAATAAAGGGGGGGAAAAAAAAGGACGGAAATAAAGGGGG
>JAUBOD010000480.1:1863-14715 GCA_032353885.1 Nothura maculosa | reverse complement strand
AATATGTTATTGCTCCAAATACAGGTTTCCTGAAGCTCATCAGTCATGGAACTTCATCTGCAGCCACTTTTACTTCGAAGCTGCAGGGGTAGTTTGGAAAACAGGGTAATGGATTGATGAGTGATCCCTGGGAGCTGGGGATGGAGAGGGAAAAGCGGGAAGCCAGGTCCTGACCAGAGGGTCACTGCTCCACAATCAAGTCTTCCAATCCCTTGGGATTTGCCTACAAGCTCTTGCATAATTGCAGCTCTCTGGTGAGTAGTTCCGCTAATACGAATCCAATTGGAGGGAATTGATCCCTCTCCCATAGTTTACAGATCCATTCCCAAATCCCATTACCATCGACGAGTCTTTGCAGCGCTTATCTGCTGCCTCGAGCTCCTGGTCTTTCTTCCCAGTGCACCGTGGATTTGCTGGAGAACGAGTCGGATCCGTGGGTTAATTGTTATTAGCATGGGATTGAGGAAGAGAGCGGGATTGGGAAACACATCCCTGCAGCGCCCGGTGCCACTGCCACTTCCCACCAGCAGGTAGCAGCAGCCTGCAGCTTCCCTGGAATTGCAGCTTTCTCGGGAGCACCTTGGGCTAATCCCAAGTATGGTGCTTATCCCTGCAGCTGGAATATCCTGGTCTTCCAGGCTTTTATCCCCAGGAAGCTCAAGGCAGGGCTGGGATCTTGGGGAGGGTTTGCAGGGCCCGGCAGCACCGGCACCATCTGCCTTTCCCAACGGAGCCGGCGGTGCCGGTTAACAAGGAACTTTCTCCAGGAGATTCCCAATCCCACAGCTCCGCTGCAGCCGGGACCAGCCCAAGGAAAAGGTGGAGAACAGACTCGCTTGGAGTGCGCTCCGCAGGCAGCCCTGTCCTCCCGAGCGGCCAAAACGAGCAAAAAACAATTATGGAAAAGCTGCTTTTCCACCCCTTGGCCTCCGAGCCCTTTTTCCCCGGAGCCAAGAGCCCTGGGAATTCATCGCCACGTGCCGGGATGTAAACGGGAGTCGGGAAGCAGCAGGGGAAGGGTTAGCGGCCACTGTCGGGAGGGCTCCCGAGGCCTCGGAGCCGCCTTCCAAATTGGTAGGAGCTTTTCCGGCCTCGCAGCAAGGAGTAGGCAGAAAATGACGGAGATAACGCCCTCCATTTCCTGCAAGGGGATAATGATCCCGGGAAAGGCTGCTCCGACGCTCTTTAAATGCATCTTAGGAGCACGTCTCCCACCGCAAAATTGGGTGTAACGAGAGCAGTCGGGCTCTGCTGCTCCCGCCCTGCGTCTGCAGCGGCTCCGAACCTTCCCGGCGATGGATTTTCCAAGGAAAAGTGCCTCTTTGGAGAGGCCTCGGCACAACAGAGGCTGGGATTTATGGCTCAGGATTATGGGGTTCCACAGGCAGAGTGCACAGGGAGCATCCCAGGAATCCGCCTGGGGATGTTCCATGTCTCCCGCTGCAGCCGCATCCCGGAATCCGGGGCGCCGTAGGAATTTGCCATGGCAAAGGCCGCACACAGCCCACCCCAGAGCCCCAGATCCGGAGCATCCCTCCCATCCGCGCCCTCCCAGCACCACTGGAGCCTCGGCGGCGCTTCAAGGCTTTAATCACGACAGCGACTCCGGGCTCGTTACAGAGGAGTTTACAACAAAGACCATTTCTCCATACAAAGGCAACGGAAAACGTTTCAAGTAAGAGCGTCCCCCCCGAGGATCCCGCATCCCGGAACGCGCTCCCAGGAAAAGGCAGCGCTCGGAGCCGGGACGCGTTCGGCAGGAGCAGGACGAGCGGCTCCCGCGGCCGCCCTAAGGCACTCGATGGGCGAGCTCCAGGCTGCTCTTTTCCCCCAAAAAGAGCCAAGGAAAGAGGCTGCCCGAGGGGCTTCTCTCCCGCAGGGAGAAGGGCAAGGCCAGCGGGTTCCCGAAAGGCATCGGCACGTTGGGAGCACTGCTTAATAAAACCCCATAGAAAACTGAAGCAGCAGCAGCAGCAGCAATTCTTATCGAGGGACCTAAACTGAAGGAGGTTGGGGACATAATTTAAAAAAATAAAAATGGCAAAAGTAGCAAAATATATGATTTTTTTTGTTCTTTTTTTTTCCTTTTTTTTTTATATATATATATATATATATATATAGCAACTGATATCTACCAGCCACTAGTACCTTCCTACCCAACCGGTATATCTCTGGTAACAACCCTTTGCAAAAGACATGTAAATATATATTCATATTTATACATATTTTTCCGCTATGTACAGGAGACTCCTGCTTGGAAGCGCCGGCGGGAATATCCCGGCGGGATCGTCCCTGGCAGCTCAGTGGCGCCGGAGCGCGCCGGGAAGGCGCTGCGGCAGGCAGGGCTCGTCGGGCAGCGGGTCGTGCGCGAACACCGAATCCTCCCCGGAGGAGCACGTGGAGCTGCGGGTGTCCGGGAAGGCGGGTGAGTACTGGTCGAGCGGCACGGAGAGATCCAGGTATTCCTGGAGGGAAAGGAGAGCGCGTTGGGATGCGGGACACACGGCAGGCCGCGGCGCCGGCGCCGCCGCGCACCTGGTTGGCGGTGAGCGCCACGACGCGGTCCAGGTCCTCGACGAGCTGCTTGAAGGTGGGTCTCTGCGAGGGCACCGCGTGCCAGCAGTCCCGCATCATCATGTACCTGTGGAGGGGACGGGATGCGCGCGGTGACGCGGCGGCGCCCGGCGCGGTGCCGCCCGCCGCGGCGCCACTCACAGCTCATGCGTGCAGTTGCTGGGCTTGTCCATGCGGTGCCCTTCCTTGAGCAGCTTGAAGAGCTCCTCCACGGGCACGCCGGGGTAGGGCGAGCCGCCCAGCGTGAAGATCTCCCAGAGCAGCACGCCGAAGGACCAGCTGCGCGGGGCGCGCATCAGACCGCGGTGCCCGCGGTGCGCGCCCGCCGTGCCCGCCGCGCCACGCACTTACACGTCGCTCTGGTGCGTGTAGATGCGGTCAAAAAGGGCCTCGGGTGCCATCCACTTCACCGGCAGGCGGCCCTGCGGGGCACCAAGGCTCAGCGCGCTTGGAACCCCGGCGGCGGCACCGGCACTGCGGTGGTGCCGGTACCGGCGCCGCACGCCCGGCACTCACATTCGTCGTCTTCTTGTAGTAGTCGATGTGGTGGACGTCGCGCGCGAGGCCGAAGTCGGCGATCTTCATGACGTTGTCCTCGGTGACCAGCACGTTGCGGGCCGCCAGGTCCCTGTGGATGCACTGAGCGGAGCGGGCGCCGTGAGGAGCCGCCCCGCTGGGCAGCGCCGAGCGGAGCCCCCGTGGGCGAGTCATGCGGGCCCCATGCACACCCTATACGCACTCTATACGCACCCCATGCACACCGTATATGCACCCTATAGATACCCTATCCACAGTCCATGCATACCCTGTGCATCCCCATTCCCACCCTATGCATGCCCCATGGGTGCCCCATGCATGTACCCTGTGCACACCCCACATATGCTCCACGTTTGCCCCATGCTCAACCCATGCTCACCCCATGCTCACCCCACATTTGCCCCATGCACACCCCACATTTGCCCCATGCTCACCCTCTGCACACGCCATGCACACCCCACGTTTGCCCCATGATCACTTCACGTTTGCCCCACGCTCACCCCATGCATGCCCTCTGCACGCCCCAAGCTCACCCCACATTTGCCCCATGCTCACCCCATGCATGCCCTCTGCATGCCCCATGCTCACCCCACGTGTGCTCCATGCTCACCCCAAGCTCACCCCCTGCCTGCTCCATACACACCCACGCACACCCCACATTTGCCCCATGCTCACCCCACATTTGCCCCACGCACACCCCACATTTGCCCCACATTGGCACCATGCTTGCCCCATGCACACCCCACGCACTCCTCACATTTACCCCACGCACACCCCACACTCCCCCCGCACTCCCCACCTTCTTGGAGGCCAGGTACTCCATGCCGCGGGCCACCTGGTAGGCGCAGGACACCAGGTCCTTGAAGCAGAGCTGCTCGCGGGGCGCGCGCGCCGGGTTGTAGCAGTACTCCATGCCCGGCGGCCGCCGCGCCTGCAGGTACTCGCGCAGGTTGCCCTTGGCCGCGTACTCCACCACGACGTAGAGGGGACCTGCGGGGCGCCGTGCTGAGCGCGGGGCCGACCCCGGTGCCGCGCCGCGCCGAGCGCCCCCGCTGCCGCTCACCGTCCTGCGTGCAGGCGCCCAGCAGGTTGATGATGTTCTTGTGCTTGCCCATCATCTTCATCATCTCCATCTCCGAGATGAGGTCCGACAGGTCCTTCTCGGTGGCATCGGCTGCGGCGGGCAGGGGGGAAAGGGTCACTCGCGTGTGGGGGGGTTGGCGTGGGACCCCATGGGGACCCCATGGGGAACCGTGGGACCCCGTGGGACCCCCCGCCACTCGTGGGACCCCGTGGGACCCCCCACCACCCATGGGACCCCGTGGGACCTTGTGGGACCCCCACCACTCATGGGACCCTGTAGGATCCTATGGGACCCCGTGGGACCCTGTGGGCCACCGTGGGACCCGTGCCACTTGTGGGACCCCATGGGACCCTGTGCGACTCCGTTGGACCCCATGGGACCCTCTGCCACTCATGGGACCCTGTGCAACTCTGTGGGACCCTGGCCACTCATGGGACCCTATGGGACCCCATGGGACCCTGGCCACTCGTGGGGCCCCATGGGACCCTGTGGGACCTATGGGACCCCATGGGACATCGTGCAACCCTGGCCACTCGTGGGACCCTGTGGGACCCCCGCCACTCATGGGACCCGATGAGCCCTTCTGCCACTCGTGGGACCCATGGGACCCCATGGGACCCCGTGGGACCCCCACCACTCATGAGACCCCACTCACCCTTGAGCATCTTCACGGCCACTTTGGTGACGCGGTTGGGCTTGTCCTTGTCGAGGCCGATGGCCTCGGCCAGCACCACCTGCCCGAAGCAGCCTTCCCCCAGCGGCTTGCCCAGGATGAGCCTGCGGAGAGGAGCTGCCGTGCGGTGCCCTCCATCCCGGCGGGATCCGGGGGGTATCCGGGGGGTCCTCACCTGTCCCGGGGCAGCTCCCAGCGCGGGTCCTCAGGCAGCTCGTACTCGGAGACGCCGGCCAGCACGGGGGTGCCGCTGGAGGAGAGGCGCGAGGGCCGCACGAGCAGCACCCCCGAGTTCATGGAGGAGCTCGAGTCGGCCGAGACCTGCGCGGGAACGTGGGTTACCGGGGCGCCGCGGCGGCCCCCGTCCTCAACCGCTTTAATTAACGCGTTCTCATTAACACCGAGAGCGTTTCCATGAACCCCGAGAGCGTTTCCATGAACGCCGAGAGCGTTTCCATGAACGCCGAGAGCGTTTCCATGAATGCCAAGAGCTCTCCGGAGCCAACACGCTGCAAATCCCTCCTGTATCCCGCACGGGGACAATGATCCGGGCTCTGCACAGAGCCCAGGGTCTTCCCTGTCCATCCTAAAGCGCGGAGGGAGGGTAGGTGCAAGAAACCCCCTCTCTACTTTCTGTTACCTGTCTGCGCAGTGGGATGCTCTTGGCCAGCTTGTGCACGGCCAGCTGGCTGTTGAAGTCGCTCTTCTTGGCGCCGCTCCTCATCTTGTAGATGATGACGGTGAGCACCATGCAGGAGATGAGGAAGGCGCCCGTGCAGTAGATGATGATCTCCAGGTAGAGCGGGGACGTCATCATGGTCGGGGCGTCTTCGAGAGCTGGGGCGACGCACGGGGCTGTGAGCGCCGCGGGATCCGGCGGCTCCCGGAACGGGGATGGCCCCGGGGGGTCCGTGGCCCTGTGCTCCCGGGAGCGAGCGGGAGCCCCGGAGCGGCGCCGGGAGCCCGGCCGTGAGTGTGGGCAGCGCTGCGGGAGCTGCTCCAGCAGCTTCCCTGGCATGGGATGCAGCGGCTCCCATAACATGGGATGCAGCGGATGCCACGCCATGGGATGGGCTCCCCCCGCACGGGATGCAGGAGCGCCCCTAGCATGGGATACAGTGGATCTCACGGCATGGGATGCAGCAGCTCCCGCAGCATGGGAAGCAGCAGTGCCCCAGCTTGGGATGCAGGAGATCCTGCAGCATGGAATGCAGCAGCTCCCGCAGCATGGGAAGCAGCAGTGCCCCAGCTTGGGATGCAGCAAATCCCACAGCACGGGATGCAGCAGTTCCCAGCACGGGATGCAGCAGCTCCCACCAGCACTGGGCACTGCAGGCCCCCATCCCACCCCCCGAGAAGAGCAGAGCATCGGAGCGGTGCGAGCGGATCAAGCGCGGCCGGCGGAGCTGCGCCTGGAGCGGCCAAGCCAGGCAAGCGGCATCAGCCACGGGCTACGGATTGGGCTGAGAACGGCCAAGTTTGGGGCTGCCCCCAAACTTCCACGGCCGCCTTAGCAGGGATTGGAGAGCAGCCAAGCGCCGGCACCCCCATGCGGATGGAGCCCCCCGGTTAGATGCACCCCTGTATGCATCGCCGGGCCAGGGAGAGAGCCCATGGGATAAGGGGACACATCCCGGCGGCTGCGTGCGCCGCATCCCGCTCCCCGCACCCTCATTAGGCTTCAGGGCACACGGTTCCCTAAGGATAACATGGCAGGGCTCTCTCCCGGACCACAATGCATACGTCACGGATCAGGGCGGGAAAGAGGGAGAGGAAAAGGCCAGGAAGAGGAGTATATACCTTCGAGAACTGTCAACCATGCAGAGTGATGGGAGATCCCAATAGAGTTACCCGCCAAGCACGTATACTCCCCCGCATCCTCAAAGGAGACATTCCTTAAGTGAAGCACTTCCATTTCCTTGTCGGTGGTGTTAACGCCAGCCGTCTGGAGGGCGAAATGGAAGGGGAAAGGGACAAGCGGAGCGCGTGAGACCTCCAGGGAACAGAGGAAGAGGAGGAGAGCGGGAGGAGGAAGGCGGTGCTCGCCGGAGCGCGCCGAGCCCAGCCACAGGAGACCCCACGGATGACCACTCATCCGGGCGGCACCATGGAACATGCTCCCAATGGGCACCATGGAAAAACAGCAGCACGGGAGGCCATCCCCAACCACCACCTCTCTCCAGGGGGACACACCGGGAGCGCCAAACCCAGCCGGCCGCACACGGAGCATTTTTCCCTGTTTCCAGTCACTTCATTTGGCCTTTTTTTTTTTTTTCCTTTTTCTTCTTTTTTTTTTTTTCGCACCAGGAAACAAGAGCGGAGACAGGAGAGGCCGGAGCGGCGCCGGCGTTACCTGCGGCGCGCGGGCCGGTCACGGTGAGCCAGGCCGACTGCGTGGCCTCGCCAATATAATTGGCCACCTTACAAACATACTCCCCGCTCTCGGCCTCCGTCACATTGCGGAGGGTCAGCACCTCCGCATCGGAGCTATTGATTCCCGAGCGCTGGAACAAACCAACAACACAGGCGGTCACGGCGCGCCGGGCGGGAACGGTGCCGCAAAGGGGCAGGGGGCGGCGCTGGCTGGGAATGCTGTTGCACGGGATGCTCAGCGGGCGGGAAGGACATGGAGCGGAGGCTCGGAGCCTTCGCGGGAATGTCGTCCCCTGGGAGCTGGAGGACGCAGCGGCCGCATCCGTGCGGAGATGCCGGGATGTGCGCGGCGCCGGGGGGGTTACCTTGAGGATCTGCACGTAGGGCAGGTTGTCGGGGCCGATCTTGCTGCCGTTGACCTCGATGTGCTTGAGCCACTGGATGTGGGGCTGCGGGTCGCTGTACACCTTGCACACGAACTCCACGTTGCTGCCCAGCGCCACCGTCTTGTTGGCTGGCAGCCCGGCCTGCAGGATGGGCCGGTGCGGGGAGCGCTCTGCCGACATGGGTCAACGTCGGCATTCCCGGGAGCCACATCCCGGGAGCCGCTTCCTGGGCGGCCCACCATGCTCCCAGCACGCAACCACCCCTCCTGGGATGCTCTGACCCTTCCGGGATGCTCCTGCCCTTGCTGGGATGCCCTGCTGCTCCTGGGATGCAATCGCCCCTACTAGGATGCTCTGACCTTTCTAGGATGCTCCTGCCCTTTCCGGGATGCTTCTGCTGCTCATGGGATGCAACTGCCCCTCCCAGGATGCTCTGACCTTTCCCGGGATGCTCCTGCCCTTGCTGGGATGCCCTGCTGCTCCCGGGTTGTAACTGCCCCTCCTGGGATGCTCTGACCCTTCCGGGATGCCCCTGCCCTTGCTGGGATGCTCCTGCTGCTCATGAGATACAACTGCCCCTCCTGGGATGCACCTGCCACTCCTGGAACGCTCCTGCCCTTCCTGGGACACACCTACACTTCCCGGGGTGCCCATGCCCTTCCTGGGATGCCCCTGCCCTTCCCGGGACACATCCGCTCTTCCCGCGCTCTGCTCACCCACGACGTCCAGCTGGTAGGTGTGGTTGATGCTCCCGTACTTGTTCTCCACGATGCAGGTGTAGTTGCCCTTGTCCGAGGGCACCACCGAGTCCATGATGATGCTCCAGGTCGCGTAGCGCACCTGGGAGACGTGGCGCCCGTGAGCCATTCCCGGGCACCATTCCCGGGATGCCGGGATGGGCATCCCGGGGGCTGTGCATGGCTACCAGGCAAGCGCCCTCCTCCCTCTCCCCCAAAGCAGCAAATGCAGACAGCAGGGATGCAAAGCAGGGATTTGGGATGCTCATGCGGAGCTCGCGGGAGGAGGCAGCTTGGCCCCTAGGGCCAAACAGCCCCTTCCTCCTCCTCCTCCTCCTCCTCCTCCTCCTCCTCACAGGCACCGTGCAAAGCGCCGGCTCCGCTCGCACCGGCACAGGATCCGGTCCCGGCACCGGCACACCGGGCAGCGCTACCTTGTAGCCGCCGATGCGGTGGTCGGGCTTGAACTCCTTGCCGTTCTTGAGCCAGCGCAGCGTGGGGTTGGGCGTCCCCCCCGAGGGGCACTTGAACTTCACCGTCTTGGCGGCGGGGACGGCGTGCAGCTTCTTCTCCATCTTCTCGGGGTAGGTCCAGTAGGGAGCCACGGCCTCTGCGGAGGGCGCGCGGATGTGAGCGCGGCCGGGGGCACCTCGCGGCGTGCGCGCGCCCGGCGCTCACGTACGGTTGGCCTTGGAGCTGTCGGCCTCCTTCTCCTCCGAGGAGGAGTCGTCCTCGTCGTCATCGTCCTCGGCCGAGGGCAGCGCGTCTGCAGGGGAGGGAGGGCTCAGCACGGGCAACGCGGCCACGTGTGTTCCCGGGAAAACACGGGCATGTTTTCCATGTGCTGAGGTGCCCGTGGCTCCGCAGGAGGGCATCCTATGGGCTGCAGGATGGACGGCACTGCCGCCAGCCTCCGCATCCCGTGGCGGCCTCGCTCCGGCCTCTGCGATGCCTGGCGCGGATGGCACTCCGTGGCACATGGCACGGATGGTGCTCCGTAATGCCCAGCGCGGATCACACTCCGTGATGCCCAGAGTGGATGGTGCTCCGCAATGTCTGGTGCGGATGGCACTCTGCGATGCCCGGCGCGTGCGGCGCTCCGCGATCCCGGGCATGGATGGTGCTCTGTGATGCCCGGCACGTGCGGCGCCCCGCGATGCCCGGTGCTCCACGATACCGGGCGCGGATGGCACTCCGCGGTGCCCGGCACGGATGGCGCTCCACAATCCCGGGCACGGATGGTGCTCCGCAATGCCCGGCGCGGACGGCGCTCCGCAATCCCGGGCACGGACGGCGCTCTGCGATGCCCGGTGCGTGCCAAGGAGCGCAAGCGAGTGCGCGCAAGCAAGCGGGCAGCGGCGGCTCCGGCGGCGCCCTACGCACCTGAGACATTGACGGCGAAGTAGGTGGTCTCGCTCCCCGAGGGGCTGTTGGTCATGCAGGCATAGAGCCCCGAGTCCTCGGGCCGCGCGTCCCTGACCTCCACCTCGTCGCCCGTGATGCGCGTGCGGTTGCTGTCGGCCAGCTGCAGCCCGTCGCGCACCCAGCTGATGCTCTGGACGTCGGGGCGCAGGCGGCAGCGCAGCTGCAGCAGCTCCCCCGGCTGCGCCGCGTGGGCCTCCACTCGGACGTGCGCGCGGGGCAGGGCTGCAAGAGGGGCGAGAGCGGGAGGCGGCGGGAAGCGGCGGGAAGCGGCGGGATGGGGGTGTTAAGGGATGGTAAGGCATGCAGAGCGAGCGGAGCTGCGTGCGCCGGGCGGAGTGGATTTATTGGCACGGGGAGAAGTGGGATCGGGATGGCCCTGGCAGCTGCTCCCGCGCGGCAGGGGCTGCAGCTGCCGTGCGTGGCACCTGTGCGAGCGGCACAAAGCGCCTCTGTGTGCGGCATTCCCGTATGGATGCGCTCCCTGCGGCGCCCGCCTGTGCTCCGTGCAGCATTCCCGTATGGATGCGCTCCCTGCGGCGCCCGCCTGTGCTCCGTGCGGCATTCCCGTATGGATGCGCTCCTCGCGGCGCCCGCCTGTGCAGCATTCCCGTACGGATGCAATCCCTGCAGCGACTGCCTGTGCAGCATTCCCATAAGGATGCGCTCCCTGCGGCGCCTGCCTGTGCAGCATTCCCGTATGGATGCGCTCCCTGCACTCCATGCGGCATTCCCATATGGGTGCGCTCCCTGTGGCGCCCGCCTGTGCTCCATGCGGCATTCCCGTATGGATGCGCTCCCTGCGATGCCCGCCTGCACTCCATGCACCATTCCCGTACAGATGCACTCGCTGCGATGCCCGCCTGTGCTCCGTGCGGCATTCCCATACGGATGCGATCCCTGCGCTGCCCACCTGTGCTCCGTGCGGCATTCCCATATGGATGCGCCCCCTGCAGCGCTTGCCTGTGCAGCATTCCCATAGGGATGCACTCCCCACGGCGCCCGCCTGTGCTCCGTGCGGCATTCCCGTATGGATGTGCTCCCCACGGCGCCTGCCTGTGCTCCGTGTGGCATTCCCATACGGATGCACTCCCTACGGTGCCCGCCTGCGCTCCGCATGGCATTCCCATACGGATGCGCTCCCCACAGCGCCTGCCTGTGCTCCGTGCAGCATTCCCATACGGACGCGCTCCCCATGGCGCCGCGGGCACCGTCCCGTCCATGCTGGGCTTGGCACAGCCCAGGGGCCCCTCATCTCCAGGCGCTCGGCTCCTCTCCACAGAGCCGCTCGCGCACTTTTTTGGGGCCATTTCCAGGGATTTTGGCATGCAAATGGCGCCGGCTCCGCATGGAGCCGCGGCGGTGCGCGGGGCCATAAAGCGGCCGGCAAAGCGGCGCGGGAACAAAGGGGCGCGCGGAGCGGCCGGCACCGTCGCCCGGCAACGCCGGCCCCCGTGCTGCGATTTCCGCCACCGGCAGCCCCCTCATCCCGGCAGGAAGCGCCGGCCGCTCCCGCCTTTGGAAAGGGGGGCTCGCTGCACTGTGTCCGTGGCTGGGGACGCAGCAGCGGGGATGCCGGGGTGCTTCCCGCTGCATCATCCCGTGGCTGCATCCCGCGGGAGCATCCTGCTGCAGCAGTGCATCCAGCTGCTGCATCCTGCTGCAACATCCCAGCAGTGCATCCAGCTTCCACAGACCCATTGCAACATCCCAGCACTGCATCCAGCTGCCGCATCCTGCTGCAACATCCCAGCACCGCATCCAGCTGCTGCATCCCACCATTGCATCCCAGCACCACATCCAGCTGCTGCATCCCGACGGGAGCGCAGCCACGCAACCTCTCGCCCGCGCTCCGTTCCCGACACGGGAAGCGCCTCCGGCTCCTCGGCATTAACTAAGCAGCATTTAATTAGAGGGCCAGCTGGACAAGCAGAGCCGCAGAGCCCCTTCCCTGGGGCTCGCTCCGGCCTCGCTCCCCGAGGAGCCCATGGAACTGCGGCCAAGTGGGAATTCTGCAGTTGGGAAGGGGTGTCCCGGCCCTAGCACATCCCAAAGAGCCCCCAGCACCATTCCTGGTGCACAAGGGAACGAGTGGGAGCAAGCGGAGGACGAAGGGGACGCTGCAAGTTGGGCCGCTTGGGTGTCAAACGCGGCTACACGGAAGAGCCGGGAAGCAAAGCCGGCTCCGGAGAGCGCAGACCCGTTCGGGAGAGGGCGAGAATCCCGGGCGGATTCCTGTGGGATCCCTGCAGGTTGCTGCCGAGCCGCAGACAAAGCCGCCTTTGTGCGGGAGAGCGGCCGGCGGCGCCGGCCACGTCTTGGCTTCCACCCTCAGCTGGGAATTTTTTTTCCCACCTCCAAATTTAGGGGACTATAAAACGCAGTGAGTGCCCAGGAGCGTCGCCTCCGCTGGTGGAGTCCACGGGAAATGGGAAGTTCATGGACACGGAGCCCAAGGGAAGCCCGTGGACGCGGAGCCGGGCACCAGCTGGGCACCGGCTCCCTCCATCCCGTCGGGAACAGTTTGTTCCCGCTAATTGGGCAGCCTCGCGGGGCTGGCGAGGCTCCAACTCGCTGCCCATGCGCTGGCCAAGGGATGCTCCGCATACCCTTCCACGGCGGCTCATTCCCTTCCCGGAGCAGGGATGTTTGGGGCTCCCCTCTCCAAGTGAGGGCCCCTGAATCCCTGCGGCGATCGGAGGCTCCCGCTCCGGGATCCTGGACCCCCCAATCCCGCGGGATCGGTGTCTTACCTTGCTGGGGCAGCGTGGGCGCCGGGCGCGTGGCCGGGAGCGCGGCCGCCAGCAGCAGGGCCCACAGCGCCAGGCGCCTCCGGCTCCACATCCCGGCTCCGCACCTAGCGCTGGGCGAGCGGCCCGCGCGCCTCCGGATCCATGGGGACCCCGCGCTGGCCGGGGCGCTGCTCCGCTCCCGCTCCGCTCCGTCCTGCCGGCGGGAAGCAGAGTCAGTGCGGGAATGTCGCCATTCCCAGCGGGAAGGGCATGCGCTCTCCTCGGGACGCCCCACGGTGCAGCCGGAGCCCCGCTCGCTTCCCAGTCACCCCTC
>JAUBOD010000479.1:4553840-4578894 GCA_032353885.1 Nothura maculosa | reverse complement strand
GGCCTGCAGCGAGGCCGCCCACGAGAGGCAGCGGTGGCGACGGGCAGAAGGCTGGAAGAAGCTGTGGGACTCCGACTCCGAGGACTCTTCTTCCTCATCGGACTCCAGCATGTTCGGTTATGGCAGCCTGTGCAGGAAGGTGGTTCCTCGGCGTGGGGGGCCGCCCCACATGAAGCCTCGCGCTCCGGGACCCATCGCTGCAGCCACACAGCCTGAACGGGGCTCGCACGCGGCTTCCGGGGCGGGCAGCCTCCCCAGGGGTGCTCATCCTCACCTGTGCTCAAGGCTGCAGCTGGAAGAGCAGCTCCAGAGGAAGCTGCGCATGCACATGATGAGGAAGCTTTTGGAGATCCTTCTCAGGAGATTCCCCACCGTCGTGCGACGATCCCGTGACATCATGGCCCGCAGACGGATGCCTCATGCAGCCCAAGCTACACGGCGCTCCGGGAAGATTCCCTGCTACTTTCACTGCTCGGAGGCCCTCTTCCTGCCTGAGGAAACCCGCGAGATGCTGGAGCTCCACATCCGCGCCAAGAGGCTGCAGCGACAGTGGGGAGGGGCTGCAGAGTCACAGCAAGGAGCTGAGGGTCTCGCACCGCTCTCAGACCTGGAACACGCTCCTAAAAGCAGCCAGGTCCAGCTCCCCTCTGCGAACATGGAACTCAGGCAGGAAGACCAAATAGCTCAAGAGCAGGATGGCACCCAGGGGCCGCTCCCTACTCCTTCCTCCTCAAGAGCAGCTCCCTTCCTCCTCAAGGGCAAGAAGGCACCCAGGGGCCTCATAGCTTTCACGGTCCCGCAGTTCACCCCCAACATGCACTCCTTCAGGGCCACCACCCTCAGGATGCTTGGCCTAACCCGCCTCAGGAACGCCCCCTTCAATTAATCTCAGCGGGCCAGCAGCAAGGGGCAAGGACAGGCGGAGGAACCACCAGCAAACAAGCCAGAAGGAACATCACAACTGGCAATCGCATCCATCGAAGGAGAGCGGCCCGGCTGTTACCACCCAGTGAGATCCACAACGGGTCAATTAATCATTCCACAGTTTACCTTCCCCTTTAGATAAGCTAGTTGAAAAATAAAGTTTACCTTGTTTTCTCTTATATCTAGATGTGTCACTCATTGGGGCCCTCAAGTGGGGATGTGGAGAGGGTACCCAGGAGCCCCCTGAAAAAGGCCACAGAATTAAAAGTGTGCAGAGGGTCATGCAGGGAGAAAAGCAGAAGGAGGGACAGGGGGATGGCCAAGGGGTCATGGTTAGGGACAATATTGGAGATACGTCTGCGCGGGGCTCAAATAAGGGATGTCTCTATGACCTTGGAACTCTTTGGTACACAAATACCTCTAGAGAGGGAGTGAGGAAGATAGGATCAGCCTCTTTTCAGTGATGGCCACCGACAGAACTAGAGGAAATGGCCACAAACTGAAGCAACAAAAGCTCCACAGAAATTGCAGGAAGGATTTCTTAACACTGAGGGTGACGGAGCATTGGAACAGGCTGCTAAGAGAGGTTGCGGACTTTCCTTCCCTGGCGATCTTCCTAATCTGCTTGGACGTCATCCTGTGTAACATGCTGTTGGTGACCCTGCATGTGCAGGCAAGTTGGGCTACATGATTTCCAAAGGTCCACTCCAATCTTCATGATTCTGTATTTTCCATGCTGAGCTACCAAGGACACTTTCACAGAAGCCAGAACCCTGTTAGGACTCTCAACTACTACTGCTGTGTAACCTTTACTTGAATTTTTACCCTTGGTAGACCTATCTTCTTCATTGCCCTAACAAGCAAACAACAGTATCAGCTTGCCAAGGGCAGGGTGGGGAGAGCAAGAATATCCAAGTTAAATAAGGGACTTCGTAAAGTGTCTATAATAAGTGACAGCTTGAGCAAAAAGATTTTCCCCACATGGTCCTTAAAGGAACACATCACTGGGCTCTGCATTTGCTGAGTATATAGCTGCAGAGAAGGGCATGGTCACAGGGAATATTGGAAGTAGAGAAATGTAAAATATCTCACCTTTGGTATAAGCCATGGCCATAAAAATACACTTTTATGGCTTACCAGATGCCATAAGGTGCTTTGGGACACAATAAAATGATGCATTTGCCATTTATTATTTGCATTCTTATTAGGGGCTAATATTCAACATCGATCTTTGTACTGACTGGAGCTTTTATTTGTGAACTTACCCTGTCAGTGCCTCTGGAACACAGCAGAGTATAGATATAACAGATAGCAGTAGCCAAGATTGGTCTTCTATAACCAAATTAAATGCAACTTTCCTCTAGTGTATGTGCTAGATAATTGCAGGGGATTTAAACCGGGCAATTTTGCCCTCTTCCAAATCGTAGTTCCATATAATTTGGATTTTTCAAGAGCATGCTAGACATTTCAACCTGCAAGCAGTTTGCAATTTCTGTCTGTAATTGGACTCCATAGTGAAACAGGCAGCGACTCTTCCAGCAGCTCACCGGCTCCTCTGCTCATGGCCTCCCATGACACGTCACTATAAACATAGAACATAAATTGAGATCTGGAAGCAAATGGCAATAACAGGAAAGAGGAGCATGTATACTGAAAATAGTTTTGGTTGGTATTTGAAAGGAGGTCATGCAGAGTTCTTGGGGAAGGGGCAGCACATGAATTTTCTAACAAATATAAACAACGATTGAAAATATTAGCAGGAATCTTTTGTGATTGTTACCCTTACAACAGGTACCCATAGTACAAACTGCAAGAGCTTGAATTAGCGCTAAATTTATTTACTCTCAATATTTTCAGTAAGAAGCTTGCATATTTGTCATAGCACAGTGATGCCTTGGCATAGACTCTACAGTGCACAGGTCACGGGACAAGGAGCAATAACTAACCTTCATCACGTTGTCTAGCGGCATCCTTGACAAAATCCCCATTGACGTGTGCATCCAAAGGTCTTTCTTCATCCATGGACTGAATGATATAGAGCAAGCCAGGAAAGGCCATCAGTGACTCTTCAGTTGTACGTGATGTGCTCATACTCCTGGAGCCACTCGCATGGAGCTGCATTGACAAATATCAAGGAGTGTCCATTGCACATCAGTATTAGTGTTCAAAGTTACACGCACTTTACAGTCATCTCAAACCCAAAGTGATAGCCCAAGGCCAATCTACTTCAGAGTGAACAGAAGTTACATGGCCAAACACGACATTCTGCTACACTACAAAGGACACTGCCCTGGTCTGAGCAGGAGGTTGTGCAAGTGCAATGATGTCACATCACAGCTCTCTGCAGCACACGCAAGAAGATACCACAGGGAAAGGGCACCTCCATAGCATGCCAAGCCCTCCTTAGGTCGATCTGCACCGGTTAATACATATAAACTCAAATGCAAATGCTGAAGTCCAAAATAGTAATAGCATTAAACACGCATGCTGTCTGCTCAACAGCATCCACTCCAATTGCTCATACCCTTACAACCCTCCACAAATCTCTCCCTATTTCAAAATAATTTAAGGAGCTTCCTTTGCCAGAGAGCTCTTTGCTGCAGGAGAAGGATCTCCTGGCACATCACATTTAGTTACCTACACAACTCCTTCATGTAACTACTTTTACCAAGCACCCACTCCTGCAACAGTAATGAACTTGACAGACCTAAGTTGGCGTTTTTCGTGAGAGATGCCCTTTATCTATTCCAAGGCCACCCAAGATTCCTCCAGCAGCAATGGCAAGAGTCCAGCCTTTCACAAAAGCCTCAGGCCTTCCTTCCTAGCTTCACCCAAACCACTCTAAGGGGCTTCATCTCCAAAGAAAGACTGAGAAATTCCACCCATCTTAGCTGCAGAGATCCTTCACACAGATAAGGCAGTGATTTGATTAATAAAACCAAAATGCTTTAGGACTTGCTTATTTACCAAGCTCTTTATCATGTATACATTAAGTAAAGGGCTATTCATTGCCTGCCTTTGGGAACCACTGTGGAAAGGAAAGCCAGAGCAAATGCAAAAAGAAATATGTCACTGGACAGAGATGACAGAGCCCAAGAAGGCAAAGCTTTCACAAAACAATTACTTTCCAGCAAAGTTTAAGTTATCTTGCATTATTTATGGTATCTAAACATATAGAAAGATGCTTAGTTTTCTCCTCTTTCACATCTGTTTAACAAGCTTTAAGCGCATGGCAGCATCACAGGAAGTTGGTGAGCACAGGAGTTTCTGCCCTACAGTTTCTCATAGGGCCTCCTTTTTCCCTCCTCCTTCAAGATTGAGATTTGGCAGCTGTTCTTAAAGATTTGTTCAAATCCTGTCTTTTATCGACAATTCAAAGAAAAAAAGAAAAAACAAGATAAAGGAGAGAATCCAGTAAAAAAGCCATCTCCTCTGTGAGATGGGAGTAGAGATGCAGGGGGAACAGATTCCAAGGCCTGCAGCTCTGGAGGTGACACCTCCACCCAACCTGCAACTGGGAAGGAGGGAAAGCTTCACATTGGCGGTTCAGAGATAGATCTAGATCAGGCATGAAATAACTGAAGCTTGTTTATTGTGCTGCAAGCTTTTTTTTTTTTTTTTGTCCAAGACAAATCTGTGAAATCAATTTCCCCAGCCCAAACATCTCATGTGACAAACAAAGCTATATTTTAATATCTGGCATCTTTGCTCTTCTCCAGTTTTACACAGGAATTCAAATCATCTGGGATGCTCAAGCTAAAAGCTGAAGCAGGAGGTGGAGATGTGGAGATGAGACTAGTTTAAGGCTATAAAGGGCAGGTTACATTCCTGTACCTCTGTCCTGAAGTTGGTTGCACCATGACTAACATCCTCTTATTGTAGACTTTATGCTGTATTTTCTGGAGCAGACCTTATGCATTTTAGTTATTTTTTTCTTCCTTGTGAATATACTAGCAAGAGCTGCCATTAGAATTGTACAATTATCTTATCTGCAAAATATTAAGTCACACATATTAGCTTTTGGAAGATACAAGCCTGTGATACCAAAGCAAGACACTTCTAGAATACAAAACAATATTTCAGACATTGCAGCTTAGAAAAATTATTTGGAAAAAATATTTGAAAATATATTTGGAAAGGATTTTGTTTGTTTGTTTTAAATGAACATATCTGTATATTTACCAGCTAGCAATGCAGCACAGTTCTTAAGGGAGCAAAACATATTTCTTCAACTAATGACTTTACTAAGAGTGTAGTGCATATTCAAACAAATATGCTGTGCTAGAAAGGCCTGTTTTAACACTTTTATTCCAGGGACAAAGTACATGAAAATCTGATATGCTGCAGTCCCCAGAATGTTCAAACCTGAATGCCATGTCATATCTGGATGACATGGGAAACCCTCCATCCCACCGGTCTGTGGCATTGGAGAACATTCCTGCTTCCTGCACAGAAACCTTTACTTCCTGCTACTCCCCAGGTGCATATTATACATGCAAGTAGCTTGTCTGGAAAAAACACTGCCTTAATTTACAGAATGCTTTCATCAGATATCAAACTGGCTCTGCTCTGCTCCAGTTTTATACTCCCCATCCAAGTAACCTCACAAGGAGGCAACCTCCTAATCCCAGAGGCATCCTCCAAGGAAGACATGATGATATAGAACATGAAAAAAGAACCATTCCTCAGTGCCAGCCAATTAACACAAGGCAATGAAATAATGAGCAAGCAACAGCAAAATGCAATTCCAGGAATCTCAGGCCAAATCTGAGTTCTGGCCTCAGCTCCATCTCTTATTAAAAGCCAAGCAAAAATGGATAAGAGATTCAACAACTGGCTCTTAATCTGCACTTCAAAAATCCACATTTCTCTTTCCAGATGGGTTTTCCCCACTCTCTCATTGCAAGGCAATGCCAGCAAGAGGTTTTTATTTTCAGGTTGTACACCCTGAGTAGGAATTTATGCTAAAACCAAGCAACTAGAGCACCGTGATGCTGCCACTGGCATTGGAGCCAAAGTTGCACCACAATGCTACCACTGCCATCAGAAGATCCATCTCAGACAAGAGAACCAGGAATGTCATCAGGATCTTCCGTCAGGTGCAGGTTCCTTCATGCAGGGCCCTCCAAGCCTCCTGGTAACATGCCAGCACCAAGGCCATGATCCTACTACTTACAAAGCAGTCTTTGGACACAAATTCCCTTGTTCTGTGCTGCAATTGTAGTAACTTGTTAATCAAATCTCCATGTGCTGGGAGGCCTGTCCAGGCTGAGCAGCTTCATCCAGAAGAGCAGAACCTTTCCTGGCTAGCACAAAGCCTCCACCAAGATAATGTCATATAAAATAAGAAAAGCAAACAGTATTTATTAAAAGCTCTTCATTCACAAGACTCTGCAAGAGCAGTTATGCTTCCAGCCCAGTTATTCCACATTTTTATCCTCTACATTTTCCTTGTTTTTTTTTTTTCCATTTGCATTGATATGCTTCTATACTATGTCATTATGTCGAGCTGCTGCCTGCTGCTAAAGAGATGCTGCTTTTTATCCCTGCAAGTGAACTGACCCCTAATGTGGCTTGGTTTGTCTTACAAGCATTTACTTTACAAGGAAAGTCATCATGTTAGAGCAAGCTACTCCCTGTTCCTCCTAATTTTCAGAGTGTAATAGAATACACAAGCATAAACCAAAAAAATGCTTAAACACCTTTTCCAAATTTTTTAAAAAAGCATCCATCTTAAAGCCACCAAAACTGATACACATTCTGAACACAGCAGATGTTTAAAAACTGTTTAATCTTCCTCAAAATGCTTTAGGTTTAATGCTGAGGCTTTCAAATATGTACAAAGTAGGTCAAAGAACTAAAATGCCTTGAAACAGTTTTGCTCAAGGGCCAGCAGGGTATGAAGTGACCTCTATAATTTCTCAAGTTCCCAAACTCCATTATTATCAAGCTCTCTTTTCCCTTTTGATGTTTTGACTATGCAGAAGGTGGATGTTGCCCTCAGCATATCTAGAACTTTTGAGTATTTTTGATTTATTCTCCTTGAAAGGTTGGTATACCTGAGGCTGAAGCTAATGAGTAGAGGTCCATTCAAGTGTAGATTTGCCATAATCACTTTTTCAAGTGGTTCTTGTGCCCCTATCATGAGGGCAGCTTTACAGGCCCTCCTGGACATTGAAGAGGAAGTTCAGTAACCCATCAAAGACTCAAGCCACCAAACTATTTATACAAGTGCTTATACAAGCAACCCAGGCAGTGCCACTGCTGTCAGCTCCTAGAAAGGACATTTAAGGACACATGAAAGCAGATGCCTTTCCAAATCCGTTCTCCATTCACCTAACTTCTTCCAAGGATAGCACTGTCCAACAAACTAATTCTTGAGGAAAGTATACAAGTCTTTTGCAGTAACAGGAAATAGAGTCTGCCAGGCTACTGAACATAAACCTACTACAAAGACAAGGAAGGTCAATGAGGGCTCTTATTTTCAGCTCTCCTTTTGTCCTCTGGTTTGCAACTTTAACATGTCAAAAAATTCTCCCCACATCTTTACAATTAAACAAGTAAGCTAACCTTCCATCCTCGTCTTTGCACCAACTTCCAAAATAAACAAAGTGCTAAGGTTGCATTCATCAACCAATGTCATGAATCCAAAACAGCTCAACTCAATCAAACAAAAACACTTTAAGTAGAAAAAGGTTCCATGTATGTCTACCTGCTAGGAATCTAGTTAGATCACAAAATTTCATCTCTAGTCATGTTAAGGGTCCTAATGATACTCAAGTATTGGCTTATCAACATGGGAGTTCTTTGAACTCCCGATGCTCACTATGCCCTGTAGCACCATATCCCGCTTTGATTTAACTCTCTAATAGTACTGAGAGCCGATTCAGAAGTGCTGAGGATTTTATAAGTGTAATGAAGGACAGGATATATAGCAATGTCCTGGAGTGGGAGTATCCATGACAACTCTCCTGTGCCTAGGGAGTTTTTGTCAAATACTGAAAAAAGCCACTTATCTGTTTTTCATAAAATGCTGTGAGTGGGAGCTCTGAGTCCCAGTGGGATTTTTATCTTAATCCCGATAGACTTTGTGGCCAGAAGCCATCAAGGAAGACAACATCCACAGCTGCAGAGTTCCTCAGTCTCAGACAGCCCCATGGGTATTTAAAGCTTAAAGATCTACCCAAAATTTTTGTAGACTATACAGCTAGCAGCCAAGAAAGCCCAAATAACCCATTTGGTTTCATAATAAGAAAATAAATAACTTGTGTATCCATAGGTCTATGAGAACTTGAATAAAGTCTCTGGGCATAAAATCTTGGATCATCCCAAGCACAATACATCCTTTAGAACTCACCAATGCACGTGTTTTAGATACCTATATTTTTCTTGTCAAGTACAACAATTTGCATGGTGTGGCCTATTTATTACTTTGCAGTCCTCCCATCCCTGAAGAATTACTCTTTATTGGACCCATCTCATTCAACATTGAGCACTTATGAACACACTTTCCTTGAAAACCTTGGTGACACACCCATAGGTCAGATCTTATCCTTACAACATTGCTCCATTTCTAATTCTGGGTTCCAAAGTGAGCTCATGGTACAAGCTTCTGCCTTAGCTTACAGCTGTGATCATTACTTTCAAAGAGTGAATATGACTAGCCTTTCTTTTCCTAATTTCACTGAAGGGAAGCATACAAACAGCCTGTTTCTCTTTTTTTTTTTTGCGATTAACTAACATTTTAAATGTGTACAATTGTTTTGATCACACATATGACGAGTTTTTGCCTTTTTAATAAAAAATATAAATTCTGATGGGTTTCAGACTTTGTCAGATGTCTTGGCGGCTCAATGCTATGCTATGGCTAGTACAGGAGCTCAAATCTACAATCCATAACTCATTTCCATATTTATTCAAATTTGGCACATAGAAGTAAGGCCAGTAAAGTCTAAGGAAGCTGGTATCAATATACTTAAATTCAAACATGACTCAGATCTTTTGAGATTGAGCACAAAAGCTCTCTGCAATACCTCAGGGAGCTAAGCTTCAAGAAAGTAGAATCAAGTCTACTTGGCAAGATACAGCTTGAGAAAAAACCTCTCTGCTGCTAATACATATAAAGCAAACTTGCACAATGATAGGCTAAAAATAGAGTAAGGGAAGTTCCAACGAGATGAGCACCAATATGTGGAGAAATCCAGGTGCTCCTTCCCTAGAGTCTGTGTCCACTTTTTCTTCTGGACTGGGATGTTCTCCAGAATCTTGGTTCCCTAGCCAGAACTTAAGCAGAAATCAGAGTTCCAGTGAACTCAACTGCCCAAGTTCTGCTGGCTCACTGCACATAACAGATAAGAGACTGGTAATTAGTCAGCAACACAATCAGTTCACTGCAGTTGCATTAGCATCCCCATCATACATTACTTACTCATAGAGCAGACATCCAGATAATTTATGACTCATTTATGCATATTTTGTCAACTTTGACAGAAAAGCTAAGGAATGTACTTAAATTCTATGGCTGGCTTACAAAAAAAAATCTAACCAAACAAAGAATGCACGGAGGCCCGGGGAGGCCACATGAATGCCCAGAGGGCCCCTAGGTCGACATGGGGAAGGAGGACCGGGCAGGCCGCACAAAAGTCCACAGGGCCACTGGGTCACATGCGCACAGAGGCACAGGAAGACTGTATGAAAGCCCAGAAGGCTCCTGGGACCAAGAGCACAGAGGCCTGGGAAGGCATCATGAATGCCCAGAAGGCCCCTGGAATACATGCCCATGGAGTTCCAAGGAGGCCAAAAGAAAGCCTGCAGAGCTGCCAGGCCACATGCACACAGAGGCCTGGGCAGGCTGCATGAAAGCGTGGAGGCCCAGGGAGGCCACCCAAATGTCCAGAAAGGCCCCATGGCCGCATGAGCACAGAGGTCATGAGAGGCTGCATAAAAGCCCACAGGGCGCTTGGGGCCATATGCTCATGGAGGCCCAGGGAGGCCACACGAAACCCTGAGGAGCCCCAGGGCCACATGCACACAGAGGCCTGGGGAGGCTGCACAAAAGCAGGGTTCCTAGTGGCAACATGACACAGAAGTTCAGGGAGGCCGCAAGAAATGAGGAAGGGTCCCTGGGACCACATCCTCACAGAGGGAGGCTGCCCAAATATCTGGAGAGGCCCCAGGGCTATGAGCACACAGAGGCCCAGGAATGCCACACAGAACTCGCACAGACCCTGGGGCCACTTGTGCGCAGAGTCTGGTGGAGGTTGCTAGAATGTCTGGAGGGGCCCTGGGGCCACGTGCATATGGAGGCCTGGGGAGAATGCATGAAAGCCCACAGGTCCTCTGGGGCCACATGGGCATAGAGACCTATTGAGGCCACAAGAAAGCCTGGAGGTCTGTAGTGGCCACATATTCAGAGAGGTGCAGAGAGGCCACACAAAAGGCCCTAGGGCCCCGAGGTCTGAGGAGGTCACAAAACCATGATGGCCTCCACAGCTATGGTTGCACAAAAGCCCAGGGAGGCTGCACAGAAACTCAGAGAAGCCCGGGGCCACATGCCCTCAGAGGCCTGGCAACACTGCACAAAAGCCTAGAGGACTCCCTAGGCCTGTTTATGAAGGCTCCAGATTCTTAAAAAATCCCCCTCCACATTTTTGTTAAAGGGTTTATACTGTATTATTTCCCACCCTTCCTACTGTCATCCTCAGCACCTTCTAGCCATTTTCCTCATTAATCAAATCCTCTAGGATCTTGCTAATTCCTTGACTTCTCTGACTATCTTGTCAATTACAATTACTTCACAGTGATGAAGTAATCAGAAGGCAACTTATTTTGAGGGCTATCCTGTAAATAGTCTATAGAAGCACAGCCAAGTGGGTCAAGTAGCATTCACTTAAGCAACACATTCAGTTTGGACACAGTGGCCTTGCCACTGAGCACAAGAGGCTTTTTGCACATTATTCCTATAGTCTGGTAGAACAGAATTATAGTCATACCTATCCAGTGTGCTGAACGACACAGCCAGGCAGCACTCTGCATGCGGTCTCTGCCCGAAGCAACTAATGCTGTCCCTTGTATAATGAACGTTTACACTGTAAAGGTTTTTCTGTTCCTCTGGGAGTTGACATAACTTCTACACACAGGAGCTGTTGGAGGTGTTGGCCTTCAAGCAAAGAGCAAGATGAAGGGAGGATGAAGGGAGAAGGATATCTTTATTGTCCTGCCTGTCCTGCATCTCTGTAGCTTTTTTCGGCACAGAAGGGAGCCTAGAGTTTGCAATAATCATTGCAATACTGCTTTTTTTTTTTTCTCTCTCTCTCTCTCTGAGAAGATTTTAATTTTACACTCTCCCTGGGCTGAGATCCTCCACACACTTGCCCACTGCAAACCCGCTTTGGTAGTTTCTCTTTGTTTCTACATAGAATTCTCTTACTTGCTAGGAACTCTTGCTTACATTCAAGACCAGAGCCACACTGGCAGATATGACAAGATTGCTTGCAAGCTCTCAAATAGATGGCATCTTTGACCCATCTAAGTCAAACTATCTAAGTCAAACTGCAGTTCATTCTCCACAAAGTCAATGCCACATAGCCTTCAATAATATACAAACAGACCACAATTTCACTAAATTCTTTACAGAAACACCAACAAAAATATTTGTTTTACGGCATGTATTGTCCTGTACTCCTCAGGTCTTAGTTACACCAAAGGGCATCTGATTAGTCTTTTACCTTCAAACTTCAAAGTCAATTTTTTTAAAAAAAGAATTTCACATAGGAGGGTTTTTTTTTCTCCCCTCTGCCTAGAGGCATTTTTCCCCCTTTCCCCTAGTCGGTTTTTCTCTTTGCCATCACTGTACATGTACATTGGTTCTCTTTGTGCAATGCAAAAGTCACATTTTGGTGAAATTACAACAGCGTTTTGGGAAAATCTGTCATGCATGCAAGTTCATCAGGAGTTCACCAGGTTTGTATCTTGACCCACAGGTCCCAGAGTCATTCCATTACCTAATTCTCATGAGCTAAGCCTACATTCTTATGTACTTTCCCGAGCTCTTTAGGAGGGCAAAAAACAAACAAAATGGAAACAAACCCTACACACACGCACCCAAGTAGTCCTTCTCACTTACCTTATCACACAACTGAAGTGCAGCTTTTTCCAGAACAAAGAAGAGCTTCTCCAATTTATTCTAGCATAGGAATCTATTTGATAGATTCTTGCTGGATAATGAAGAAAACAACTCTGCCCTTGGCAAGTAAGGGCTAAGTTTGAGATGGTCACAAGAGCAACAGTGTGAAGAATCACTGCTTCCCGACAGCAGCATTCTGGAAGGTAGACTTGGCAACAAGAGCAATACTCAAAACACTATTACTCAATAGCAGACTGAAAAAAATGTCAGTTCCTGCTAACATGAGCCAGCTGGGTTTATCCTTTCAAGAACACCATGCCTGGCTGGCCCATGGTCGATTGCATAGGGGTAATGATTCTTACCAGACTTAGAAGCCAATCTATACTGTATGCAATAGCAAGTATCATATAAGTTTGCTCTGCAGAGGTTTAAACAACATGAAAAAGCAGCTTTTAAATGAGTAACAAAGCTAAGACTTGACTAGTCCTTTTCCTCATGTGAAAGTTCAGTTTCACTTAGGTATAAACCAGCATGTAAGAAAGTTCTCCCCCAAGCTTCACACTCCCCCATCCATTAAGAAACAGAGAGCTCAGCCTTCAAATGAATTCAGCCTCAGAATGAATTCAGTAATCATCATGGTATTCAGTTACTTAAAACTAGCTCCATTAGGGTAAAGGCAGAGGAGGGAAAAGGCTGGGGTAGAGAGAATCTTTTTTTAACTGCTCATTCATTTTCAAAGCAATGAGTGATCAAATTGGTGGTTGCATCACAAAGTTACTCTGTGCAGAAGGGCGGCTCAGGCAAGGCTGCCGAGAGCACTTTACGCAGCCATTCCACACCGCCACAGCAAAATCTCATTCAAACTCAAGAGATTTGACAGACCGCTTATAAGCAGGGGCTTACTCACCTACATGGGGCATTTGATTCCAAATCCCAACCTGAAGTGCATAATGCAGAAGAAATTCCAGGAGAAAAGATTCTGATACACTAACCTTCAACTAAGCCATAACCTGTAACTCATGCTATTTCACAGACTGTAGAAGAGTTTCAGTGCAGCACTGCAGAAATTTGCCTTAGGAAAGTATTGGAATATTTTCATCAGTTACACTGAGCCACGCAAGTCATTGTCATACTCACCTCTTGCCAGCCAGAAGTCCCTTTTCCCAAGCCAGGGCCCCATGGTATTAATGTGACTTAACTGCCTGAAAAGGCAGCACTCCAGTTCAGTTTCCAGCCTGGCTGTTAGCTGACCAAACACTAATGGGGAAAATTATATCAATTCCTTTGTAAGTGCTTTTAGATTCACAGCAAGATAAAAGCCAAGAAATTATTATTACCACAAGAGACAGATGATCTTTCAACTGCTCTGCTTTTTGCCCAAGTCTGTCCATATAGTGCTTCCTATATATAAGAAAGCCTTGGCATTCCGAGAGCAGCAGCAGCTCAGAAAAGACTGCTTGCCTGCTTCATCTTGTGCTTCTTGCTTTTTTCTGCAGTCCTGCTTTCAAGATCATCTCTGAAATGCTCCAGTTTTACCCTAATAAATTAAGTTTGTCCTTCAAATTAATCCTTTGGTAAAAGTAACTGCTTACCTTTAATAGAAAGTACCTGCTCCCTCAGGAAAGAGGCTGCAGCATGACAACAGGCTAGCAAGATTACACATATGCCATACACAGCTTTCATATCTTTAGCTGCTTCAGAAAAAGCACACAGCCAAACTACTGTAGCTGTAGTCACCTCTGAAGAAGTGAATGAAAAGCTAAACGAGTTATGTCAAGCAATAAAGAGAGTAGTAATTCAATATTCTCATCCTTAGGTCTCCTGAGCTTATCCTCTCCCAAGCAGAAATCCACTCTTTATTTCTATCAGAGCCAATAAAAATATAGGATTGGGCATGTGCACACAACTATGGGACACTGGCTTAAAAACTCCAAAATAAATCAAGTTGACTTAGAAAACTCCTTAAGCTCACTCAAAGGTAGGAGGCAGATAAGAGTTTAGGGAACAGAAGGCAGGGCTAGTGCAGTTGAAGCTGACACCTCCCCAAGGCAGCAATGAAAAATATTTTAAGCGGTAGTGATGCAAAACAAGTTAGTTTTATCCACACTTGCTCTTGCACACATGTGCCTTGGCAGGAGAGGTTTTTGGAAGTAGCAAATTATGAATTGGAGTCACTTTATATACCTGCACCACCATTATGCGGATATTGTATAATAAAAACAGCTAGACAGCCGCTTGTCCCATCTGCCTGTTCTCAACACAAATGAACTCCTTCATGTATGCTCAGTAATAACATTCTCCAGACCTTAAATGGAGAAATAACCCAACAGATTTTTATTATCAGTTGCCTCTTGCTGGCAGCAGCCATGATTTTGATACACAGAGGGAGACTAGAGAAGATTTTCTGGCAAAAAGACATCGCTCTAATGGGAAAATCAGATACCCCAATGTACATCAAGCAAATATCACATCCAGGCACAATGCCAAGACTCTTTTTTTCTGTACTGTTGATGACTCTGTCTGAACAGTTTAATTAGGGAAACCCCAGGAATTCTTAACTTGGTCCTAACTTACACCTAAGGTCTGGTCCTCATCCCTGTTCATACAGGGATCAGCTTCAGATCAGGTTCGGATTGGCTTTGTCACAGGGACCGCAGGGCATTGCATTTATTATCCATTCTGGAATACCAAAAAGCCCAGAACACTTATCTGAAATTAGGAACAACTTGAACTACCTTCAGAAACTCCCTACAAATGTCAAAAGTGCAGTCAGAAAGAGAAAGATCCTTGAAGGTGGCAAAGAGACATCAGAAAGACACCACAGAGAGGCTTCAAGAAGCTGAAGTTGTACAGATAAGAACAGTCACAGACTACACTAGCAGTCTGAATGTAGACCCAGCACAAAATTGGACAAAAGTATTATGGAGAACTCTTTTTAACATCTAATAACCCTTTATTAAACATGTCATAATCAGTCTGCATGGCCAACAGAACATCAAGGGAGAAAGGTAACTTTCAAGGAAGATACAGCCACAATAATAGATTGTCATTTTTCTTTTCATTGGGAATATTTCCCCTGCTAAAATTCTTTTATTTTCAAGACAGTGGGAGCTAGAAGGTTAGGAAGACTTATCTGAATTTCAAGGGCCACTGAAAGAGGCTATAGCACAGGCAGCAAAAGAGTGCAAAGTCACAAGCAGAAGACAATACTGACCCAAGAGTTTTAAAGGAACTCAAAGAAGAGAGAGGTGAACTTCTCTTTTATACTATTTGTTTAATATTTGATTTTGACCCCATCTTTCATCTTGCAAGTGAGTTTTGAAGCTGACCTTTCTGAAAGGGCACAAGTATAACCTCCAAATTACTGTTCACGGGAAGCACCACTTTAAAACATTTTGTTACATGCACTTAAAAAAAATCTCAAGTGAAAAAGGCATAACACCTTCTTTAGTGCTGGTAGAATTCTCCATTGCAGAAATCCCACAGCCATCAGGATTTTCAGAAGAGTTTAAAATTAGATGTGCAAATCCTGCCAAAACAGTTAATTGGGCGTCTGAGGATAACTCCTTTATAGATTTCTCTGGAAAAAAACAAAACAAAAACAAAAGAATAGTGCAGCCATCACAAGGGGACCAAGTTATCAGTTCCAATGCGAGACTGTTTTCTGTGACAAGATTGATATAAATGAAGTCATACAGAGCTGGATCTTGACAGATTGGACTACTCTTTCCTAGCTTCCTTCATCTAAATTCTGGTCCATCTGGAAACAACTTGGATGAATCATTCAGTCTAACATTTATCTACCCACTAAACACAGATTGTACTAGTGACCTAGGGTAAACATAACACTTGCCTGGAGCTGCACAAAACCTTGATCCGTGAGCAATCTCACCTGCGGCCAGGCTCAATATTTTTCAATAATATTGAGCAATATTGAAGGGCAGCATGATCTTGAAGGACCAGGGGTCAGGTCCTTTGTCCTACCTTTCACTCTTGCCCTCTGTAATTCCCGCCAAAGTCTGGAGTGACTGTAAAAATGGAAGTTATCATTGAAACAGCAAAACTCTATGGCTACCACTGTCATCATGATATAGTGTAGCTACATTATCTCAGACTGTATTATAAACAGATACATACTGTGCCATTAATGATATATTAACAGGGAAGATAGATATTTAATTACCTTACACAGAGCTGTGATGATAAAGTCATGTCTGGGTGTCAAAATTAGCTTTGCATTAACTGAACTGAAAACAGAGCCTGTCCCTGTGAGGGAGCCACTGCAGGGGAGCAGCAAGAGGTGAGAATAGATAAGAACCAATTAATTAGCAGGATCTAGCCTGCAACCAGCTAAATTAACATGTACATACGATTTTGCCTTCTCTCCTATTTTAATAATAGTGTGCCTTAGATCCCTCTGCATTTCAGGTAGCAAATCAGAGTCTGGGGATCTAGCCTGGAGTCTGAACTGGTTCTGGAGTCTGAACTGGTTCCAGTTCCCCAAGCTACACCATATGCATGTACTTCAGTTTTCAAACAATGCAGCTGATACTAAGCAAAAGCGGCCTTACCTTTTGGACTTGCAAACTGCCACACAGAACAGGAGGGACACTCACTTCTCTTGCTTGTACAAGGCCTCCCTTTGCCTTTAGAATTCATCCTTCCCTGTAAAATGCATAAAAGCAAAATCACTTCAATAAAATACTTTCAGATCTCTGAAAGGTTGTGGAAGGCAGTTTAAATTCTCATGGCACAAGTGCACTTGAACTCAGTTCTTTCCCCGAAACTCTATTTGCCTTTTTGCATTTCCCATAGGACTAACCACTACAATTTTCCCTTGATGTCTGCCATTTCTGAAAGCCCACAGGAAATTATAAGAATAGCCTACTACAGATGAAAAATGAAGCATTCAATAGGCACTAAAATTCAAAATTGCATACATATATATTACATTAACTACACAAATACATCTTCCATGAGACTTTATACAGTAATTGTTGCAAAAATAAATCACACCAAAAAAGGCTTATTAACATTATGGGAAATAATGTTGCCTTTAATGTATTTTTTGCTGATGGGTTACTAACTTCTTTTTGAGTAACTATAATTTGTGGCCTATATAACAATTCAGATTTTTAAAAAAATCCACTGACATTGTGTGGGTCAACACCAAAGGTGTTTATTATTTTTAACAGGAAAACAAGTCCTAAAGGGTTCAAAAGGTTCCTTTCCCAATAGCAGATTCCCAGATATGCAAACTCTTACTTACTGAAGTCAAAATTGGAGATGCTGATTAATATTTTAGTTAGGTAGTAAGAACAAGGTCAGGATAATCCAAGATGCCCAGCTTTCATTGAATCCCTTCTGTGCAGTCCTTACTTCACTGTTTTCTATGGATGTTGTTTTGACTACACACAGGTGGAGGCAAGAAGACAAAAAGAGGGCTATTCCTGTAATTTCTCACAGTTGGAAGCAAAAATATGTGGAGTTTATAACCTCAGTTAGGATAAGCCAAAATAAGCTCAGATAACCCCAAAGAAAGCTGCTATTTGACCATAAAGTCAAGGAGCTGCTCTTCCCTCATTAGCAGCCAGCCAGACGTATCTTGCCTTTGCTTGTCTTTCCATGGCTTGCTTGTGCAGTGGGGCTTTTAAACAGCAGTTTTGCTCAAAGACTCATTAATACAACAGACTTTATTAGCCATGTATTCAGCTGCCTTTAGTCACAAATATTACTGCATAATTTGTACCTTTAACCATAGCCAAAAGTGACATTTTGAAGCATTACAATAAACATGAGCACGCTCTTCACTAATGAAGTAATAGATTTTTTTTCTTAAGTTGTTGTACAGATATATTGCGAGAAAGACAAATAGAAATGTATGGTTATGAGCAATACCAAGCTCTATTATATTCTGTCTGAGAACATATCAAATGAATAATCTCCCAAACTTCCCTTGATCTATGTATCATCTTAAAATGATTAATTTTTATGCTCATAAGCAAGTCACAGAGTCTACGTGGCAAACACTAACCAAATCTTTCAGAAAGAAGCCCTCATTTTTAAACCCATGAAGCATCCTCTCTAGACACCAGAGAGCCCCTCACAGACAAGAAAAATGTTCCACTTCCTTTGTTACACTTTCTAGAATATTTATCTGCACGGACCTAGGAACGTGAATATGATGTACTACAATAAATTACTCCGCATGCTGTAGATACAGGTCATTGAATTCTCTCAAAGGCCTAAAAAGAAAACAAACAGAAGAAAAAATAATCAAGAATATCTTTGCAATGGTACTCTTCAACAGCACATAGGATGACAAATGGGGTATGCTCCATCCCTGTGTATTATTGACATACTTCAGCAGACTTGAAGTAATCACCTATGTTCAGAGGGTCATTAAATTTCCTCTTTCCTTCCTGAGTTAGGGAGGAATGAGCTGGTGACAATGCAGTAACATTTCTTCCCTTTCCAAGGCCTTTTATTTCTCCCCACTTGCAGCCAAACACAAAAGTGGGTGACCCAATGGGGATTAAGGATCTCCTCCATACACCTTCATCCTCTCCCTCGCATTTGGCTGCCCATGAGGCTCTTTGGTGCTTATGAGCAACCCCAGCATCATCAGTCCCTGGCCTTATCATAGTAGCCACATTACAGTAATCAGTGGTTCATGCTTTAATAACACAGTGTAAGTAAGAGTCAGAGATAGCAGCAGATAGATCCAGGGATCCTCTCCAGCTCTGCCCACTTTGACTTCCAGCGTACACACCCACTCCATGCTTATCACCACCACACAGAAAATGTCTATCAAAAAGCAAACACTCAGGGAAAGGGCATTTTGAGGAGACACGAGTGCCAAGAATATGATACGCAACAACTTCACTGCCTGTCCTCAGCAGCAAAAATAGCCACTCATACAGCCCGATGAATTCTTTACAATCTAGAGGTAGATAAGAGGATATAGATGCGAGTGCCAGGATTTAATTTACTACAGGAAGTTTTCAAATGTTACTGTGGTGAAAAGTACAAAAAATCCTATTCAGAAGAAAAATGCTTTCCCTCACATTGTTCACATCCATTATGTTTTCTTTGTTCTACTCTCTTGAGCAGATGTTGGTGCTGGAGGTTCATAATCAGGTTCAGCATTTTAACTAAAGTCTTTTATATGCTTCAGCACAGACATCTGAAACCAGAAGCCTCTCTAAAGCACTCTGCAAAAGTCTTGTCTAATTTTTAAATGGAAAAATGAATACTTGGACTAGCACATCACACTTCTTTTAAAAGCCAAGTGTTCTCACAATCAGTTATTCAGCATTTTTCCAATATTTTTATGAATCCTTAAATAACATCTTCAGGCTCAAAGATATTTTCTAGCTTCCCACATTTAGAAAACTTTTGAAGTAAATAATATTATCATCTAATATTAAACCATGTGTGGGACAGTATGCTTACAATTGTTCATTGAATGTCCTGTCTAAAAACTGGGCATTTAATTGCCTAGTAATTCCTCTCTTAATATCATAAGGAAGCTGGTTTGAAAGAGGTTAAACAGCTCAATCACACTAAATTAATCACACACTTGTTTTAATTTTGGAACATTTTTTTAAGTGTGTGCTGGAACACAAGATTGCACATGACACAAGGCTAAAGGAAAAACCAAGGTTCTGTGTGTTTGTAAGTGCTTCCCTTGCCCCACTGGGTAGCATGGAGAGGCTCAGAACTAGAGCATTCATTTGCTGAGCAGAGGAAGGAGAGCCACGCAGCTTCTCAGTATGGCCAACACACTGGGCCGCTCCAGCTAGCAAGGCCTCTTCTGGTTCTCGACCTCATGCAGCAATAATCCAGAGTGGATTCCTCTCCCCACCATTTCTGAAAGGTGCCAGGAGGCATCCTGCCACTGAGCATCAAGGTGGAAACTCCAGTTAGGTTACAAGAAAAGACTATTTTCACTCAACAATCACTTTTTACCACCATAAGAATTACAAAGAATCAGTTCTGTTGCTATCATGATTTTGTACTTTGGAACAAAAATGTCAACATAAAAAAAATGGTAGTAATTCTCAAAGAGAACTGCACTATTCAGTGCAGATAACATCCATTAGCACTTGCAGGTACTCCAGGGTCTCAGAGCACATACTGCAGTCAGTGCAAGCTATTTTTCAGAAAAGTCAAAAGAATCATTTTGTTTATACAAAAATGTCCATATTTCATGTTCCTCAGTTGCTTTCTTCATTCCCTTGTCATATCAGCAGAATGCTTGCTGTTTTCCTCAAAATGCATCTTAATAGTTACCAGTTATTACCTGCATTATGTCTATTCTTTGTCCTCTACTGCAAGAAAAACAATAGGAATGTGGTAAAGTCAAAGTTTACATGCAGTTTGGATGAGAGCAGAAGAATGGTCATCTTTTAAATAACTTGGTGCCAAATAAACAGATAAAAGTGGTGAACAACATCTTTCAAGGTAGTGTGATAACAGCCTTGCCATAGATGTGAGAAGCTCTGGAGAGAAAGGAACAGTGAGGCACTGGAGAGGGAACAGAAAAACACTCTTATGAAAGGTCAATGATTTTCCTTAATGTATTTAGAGAGTTAAAAGCAAAAACTAAACAAGAAAATATACACTGTTCTCACTAATCATTTTAGGAAGTGATCCCTAGGTCTCACCCATTTAGCCAAGTAACTCCAAACATTCATCCTTTGACCCATCTGACAAGAAGTGAGTGCAAGTTCTCTAACAACCGTATCTGTGTCTCTAGTGACAAACTTGTACCCAAACTCCAAAGGAGTTAAACAGACTGTCTTTCAAGCACCATGGTTTCCTCTTATTCACAGGAAATCTAACACTCACAGTAGCCAAGACCACATGAAAGGGTGAAAGTTTGAACCTTAAGCCTAGTCTATCTCCAAGACCAACCTGAAGCCTTGTCCAGGTCAGACACAGCCAAAAACTTCTCATCTTTGCACACAGAGAAGGGGAGCCACGAGATGAGTCCATTTCTTCTGGCTTCTTTTGTAGAGCGACATACAATCCTCCTGAGGTCTTTCAGCATCAGATGCTCCAACTTCCAAGTTCACAACTTTGAAAACAGTCCTAGCTCACAACACTGATCTTATTCTTGTAGATAGGCTCAGTCTCTAAGTGGTAAATTATTTATTCTACATGCTCTCAATCTAGGCCCTGGCAAAGTAGATACTATTTAATGCTCATAGCAAAATAAATCTGAAAACTTAGTCTGTGGAAAGTAGCAGAACTTTAAGATTTTTAAGTTTGCCAACTGTTTAACTTAACTCCCCCACCCCACTTTTTTAATAATGAAAACTTATTTCCTATGACAGCATACTACTTCCATAACAAAACAATCCAAGAGTCATTCAGGCAGGCTGTATTTAGTCTACATAACATTTTGAAGCCAATATCTGCTAACATCTATTTTCTAATAATGCCTAGGCAGCAAAGGAGTGTCCAAACCAAAAAATGCACACTAGCTGTGTTGCCGTAGTCTTTTAACAATTTATAGCTATTCTCAATATTTAAATACCTGGCTAGCATTATCTGTTGAGATAAAAAAAAACCCCTCCAGCTCTGAAAGGCTGAGCTATTATCCATAATTTCATCATGGTTATACATGCACTGGGATTTTATTTACAGAATTCAGACTTCCCACAAACAACTTCCATCTTTAGCCCCTGGAAGGTATTACATAGCTCCAATGTTCTGGCCAAATAATGAATAGAAGCCTATATCTGAGACTAAATAAGTTCCTTTCCCCTTCCTCCATCCCCATAATCAGAAAGTAGCAACCTTCTTATATGAAGAAACTTGCTCATTGGGAAAAAAAAGCGTCTTTAAAATAACTAAAAACCTTATTGCAGTCTAAATGCTTCCATTCCAACCAAATTATAACCAGTTGCTCTTCATGGCATAGAGCAGAAAGTAAAATAAATGAAATTGAATGACAACAGGCCAGGCACATCCTCTCTAAAGGCCTGGGTTGCTTAACTGGATCTGAAGTGACCCATGATCCATTTGCTAACAAGGATGAACACTTCATTGCAGTGAAGGTTCCCCTCCAAGTTTGGATTGAAGGCCTGTGTTCTTGAAGACCTGGGAGGGAATGAGATTAAGCATGAGTCAGTTCTGTGCCCTGTTGCCTTGGACTGATTAACACAAATTCAATTTCATGCTAATCATGAAAGCATTTGTGACATGTAGTAGGAACATGTCCTACCATGCCCTGAGCAGATTGCTTTCCGAAACCAGGGCAAAGCTATTTGTTGCAAGACTCATCTCCTCCTCTAAATGTCTCATTCTCATCCCTACTACTGTGCTCAGACGGATTATTCCAAACTACCTAAAGCCAGAGGGGAGAGAGAAAAATCTCCCACCATAACTAACACCTAACTAAGGAGCAAGAGATCACCAATAAGGAGAACCCATTGCTCTCCCTCAGAGGTCAATGGGCTGAAAGCCTAAACTATAACTTGCAAGCCAAGGTACAGAGTTTGTCCTTCTTGGTGAGGAGCACAGCAGTCAAGCACCAGAAAATCCATATCATTTGCCTTACAATAGTTCAAACTCCTTCCAAACTAATTTTGACAGTGGTAGATATCTAGCTTTATATCAAAGACACACATCATCTGGGTTTATCTTTGCAACAGGCACTGTTGTTGCAAGTAGGCATCTTCTCTACATAGAATGTGAGGGGATGGGAGGGGGGGAGGGAACATGAAACACACGGGGAAGAGGAAATTTGAAGTTTTAAAGGTTTTCCAAAACATTTTTGAGCAGGGCTAGAGCTAAGTATCAAGCATGCCAGATGCAAGTGCTCCAGCCTTTCTTCTCACATGCACTGTGCTCACAGCTGTCGCCTTTAAAAGGTGGCACAGCATCCTCCCAGACTGCCTTAACACAGGAACCAGAGGAAGTTGGCAGGAATAGTTCAGAGGTGGTGGGCAAATACCCTTATCCTCCATCTCAGCTTTTTATTACAACTGGATTCCTGCATGGCTGGCACTGAAAGCTTGGCCTTTCAGAGCGCCACTCTCAGCCAATAAAAAGCCTAAAACATCTCTATAGCTTTCTGCCAATTGGTTTTAACTAGGGCTACTTTTAAATTATGATGCTTAAGAATTAATCCTAGGGCTCCTTTCAAGGGAGGGGAAAAAAAAACCCACTTATTTTGGATGCACAAAAGCACTCAAGATTAAGAATGTGATTCACTTAACATTATATTGAACAAAGAGACTGGCTTCAAAGGCAGCGGATAAGAGGAAAGCATTCCCAACAGGTCCCAATGGTTGCTTTGTGCTGTGCCACCAGTCATTTTATTAAAGGCCTAGGCACTATTATAGCATTTAAAAACTTGTGACCAACTCTGACAAGCACCACCTCATGTCCTCCTTTTGCCTCATGTAGTCAGATTAGTCAAGAACATTTCTTTGGTGATGTATTCAAAATAAACCACAAAATTAATCAGATAAATTATTCAGATTGTTATTTGCCTACTTTGGCTGCTCATACTGCAGAGAGAAAACTGAGTTCCCAGAAACACTGCATACTAAATGGTTGTGCCGGCAAAGCAGCTCTGCCAGATCTTCGGGACACCTCTATTCAACCACCTCTACACAGCTCCTACCGGCCAGGGAAAGGCCAGTGCAAGAGAAAAATGGTGGTTTCTTTTCCAGCATCAGAGTGGGCAGGAAAAAAATACATATATTTATCTTAAAGGTCGGCTCAGTCATTGAAGAGTTGCTTAGCAACATTTCCTAGCAACACCACTGTGGAAAGCCACAGCCAATGCTCTGCTACAAGTCAATTAGCTCCAGTAATTTGCATGGGAAGATTCCCCTATCTTTTCCAATCAGGAACAACAATTTTTTCAGCTTCATTTTTTTTTTTTAAACCAGAAATACAATAAATTTCCTTCCATTTTTTTGCTCTGCCTTCCTTTGCTCCTCCTCCTCCCAGGGTTGCAAAACTTGACATCAGCAGCAAACGAGCCCTGGCATTGCCAGAAGCAGCACCTAAAAACATATAACAAGTCCCATTCATCTTGGTTTCCAAATCAATGATCGGTTTCTTCTTGTCTACAAAAGAAACCCAAGAGGCACAGCTGGCTCTGCAGAAGCAGAGATGCTTTCAAAGGAAGAGTCTTTCAGCAGGCTCCAGTTCCAGCACTAGGAGTTAGATTCTCCTTACGTAAGCTCCCTTTGCATAGCTGTAGCTTGGTAAGTTTTCTTTGCTTCAGGTCAAATGATAACACAATCAGGAAGTGTGTCACTGCACTAGTAAACTATTACACCTATCTATTCCATAGAGCCTACTTATACAACTATCACAACAGAAGAAATAAATAGCAAAAGATAAAGACAGCTTAAATTTTTTTTAAAAAGTGTTTGGTAATTCCACATCACATAATGTAATATATTCTGAAATGAGATTTCAAAACCAAAAAAAAAAGGTCAAATCCTTCAGCTCATAAAGATCATGTATTTCAAGTTTGTCATATTTGAATCTGTCACTATGAAAGTAAATGAAGAGAAATGGGGAAGCGAAAGTGATCCTGATTGGGCAGGTGATTAAAGGTTAAATAAAAACACCAATAACTGGAGGAATACATCTCCAAATTTTTATCATCATTGAACATTCACGGTCATTTATCATTTATTTCATGATCATTTATCATCATTGAATACACTTCCACATTGAGTCATAGTCTATCCACATTAACAACCTGCAGATGAACTAAGAATTGGAGAAGTCCCTTCAAAATCTTAGCTGGAGACACATTTTCCCAGTGCCAGTCCTCAGAAGTGGACAGTGGCCTTGGCTGCAATCAAAGTTGATTCTTTCATTACTGAAGCACAAGTGGATGCATGTACTGTACTGACATTGCTCAAAATCCTCTCTGAGATAAACAAAGAGCCAAGGGTCAAGGCCCACACATGCGATGAAGACTTCTTATGTCACTGATATTTTTCAAAGTTGTGAATACTGGAA
>JAUBOD010000479.1:4541518-4553740 GCA_032353885.1 Nothura maculosa | reverse complement strand
TTGAATCTGTCACTATGAAAGTAAATGAAGAGATATGGGGAAGTGAAAGTGATCCTGATTGGGCATGTGATTAAAGGTTAAATAAAAACACCAATAACTGGAGGAATACAAAGAGCCAAGGGTCAAGACCCACACATGCGATGAAGACTTCTTATGTCACTGATATTTTTCAAAGTTGTGAATACTGGAATATATGAAGGGGAAGAAAGTTTGCCTCATCCATGCCCCTGCCTCCGATACAGTCAGCTCTGACCCACACCATTCCGAGAAGATGTTTGCCCATTCTGACCTTAAACTACCCCCAAAGAAAATTCCACTACCCTCAAAAACAAGTTATGTCAGTGTCTAACTATACCTTTACCTGTCTTGAAAGCCACAGTCTTCCTGGCTATTTAAATGTATAACATCTCATCCACAAACTGTATATTGCTACCTCCACAAAGCAATACCAGTTCTTAAGTCCTTTATTTCCATCAAGCCTTCCTCTCTCCTCACCTCAAAAAAAATTTAAAAAGCCAAAACATTTAAAACATTTTCAACAGGATTCACATGGCTCCCAGGACAGTGTGGACAGTTCCTTTGCACCAGGAAATTTTGAGTATTATTGCAAAAAAAATTGCATCTGTCTTTCCCTTAAGCAGCAGGACAGACAGCTGCTGAAGACAGTTTTATGGCCATTCCCCTGCAAAAGATGCTACAATAATCAAAGTTTTAGGGAAGGTATGGCTGCTCTGCAGTGGCTAGCATAGCTGAGAGAGGATGCAGGCCCAGAACTGAAAAACAACACAGCAGTTCTACCTGAATCTGCTTTGTAGACATTGCTATGAGAAAGCTTATTAGTCTGTCAGACTTACGTGATGAGTTGGCAGCCCTTGGACCAACTACAGCTTCCTCCTTATTTCATAAAGCCCAGAGCAAAATTATTCAATGGCAACATAAGGGGGAAAAAATACAACTATGTGTTTTAGTGTATTGCTTGTCAGGGTTATTTGAAAGCTCTATATAGTCTTTAGCAGAGAAAAGGCTCCCCATACTTTCCCAAGAGCAACACATCTGGTAATAAGGCAGTATAATCCCACAGCAGACCTTCCTCCATGGCGTTCTCATTTCGCTTCTCGGATTTATGTGACAGTATATGGTGAACTAGAGCTCTACGATAAATCTGCTCACACCTTTTCTTCCAAGCACACAATGAAATACCAAGTGGCTCTTGACTCTCCGAAGCTGGCTTTGGACAACACAAACCAGAACAGGCTACCTGCATTAAAAAGCAGAAACAAGTGCCATAGATGGAAATAGAAAGAGCTTAAAACATCTTGCTATTCTCAGGTGAACGTGCAGAAAGGGAAGTGGCAAGAAGAGGGGCTCCTCTCCTCTTCTCAGTCCTTGCTAGGAAGTGGTGGCCCCTCATCTCCACAGCTTGGCCATAGGTCAAGCTCTCTGTCTCCTGCACCTTCCTAGTAACAAGCAACACTCAGCAGACATAGATGCTGCTTTTGAAAAAAGTTATGTAGTTAAACAGGCAGAAGTTACTCTGTTAATGTCATGATTTAGGATTATGTAAATTCTGCGTTGAGACCGCAGGGAGCCATTTACAGCCTTTTACATAAACTGTCGTACTGAAACTGTGTTTGCTCATCTCTCAAAAGGCCAGAGAAGACTTTTACAAAATAAATGGAAAGGTAAGATTTGAAAGACAATTTCAGAATTTAAATAAGAAAGTAGTGATTATGCCTTCAGCCCTTCATGACAGGCAGGAGGGTTTTGTTAGAAAGATGGGCTGGAACCAGCCCAGTTCAAATATCAAGAAAATAGAAAAAAAAAGTAAACTACTACTCAGTTTAAAACATTGTCATGATGAAAGTCTAGGGATCCTAAATACTTTCTCTCCCAGGAACAAGAAGGCCAGGGAATAGATCACTGGAGAGTGTTCTTGCAAAAATGGAATTGAATTAACCTTGCAAAAATTGAAAGCACTAGAAAAGTATACACTATAGAGTAATATATCGGTTGGCTTAAAAATACAAAAACAAACAAAAAAAAACCCAAAACCCACATAGACACTGCATCCCAAATTCCTCTATGTGATTCAGATGTCCTCAGTTCATTGCTCCTCTTCCCATGTTGCAGCCAAATTGGCTGGTATGTAGTGATGCCGCAGCAGTACCTGGGAATTCAGCTGAATTATGAGATATACATCAGACATGTATAACATGGAATCAGAAGGCTCAACAAGAGACATACATAGCCAGAGGCACAGCACAAGCCCCAAGTACCATACCCTGACACCAGCAAAGAAAAGAATGTATCATAAAACACAAGCTTAAGGAGCCACCTCTCTTAGAGGAAAAAACTATTGTGAGGAATATCTGGGGGCAATTATAAGATTAGCTGAGACCACAACCTAATCTGGTCTGTTTCAGGCCAAACCCACCAAGTTTTCCTTATAATGCCTGTTACAAGTACCAGCTCCATTGCTGTTCTGAATTCTCTTCTTGTCAAGGAACTCAAACACCTAAGCAGAATACCAATAGTCTGCAACTGAAATGAAGCCACAGCTCAGCAGAAGCCATAAAGAAATTCTTTCTTTAGAAGTCAGAGGGCAGAAATGGTATTCAAGCTACAAAAGGTCAAAAAGCAGGAAACTTGCAGAAAATATTATAAGAATTTTCCAGCATATATTGCAGAAAATAGCACAAGCAGTGCACCGGTCATTGCCTAAACCTTTACTCATTAGAAGAACTTAGTATCACCATCCTACAGTGAAGGGCAAGGAGGTGGGGAGGGCAGAAGGAATTAACAAGGACTGCTTAAAGCCAAGTCTCATCTACTAGATTTACAATTTGACTTTACTTCCTACAGCTATAGGAAACAGGGAAATAAATACATTTATCTGCACCTTCCAGAGACCAGGAAACTCTCTCTTTGTAGAAGGACTGCACATTTGACAAGTCCTTTCTTGCCAGAGGAACTAAAGTACTTCTCAGGAAACAGGGTTTTTCTGCAGAAACTACATACAGAAATATGCAAAATACAGCTGCAAAAGGAAGTTATTTTTGTCAACAGACAGCCTCTTGTGAAAATGTCTGCTGGTGAACAAGCAAACTCCTCCTCTTCTAAGGAGATAAGAAATTTAGCATAGAAAAGGAAAATCTGAAGGTCCCTGTCTTGACTCCTCAGCAGCATGCACCCAGCAAGGTCAGCTGTAATTGCCCCAGCTGGCCAACCACATAAGGATTTTATTTATGAGCAAATTGACTCATTCTCTCTCACTTTCTCTGGCTATTCTTTGTTAAGCATTAAAAGGGCAGCCTGTGGAGACCTCCATGTTAGCAGGGGAACACCACCTCCAGCTACTCTGAAAGGAGTTTCTTCAGACAGCCAGACTTCACACAAATGTATGGGACTCTATGTGCTTACAGACGTGAGCTTTACTACTCCACATTGGCTCATATGGTGTGGTGGGGGAAAGGAAAGTGTCTTCCTCCATTCGAGACCTGCATCCACCAATATATACATCCTTCCTTGGTGGAAAGCTTAGTTCTTGAAGATACACAAACAGCTCTTTGCAGAGCCTTGTTACCACTCAAGATAGAGGCTCAGTCTGTATCACCCCTTCCTAAGGAAGGGAGCAGGATTGCCCAGCTCAAAGCTTCAGCAGCAAGTGTAGGTGTCCATGGGGACTGATTGTGCTAACAGTGTTATGTGAAACTTTGCAGGAAGGGGCTTACACAGATACATGCCTAAAAGGAAGGCAAGAAAAACAGCATGGAGGACTGGGATGACCAGCCTTGAGCAATACAAATAAAAGCAGAAGCAGGAACATGGCTCCATGCCACATGAATATTCATCAGAAGTTATTTTGATCTGTTCCATTTGAATGTGGTCAATATGCTGGAGGTAACTGCACACCCTAGGTACTGCCACAGGAGGCTCGTGTTGCAATTCAACCCTGCAGCTTTAGAAGATCCCAGGGCCCCTTACCCACAGCACTTTTCATTGTGCAATTGCTTTGGAACCCATAGGCAAAGACAACAGGATCATAGGTGAGTGTAACAAATTTCTTCCCTAAATTATCTCCATGAAATGGTTCAAGAGTGGATTTAAAACAAAAACACAGAAGCCCAGGAGTTACACATCCGAAGGGATGAATCCCCAAAGGCTACAAGAGTGGGAAATGCTGTTGTGATTACTGCAAATTGACCTTATGAACCAAATACCAATGAAAGCACCCAACTCCTCAACACACTCAAACTGCAGGATGTTATGAACCTTCTTGTGCCACACCTGCCAAAAAGTACAAAAGCAGAAAGCTGCACGTTTACAACATGCAGCATTAAAATTGCAGTTTATAGCTGGAAAAAGCAGGTTTACTGGCTCCTTCTGAGTTGCCTTAAGCCCAAAGACGAGTTTTCTGAAGGTTACTCTCTACAGTGAAACAAAGCTACTTTAGAGCCTAGGTACATATTATGTGGTTTGACATGGTAATTAATCATGCTGCTTAAGCTTATAAAATGAAATCCTTTGTTACATGTCCAGAAGTGGAAGCTTTCTCAGTTGAAGCTTCTGGGCAGCTGCCTGAAAAAGCAAATTTGCAGGTGGACTGAAATAGATAGACATTTCTTTGGTATGGACAGCCCAAAAGATGAAATGTGCTCTCAGAAATTCAGGTCTTGGCTGCAATTGCTTCAGTAACATTCTTTGGAAGAGACCATTTCAATCTGGCTACCAGATCCCTGTTTCTAGACAGGAAAACATCCCTAAGTACTAGATAGCTATTCCAGTTTAGAGCAGGAAGACATTAAAGAGACGCATTGGTTCATGTAACATGCAAGAGAACAGATGCCGACAATTTGGGCAAAACTCCTCTCTACCTTCTATATCTATATAGAGCAAACCTTGATTTGCATAGTTTAGCTTTTTTTTTTTTTTCTTTTAAAGAATTCCTAAATGGTAGAATACATCCAGAGTTTGGAAGTACTTCTGAAATGTGACATCAGCCATGAGAAGCTTTTGAAAAGCAGCATGAAATGTGCACAGCCCAGGACTCTCAAGTGCACACAAACAATTCAGGATGGAAAAATACACACCTCTCAAAGTAGTCAAGATAACTATCAAAACAACTGCAAGCTTTCTAAAGCACATCACTTTCTCTGCGACAGGTTATCATTAAACTACTCATTTTTAAAAAATTGGAAAAAAATAATTAGAGTCTTGCCTACTGAATAAAGACAAGTGATTTTATATCAAAGTGACTGAGAGGTGCTGTTGTGAGGAAAGGCCAACTTCATGCTAAGCGATGTATTTTGAGTGAAACCTTCACTTGCAGGAAAGCAATGCATACTACTCTTGAAGCAGTTCTTGGCAGGCCAACAGTTTTGCACATCAAACACAGTCTGGTACAGGCAATGAATGCAAGTAATCAGCTGCACATGTTTAGGATTTTATATTTTATTTGACCTCATGTTTGTTAACTGATAAGATTTGTATGCAAATGAATATTCAGCCTTAAAAAAAAAATAAAGGTGAACTACTGTAATCTCACCCCTGGAACTATTTCCAAGCTTAAGGACAACAGGAAAGAACTGTATAGAATAATGGTAACATTTATTGCTAAGATACCCAGTACAGGAAAAGAATTTATAAATTATGTAGTTGACAAGTAGTCATTCATGCTGTGAACACCAGGGGTCTAATACATCAGCTAAGTCAACTGAATTAACACGCACACCTTCAACAGCATCAAGGCTTGTGCCGAAAGAGCAAGGCCTGGCATCACAAGAACTATTAAAGATTGGAGTATTTAGCCCAAATGCAAATTGGTCGATCAATCCAGTGTGCTTCCTTCTACCAGGGAGAAATAGCCCCAAAGAGCTGCTACTTTTTACCAGAACTGCCACATGGCCCTTGACCACCCTTCTGTCCTCAGGCACTCCATGATTGCTGCCAGCTCCCTAAAGAACCCAAGCCCCTATGAAAACTATCATCTGTGTTTTATAATGAGACTGAACCTCATAATCAAGTCCCATGTGACTGTAAAATTCATGATGAAAATACCAGGCCAATTCTGTACATGGCATCTTCTGCTGATAGGGAATATGGCTTTAGAACAAGACAAATCAGCTTGTGACTGACAGTCTCGCATTAAAATATCTAGTACAGTTCTCCCACAATTTTTGCAATGTTATGGTAAAGCTTCTACCATCAAATTACAAGAAATATACCCCAAATCCCTCTTTGTCAGAGGACCAGAGTACATACAAGTTCCTCCTCTAAGAAAGTGCCTCTAGGATTCTTGCAAAGTGAGTTTTCTCCTAGTTTTAACTAGGGTTGCTTGAGTTAAATTGATTTTTTTTAATGTGTTTATCCTCCACAGGGACTTTTGTCTTAAATGCTGATTTGTTAAAACCATGCCCATCCAATACTGATTACTGAAATGCATGGAAAGCTGCCAAAAGAAGCTATGCCTTCTGGACTAAACAAGGGATTTATTACTGGGTAACCACAGCACAGGGTAAAAATCCATCACAAACTTATTGATTTAAACTGATTGTAAGTAATCACACACAATTTACATTAAGTGAAACATACTGCCATTTAATTTAGAGTGAGTGAATTGAACACTGCTACTCTGAATTCTGTTTAAAAGTAAACTCTAATTGATATCCAAAAAGAAGTAGCTGAAGCTTTCAAAGACCATGATTAAAATATTCAGTTATCTCCATTTATCAAGTATTGATAGGTCAGTTCAACCTATTTAAAAATAGTTAGACAGTAATCATAGTATTATATTTCAGCAGAGATTTATACATAAGCCTGAAGGCAAATAAAGTAGGATTGGACAAGTACAGAGCCCACAGCCCTCTCAGTGACTTCCATTTGCACTTAATATAGAAGCTTCAAATGTCACCTACTTTCCACCTAAAACGTGATGAAATAAAGTCATGCATTTCACCAAAACATGCTTCTCATCTCCAGAGGAAGCATCTCAGGAAGAAAACCTCATGGTGGAGCAAAAGTTTTCACCACTATTTCAGACTCAGGTCATTCTAGTGGTCACTGTCCTCTCATGTGACGTATAACCAGAGTGCAGTTATCCTGGGCAGTAGTACCTACACCTATAGCCAATTTAACTACCAAAAAAAATTTGAAGTTACTTGCTGCTCTTTAAAACATCAAGGTATAACCAGCACCAGGAATAAAAAACAAATCTTTTGACAATCTCACTTAAACTCAGAAATTAATATTTAAAGCACTAGAATATGTATATATTTAAACTTTCCATGGATGGCTGTGTTCAAGCAGTTCCTCATTAGCTGCTCACCTGCTGGAACAAGTATTTCAAGTAGCATTAAAAGCATAGGTAAGGTGCTCAGACAGCCTTCTGATGATGAGATGTGGAAGATGGAACTTTGCTCATTTTTAAAGCAACCTTCTAATATACATCACACTCAGCTTGGATCCTCGTCCTGCTGCAAGCTGCATGCAAGGGACACAGTTGCCTGTAACTAGCCTCATCACAACTCAATTAAATCCATTTGCAGAGTGAGCGGCTAGATGGGGCCCGAAGGAATTTATGTTCCTGGAGCTTATTAAATTGCTGGATAATTTCAGCAGGCAACAACACTGCATCCAAATCATCATTTACTCCGTTTGTTTAGTTAGTACAGACCACTTGTTTGCTGTTATTTTTGCACAAGCACTTTCCCTGTGTTTATCCTGATCTCAATATGAAAATTTGTAAAACATAGTCTTAAGTTAGTTTTAACTTAGTTGCACATTATACCACTGTACTTATTGGCATATAGTAGAAACTGTATATAGAAGACTCATCCTTACCTAGCTAGCAGTAGTTTCTGGGATATTTTCCTCCCTTCTTAAATTTCAGCATTTTAAACTTGCAACCCAACTGAATCCACAAGACACTTCATTATATTGGGATGAGAGTTTATGGTAATTACCTCCTAGGTCTTGACAAAGTTTACACACTTTTATAGCTAAGAGATGCAAAAAAATGCTGCACATGGCACTGCAGCTCTTCCAGTTGGATTGAAAAGAGTTTATGAATTTTCCAAAGTTAGTACTTTGTAACTTAGGCATGTTTTAAACATCTCAAAAAGGTCTCCACTTTTTTCGCTGCTGCAACACCCAGTAATGCTTCACTCCCATGGATCAATGCTAAGTTAGACCAGTAGATGCCTCTGCCCCTCAGGTGCATTCCAAAGAAGACTTTAAAAATGCATGAGAAGCTACTGCAAGAAACAAAACCTTTGCAAGCTCCAGGTTTCAAACAAACTTGGGCAAAACTAAGCAATGCTGCTTCAGAGGCATTTCCCTCTTTGATAATGTGACAATAGTCACCATGAGTGCCCTCCATTTGGAAACTCTTCCCTGACTTCCCTTCCCAGATAGGTGCATCCAGAGCAAGGTGCAGAGCCGGTTTGATACTTTGCAAGACAGAGCATTTACAGTCTTATAAACTTACAAATTAGCTTACACTCACATTTCCCAAGCTTGAAGGCAGAGTCCGAGGCTGTGGGGATGGTTGTTTACAGATGCTGAGCTAGCCACAGTTCAGAGCTGGGCCTCCCAAAGCTCCTGCTGTCAGCTCCTGTACTGTTCATTAACTCAACATCTAGCATGGAGCAAGGGAAAGGAGTAATTAATTCTCTTCACTTATGGGAAAAATACACTTGTATATTTAGTAATAAAAAAGTCTTCCATCAGAGGTAAATTGCCCTAGAGGATGGAAATTACTTTGGTTTGCTTTTTGGTCAAATAATAGCTAAGGTTGAGCAGATCCTAGCAGTTATCCCAGCTATATTTCTCTCCCTCCACTCATTCTCAGCATTATTTTCATCTGACCTCTGAAGAATATACACTAGAAAGGCAACAAACAAACACAGCAAAATTGGAGAGAGAAAAATATAGTATCAAAACACCAAGCACAAACCCAGGCAAGATTTTTGATGAGAAAATAGCAGGCAGCACAATTTCAGAGTCATTCCTCATTATCCAGACCAGCTCACAGCAGGATTTCACCTGTGCACAAAGGTATGCAGAGTACAGCTTCAGCCTAACAGGTGCAAGACCTGGACCTGTTTTCTCATACCTTAGTCCTTGAAGATGATGCTAAAGAGAGAGAGGGGGGAAATTTCATCTGTTTTTGCATCCGTAGCAACAACTGCCCAAATAGAACAAAAGCCAACTAGTCCTATGTTCTCTTCTGCCTAAGATGAAAAACAACACAAACCTTGGCTTTAATAAGAATGGCTGTTTTAGTAACAGTCATCCCCCCTTTGAGACTGCAGCACCTTGATACTTGGCTCATTAAAATAAGTGTTAACAGTACAGTGTTACACCGTGAGAAGAGGTACCAATATGATGAATGTGCATAAGGGACATACAACAAAGTTCCAACAGACTGAAGCAGTTAAGAGTAGCCAATTCTCATTTTCTTTCCTGTTGCAAAGGGAACAGCCTCAATAAAACACAGGCTGCCCCATGTGCTTAGGAGCCCTCACTCCCAACAGCTTAAGTAGCTGGCACCGCTCTCCTGCCCTATGCAAGATCCACGAGGCAGCAAAGCTTAAGTCAGGCAGCAAATGTAGCTGCCTCTAATGCAGCATTTGCCATCGGCTGACACGAGAACCATTTTCTTTCCTGCCCCCCACTTCAAGCATTAGGAATTTATCCAAGAGGCAGAGGGTTCTGTCCTCCCTTCCTCAGCCCTAAGTCACAAGCCACAAATGCAAAGAAAAATAAAATAAAAAGAAAATACCAACCCTATAAGTTTGCTGCCCAGGGCTGCAGTTTTAGCTCAAGCCAATGACTTCTCAATTTCTACAAAAACCAACAAAAAACCCTTCATCTCCTCTATCCCACCTTCCTTCTTGTAGCCTTGTCACAGCATTTCTAGACTCAGCTTTATAGCCTGTTGCTTCCTGAGGACTTTCCTCTCCTTGCTTACGCTACCAGTCTGGATTTCAAAAAAGTCACCAAATAGTTTGAGTGACCTTCTACATGAAAACAGCTGTTTTTATGGCAAATTTTTAGGGCAAACAGGAGACCTACTGAGGCCTAGAGATTAAGCTGCTCCTCAGAGGCTCCTCTTTCCTCCTCTTTCCTCCTCTTTCCTCCTCTTTCCTCCACTGAGCTTTGACTTTGCTCAGAGTTTTGCCTTAAATTGCAGTAGCTGTAGCCTCCTATACTCCTGCCGAACACAGCCACATGAAGACCAGCAAAGGCAGATAAGTGGAAAGAAATCTCAGCCTATTGGAAAGGCATCTGGGGAAGACTATTAAAAAGCTATCAAGTTTAAAAAAGGACAAAATTGAAAATTCTGGAGTCCACATATATTTCAATTTGCACATCTGCCTGGCCATTAAAAGAATAAGATCTTTGTATGGGAAATAGCATGCTGAAAAGTCACTGATAATTCCAGTGAAATACTCTTGGCGAGCACTTTCAGACTCTATAGAAGCTGAAGACTTGCATGATGTAGATGCTGCAGCAAGGACTTTCACAGCTCACCAGCTAATTTGGATGTTGAGCTCTTGCTGGAAGCCTGAGCCCTGAAATATAAGCACCTCGAGTACTTGCTTGCCCAGTCTTAGCTTTCCTGAGAGCACCAAAGCTAAGGGACCAGATGACTAACCTCTTCTAGAAATTTGAGGCTTGCAGCTTTGCGAGTTTCCTTATATCGGCTTTAGGCATCTATTAAAATAGGTAGGAGCACCACAGAACACCTCTGCTTCTAGGGGGTTGAGAACTCATGAAATATCACAACAGGAATTAGGTATCAAGGGTGAAGGAGAGTTTAACAAAGCTGCATTGAAGCCAAAGAAAGTTTGAGGTTAAGGGCAAAATCTAGAAATCAGTATTATCATTTCTGTTCTTCAGGATAAGTGTAGTAGGTGCATGAATCCTATTTCAAATGGATGTAGTCAAATGGTTGAGAGGGTGGTATTTGCAAAGCAGAAGGATTTCAGGAGACTAAGATTAGTCCAAAATTAAACAGACCTAGAAGAACTGGGTGGTAAAATTAATGTTCCAGCTCAATGGTACTTTAATGCCTACACGTGGCTTGGAAAATGCACTGGTGGAGCTTGTACCACAGGCTCCCAGTTCCAGAATAGATGAAGCTTTTGACAAGTGAAAACACCACAGTTTCAGAAGCACACAGGTGAAGCTCATCCGTTAAACACCCCTGCACTCCCACAAACTGCAAAGAAAGGAAGCCATCACCATTGCAGAAAACTAGCTGCTTCAAGCAACTTTATTAACTTGCACTACACCACCCAAGTCCTCAGTGAATACTCAAGCAGTCAGATCCAGCAAGGAATTATGAAAATAATGAGGGAGGAAGAGGGGGCAGCCAGGCTAAGAACTATCAATCAGCCAAAGACAAAGGTACATTGCAGTTACCAACATTTAAAGCAGAATCAAGCTAGTATCATCACATCAGTCCTCTCATATCCATTTAGAAGGCACCAAGAATCAGTGAACACTTACATCATGAACAAGAGGAGCAGGAAAGCGGCCTCCTAAAAATTAACACCAGCTACGCACTCCAGTATTAGGAAAACCTTTCTCACCAAATGTTTAAGCTAAAGCAGATGAAAACTGACTTACGCACGACTACATTATAATATTCTCACACTGAGCATTTTGGCTTTTAAGTTTCATATGCAACTTGAAAGCAAGGCAGAAGCTAAAGGAAAGTGAGGAAGAACACAATCTCTTAAGAGGATTAGAAATTAAGCTAACTGCATATTAGAGATAAAATAGTGGAGCACTTGTCTTTATTTTTAATAATAAACCATAAGGCATTGAGCTACAGAGCACAATTAACTTCTTTCAACTTCTCAGCATTACTGCTGAGACAGCAACATGGTAGTCTCGTAGAAACATTAAGAATACAGAGCAATTATGTTAAGTTTAAGTGAATTTAGAGTAGACAAGTGCTACACTGTAAGCCAGAAGAGCCAAGTTCTTTTTTTAAAGAGCAAACTGGCCATATCACAGAATCACTAAGGTTGGACGGGACCTTTGGAGATCTTTTAGTCCAACCCCTCTACACACTAGAATGAATTCCTCCAAAACAGAAGTCAATCATTTGAATAGAAGTCAAACGCTAAGCCCTAGGCACTGAGCTTAAGCCCTCAGCCTAAGGCCTAGGCCCTAAGCCTAAGGCCCGAGCCCGGCCCTTAAGCCCAGGCC
>JAUBOD010000479.1:4516800-4536264 GCA_032353885.1 Nothura maculosa | reverse complement strand
CCCGAACGCTAAGCCCTGGGCCCTAAGCTTAAGCCCTCAGCCTAAGGCCTAGGCCCTGAGCCTAAGGCCCGAGCCCAGCCGTTAAGCCTAGACCCGAACGCTAAGCCCTGGGCCTCATGTGGGCACCTGTCAGGCTTTATGGGCCCCTGTGGTCTCATGCCAGGTTCTACGGGCTTACACAATTCTTATAGACCTCTGCAGGCTCGTACAGGTTCATGTTAGCATCTGTGTGCTCATATATGCTCATGTTGGCCTTTACAGGCCCATATGGGCTTGTGCCTGGCTGATATGGGCTCATGCAGGCTTGTGGCAGAGTCTGCAGTCTTGTAAAGGCTCCTCTTGGCCCCTATGTACTTCTAGGGGGCTGTGCCAGACACTACAGACTCTTAGGGACTTGTGAGAGCCTCTACAGGCTCATATTGACCCACGTTGAGGTCTACATGCTGAAAGAGGCCCATGTCAAGCTATATGAGCTCATATGGATCCCCACTGATCTCTATGGGGCCTTGCAGGCATTTGCCAGGCTTTCCTGGCTGGTACATACCCAGAACAAGTACCTGCCACTGTCATGCGGGACTCATTCTTGACATGGGAACAGGAGATGAGGGCGCCATGTCACTCTACCTCTTCTCCCCCATTGAAAGGGGCCTCTTGAGAGTCAGGAGGGTGACATGACAGAAGCAGAGCAGAATGGGGCTACGCATAGGAGAGGGGTAACTGTGGGCCAAATCTTTGACAATATGTGCCTTGGGGCCAGGCTACGCACTTGAAGCCTTTCCTGACTTCCCAAATTTTGATTCCTCTTTTTCTGGTTGAAATATTGTGGATAGGGTAACTTCCCCTGCGCACATAGATTAAGCTAAAGCAAGGTCACTCCTCAACTGCCACGGCACCTTTGAGATTTCCATCTTTAATGCGGGGGAACGAGAACACGCCTCAGAGATCAAGCTGATGTAATTTATGGCTACGTTCACCTTGCACAAAGCTGCTACATGTATTTCAGATTCTTTAACTACCCTCTTGTGGTATCTTTGAGGAATGGCAGCTTCTCCCTACAGCATAAAATAAAACCACTTTGCTCAAACGCTCTTGTATTAACCCAGAGAAAATCTTCATTTTGGAAGGCGTGGAGAAAGTGCTAATTGTAGAGTTTCTTCTCCTTAAATGAACTCCACATACATCATATTGGCCTCAAATGGTCTGAGGTCCTTCAAGGACTGCTTCAAGGACTACTGAAAATCCGTGGAAGTTTATATTTGCATTTTTATTTGGATTTTTAAAGTCTAGCTGCAGGCTTTTGATGCCAAAAGGAGCCTCTGTAGTACCCAAGGAAATGTGCAGTCAATTCAATGGAAACTAGTTAAGGGCTTTAAAGATGTGAAGCAGAAGATGCGTGCTGATGTCTCACGGTGATGCTGGATATTTGATAGCCCAAACTTCCTTTTAATCCATTGATTTGGTCCTTGCTTGATTCTTTTTTTTAGGCAGGGAACAGAAAGAACTGTATCGTTGGCTAAATGGAAGACTTTACAGAAGAGCGACAGATTGTAAATCCAAGCATGGAAACGGCTACACGGCGAATGGTGTTTCAACATGGAGAGATCACGGTGATCAAACAAGTCACACTTGTAAAATATAGTGTAGGTGCCCTCAATAAATCACTGCCAGAATGACCACAGGCCTTATCATCTCTTGTCCATACTTGAGGCACTTCATTATCCTCTTGATAAATAACCGAATAAAATCAGCTGCTTCATGGAGATAATTTTAGTAAATCTTGGCCCCCGCTGCCCCAAAGTTGTGCCGATGACTCTCAGCTTTGTGCTCCCAGCTGTGCTTTTCTGACCATTCGCAACACAAAGAGTGTATTAAAGTCTTTTGTTACCAGAAAAGCAGAAGAAACGTCAAACACAAGGATCACGGTCTCCAGAAGAATGGACGAAAAGGACGTCTCAGCCCATCGGGCACCTGCCTGGTGTCTCACTCCGCTGGTCGCTCTGTGCAGCCTCGTCCCTGCGGGACAGCTCCCAATAGCGGGCCTGAAGATGTTCACATCTCTACGCATGTGGCTCTCCACATGCACAAACCCAGGAGTCCACCGGGGTGGCAGTGGGAGACAGTGTTTGTGGCCAGGAAACACCTGAGCATTTCCACCATGTACGTGGCCACAAAGCATCTAAACCCCTGCAGGCCGAGGCAAGAAGAGGGTTTGGCCTGGCCTGAAAAGATCAGTGCTCTGGATGCGTCCAAGAGACCCTCAGTTTTAATTCTTTTTTCTTAGTACTACCACAGGGTTTTATGTCTGTTTCTATCAGCACCCAGAGAAGCTCGCTTGGCCCAGGCAGGGGACCAGGCACAGGGTCCTGTCAGGGTCATTACATACATGTAATATAAGAGAGAACATATCCTAAAAGCTTCAGGAGAAGCTGGGCACAAACGGAGCGACTAGGATTAGTATTCTGTTGTGCTGAAGAAGGAAGGAAGATCTGATCTCCATGTTACAGAACAGAGGCCGCAGGACCAGTAAGGGCCAAGGTAATCCCACCACTTGATTCTATTGATTTGGCAGACCCATGTAAGCTAGAGGCTGATCAACCTCCATAGATAAAGGAGTCACCTTCAAAAGGTATTCCAGATCAAGGTGGGATCCTGCTCCAGCTCGCTTTCTGAAGATATCGGTGCGTCTCCTGGGATAGCAGTGGGAGCCTAAAGAAGCAAATTCTCTTACCTAGGGTCACCATGGGAGTATCAAAGCCCCTGGTCATCAATTAAACCACAGCTCACTCTTCTTTTCCACCAAAAACACACCAAGCAGCTCCTTGGTAAATGCAACAGATTCAGCAACTTGTTACCTCACTCCAATAGCTTTCAGCAGAGCTCACCTGCACATACGAAGGAGTAGTTAAAGAGTTCAAAAACAAAAATAAAAAAAAATTAAAAAAAATAAAAAAGCCAGGAATCTTGCTGAATAGTTATTTAACAAGGCACAGCTGTAGCAAATGAACACACTTTCACATAAAATCCTCCCCAGGCTTGCTTTGCCTTCTTTTAGCCTAGCAGGGACTACAATTTCTGTTTTCACAAGCTCACACAGGCAAAAGTTAAAAAGGAACAAAAATATACAGTAGGTAGGTAAGGCTCTCGGGGGAAAAATCATTTCTAGTGTTTATTGCTGACTATTAATAGATTTAGCTGTCATAAGCCATTAAAGAAAGCATGACTATCAAAATGGCAAGAGGAAAATTACAGTAGCAGTGAAGTATAAATAGCAAAAAAGAAAAATAAATTAACAGTTTGGAGCTAGCTGTCTAGTAAAAGAAGACGATATAGACGGTTAAAACAAGAAAGGATGGACAAAGTGAGGAAGAGAACAAACTTTTTATCTGAGAATAGATGATACGAGATTGCTGTCAAAGACTAACTTCCTACACCTTGTGCATTGCTTGGTGTCCAGGCTGTGATGGGAAGCTGCAAAGCAGAAAGCTGGAATGGAGGAAGGTGGGACAGGAATGTGTGACACACAAAGCTAAGGTTGTGCATGGCATCCACATGGTAGCTCAGGGTTTTCTATGCTTCAGCTGTCTTATATTCTATAGAATCTACCACTATGATGCATTTCATTTGTATGCCTAGTATTTGGTTTGGGTTTTACATAGTCTTGAGTTCTTTAAGTGATTCTAAATAAAAGATTATGTCTTGAAAAGTCCTGCTAAAAAGATTTAAGTTGGCCACACCTGCAAGCTAAAGCCTCTGTATGAAAGCTTCTGAAAAGCAATGCCTCTAAAGAAGTTCAGAAGCATTAATATCGTTTCATCTCTTGTTATATCTTTCAGGCATGTTCTTGAGAGTATCAGTGCTCCCAGAGTGCTTGGGAGTATCAGTGCTGGCCAGACACCCAGCTCTTCAAAGGAGCATTGTCACTTAAGCTGTAGTAATTCAAATACAGTGAAATGCCTGAAAGTTTTCTGGGACTATCAAGCCGCGGGTTCGTTGGCTTGACTGGGAATTAAGGACCATCAGCAGGACTGCACCGAGCAACTGGTAGCACAAGGATCACAGTCAGTACAATGAGTTACCAGCTTTCTTTTCCCTGGTGACCCTGACAGCACCTTCAGGACTCATCTGCTTTAAATTCTCTGAGATGAGCCTGGAAGAAGATGCTCTCCTTTAGCCTTGCACCCTATCTGTGCAAGCGTCCTCCAGTTGGGTTTGTTCTTTGGAACTACTTTTTGGTTTTTTTAAAGATCCTTAAAGGCTATCCTTTGTCTGAGCTACATGGTTGGACTCCAGAGACTTATCATGCTCATTAGATTTACCTGGGAATAAGAGACTCTGGACAGAAATACAGCAGGGGTGGAGAAGCAAATCCAAACAACTCCAATGTACGGCTCCATACATGTAGCTGCTCCCCCAAACCAAGTGACTGAGGGAGAAGAAAGCTTTCCATGCCTTGCACAGGAAAGCAAATTTCAGCATCTCCAAGTTACTTCTGTCAAAGTAACTTGGTGTAAAGCTTCCCAAGCGCTTGCGACAAGCTTGTCATCAGGAAAAACTGAAAAAGCTCTGGAAATCATGCATCCAAGAGCTTTTTTCCTTCCTCCCCTCCCCAAAAAGAACACCATGAAAGCAGCACTATGCAAAACTGAATGACTTGCAAAAATATATATGTATATATTTATGCACAAATTAAAAAGAATACCCTAGGTATCAATGTCTATTATGCAGTTATGTACAAATTGGTCATAGGATTTGAGAGCCATATCCTTAGCTCATATAAACTGGTAAAACAGCATTGGCTTGCAGGGAACTGCACCAATTCACACAAAGGGCAAACAGCCCCATCTCAAGCTACTTGAGCATTCTGTTAAATGGCCAGTTGCTCTCTCATGTACACAGCGGGTTAATTTATCTTGGAGAATCTGGACAAGCCAAGGATCTGGTCTCCTTTTTGCTCCTTTCTTCAAAGTCATTATAGTCATTCTTAGAAGCCAGCTTAAACAGTTTGTCATTTCCTTTTTTTAATGGCTATTTCCTCTGAACAAAAAAACCCACTCTTGGGAAAAAAAGTTTGAATTTGCCCCCATAGCAATGATGGGGTACTCCACACAAAGAAGCACCTAGCAGTTTAGTTCACATTTTTTAATAACATGGCACAATTTACATTACACAAGTCTTCGCTGATGAGGAAACATGCTGAAGATTGAGAGCCGCTTCACTTTTTCTTTTCACATAGGGTCTAGAAAGGACTTTATTACATACAGGATAAACAGCAAAAAGGTTTGTATATAACAATCTCTTTACAATACTGAAAGCTACCACTACGGTTCCAGTGTACATATTCTTCAGGGTTGGTTTTTTTTTTGTATTTTTCCTTTTGTTCTTAGAAAAAAAAAGAAAGAAAGAAGAAAAAAAAAAACACTGCACAACATCTGGAGTTCACAAAATCTGAAGCTCACAACTAAACCTTCAGTTGACTACTAAAATAGATCTCTGATCATTAGAAACAACTGTCTGTAGTTAACTTTTTTCTTTTTTCTTTTTTGCCAAAACAGGATAACAACTTCAGGTAGCACTTTAATACACTAGAAGACCAATGGAACTAATTTTATTTCATACATATATTTTACAGTCCAGTAGACAAGATATTGAATTCTCTCTGATAAAGTCATATTCTCTCCAAATATTTAGACAAGAAACTTAATGCATTATAAAAAAGTGTGTTATGAAAAGACAGAGGTTTTAGAAGATCGATGCATATTTTTAAAAAGGATCGTGTTCTTCATGTTACTTCATGTCTTCCATGATTAGGGAACAACAAGGCTGACCTGTTAACTATTCACAGACTTTATTACCAACCAAAATACAATAAATTGCATTATGAAATCTGCATTGGAGCTCATTAATTAAACTACTGATCCATAATGAAAACATATCCATCATTTAGAAAAGATTTAGTTTTCTTGTAGGATTTGATTCAAAGTAGCTAAAAATTGCTTAACCAAAAAATAAAGAGAAAGTCTGTGTACAGACAAAAATGACACCAATGACAAAAACAGACACGAATGGCTGTAATAACACGTTCTTCCCAAACTAAATTGGCCATGTTAAGTGACGGAAGTTCCGGAAAATATCCAGCATTTGATTCTTACTCTGTATAACCCAGATTCATATGACTGAAAAACCGTACGTCATGACTACAGCATTAGTGATTACAGTTTGCTAACCTGATGAGTGCTGAGAAATACATGAGCTACAGGAACATCAGCATCTTGCTGCAGGGGTTCAGACAGAAAACTTACACTTCTAATGGGTTGTTTCTTCAGCAAAACAAGCAAGAGAAAGAGGTTTCTATTACAGACGAGCTTGTTCAGGGAAAATATGACTTTAATTATGTTGTGTGTTGAAAAGGCTCCTTTGAGTTATAAAGGCTTTTGTGAAAAGCCTTAAAATTCATTGCATAGTTGAAGGGGTTTAGCTGTCTATAACAATATATGTAACACAGCATAAGTAGACTGTGTTGATCAATATTAAGTTTGCAAATAGCACAGTTTAAGAAGTATTAATGTATTATGTTACTTAATTTTATCTATTTACATTTGTACAAAGTAAAGCTTTCATCTTACCCTTTTTGCATATATGAACCATTAACCCATGAAGCAATCTTTTTACATAAATATCTACAATTGTCTTCACTTCTGGTCTGAACAAGCTTGGTACGGTTGTCATTGGTGGTAGTTTTGTTTCTAGACAAATCACTCAGATTAATGTCTTGTTCTTCAGTTCAAATTTTGAAATTTTAAACTAGAAATAAAATAGAGTAGGAGACACGAGGAACATATGGACTTGGCTAAAAGATCTGGAAAATTTCCACATATAATATACAAAAAAAAACCATTTCAAAATCTTTGCACTCAGGTCTGTACATATGGTACAGTGGGTCACATCCCCAGGCTGTATCAATGACTAGTAAGAAGGTCTTTATATTATGTTCATTTACAATGTCCTGTCCCTCCTTGTATGGTTTTGCTTTAGTTTCACTCTCCTTATCGAGCTTCAATGTCCTTGAGGGTGTGAGAAGGAGGCCTCTCTCTCATTTCTGTCGACAGAGGAGTAGTCCTCCTGGGAGACCCAGGCCGAGGTCCCAGCGTGGAAATAAGAGGTGGAGGGGCACTGAGAGCTGCCGTGGGGGGAGTTTTATTGAGGATGCCATTTTGGTGTCCCGTCGGCGGACTGACCCTGGGGTAGTGCATGCTCGGAAGTCCTGGCGTGATCAGGCTTGGGTGAGGCAGGTGCCCATCCAAGGCGGCAGGGTGAACTGAGTGCAGGCGTGCGTGTTCGAAGTCCTCTCTGAGCATGTGCAACCGCTCCCGCTCGTCCAGGTGGTTGCCCCTCTCGTGCTCGCGTCGAGGGTCGACAGAGAGAGGGTGGTGGTGGTGATGGTGGTGATTGTAGTCGTGAGGTTCCCGATCCCTGAACGACCTGTCGGCTTCGTATAACCTCGGTGTAGAAAGACGATGAAGGGGGTCATTTCTTAGCAAAAAGTCTCTGCCCAGGGGGTCTCTCCGATGAATATCCAGCTCTCTGTAAGGATCTCTTAAGGGATCTCTCATTGGATCCCAGTGGAAGGAAGGATAGGGGAATCGTTCTCCACCAGGAATCGGACTAATTCCCATAAAAGGAGTCATCATGCGAGTCCTATCCAGGCCACTGATGCTGTTCATGTGATGTATACCAGTCACACCTACAGTCATGGGCATAGACGCTAAAGGACTTGGATGGACGTTAGACGTAGATATAGGTGGTGGCTGATCAGATGACCTATGAGTCTGAGGTCCCTCAGGTTGAACATCATGGTCTTCTTTTCGCTCCTCCTTCACTTTGACTTCACTGCTTTTCTTCGGATTATCGTACGCTGGCTCGTTCTTCCTCTCCGCCTCACGGTTTGAAGTACTGTTAGGCCTGGTGCTCTCCGCAACAGGGGGCCTAGCATAGGGTGAAGGAACCCTGGACATTTGCTTAGACTCTTCCACCACGCGGCTTTCATGGCTCAGGCCTTCTTTCTCCGAAATATAGCTGTCCTTCACCTTGTGCTCTTCAACGTTAATTTCTTTCCGAGATTCGGAGTGATCCCTCTCTCGTTCTTTGGGTTTGTCTTTTTCTCGAACCTCGGGATTCAGATGGCTCCTGATCTGCTCATTTGAGCTACGATTATGTCCGAGGGAGTTTACTGGATGGATAGGTGCTGGCGAAGGATGGCTGGAGTGTCTCTTCTCAATGGTCTCCCTAGAAGAGAGAGAAGCTTAAACATTAAGGCTCGAGAAACTGCAAATAAAGCAAAGCATCTAGAGTGTCCAGCTTTCTGCTCGTTTTGCAGAAAGCTAACAACACGCACAGCTTAACGCATTGCTCCAAAACTGCCAAGAACATCCCATCTCTAAACTAGGCCTATTCTACTACATAACGTCAGGAGAAGGAAGTTCCCTGAAGCTGCTTTGTGAATAATCTGTTCGAGAATCCAAACACCAAAGTCACGAGAAAGGTCCCAGGGAATCTAGCTCTGATACTCACATTTTTAAGAAAACAGCCTTAACTGTTTGGGAAGAGAACAGAGAAAAATAAAAGCATGCTAACTTCATTCTCAAAGGTAAAGCAATTACATCCAAATTACACGGTTAATATGATTTTACCCATTTCTTCTATTAAGAATACATTTCGAAAAATGGACATTTTGTTCAATTGTCTTTTTTTAATTTCTAAACCTCTATACATCACCAGTTTCTCATTTATATTATCTTCATCTTCTAGTTCCTTACTTTCAATTTACTTCTCACAATTCAATTTACTACTTAAAACTGAAAAGAGCTAGAAAACAAAATACCTCTCTGTACACTACGGAGTGTGCAGAGGTGACGAGAGCCAAGCTCTATCTCGGAACAGGCCAAAACTAGATGCCTATCATTCTGCTGGCTCTCCAAACATCATCTCTTTGGAGTTCCTTCTTGGAGGACCATCTCTATTCCTAGCCTTTATTTTTGGGGTAGAACAGGCAGCAAAGGATGAGAGCCAATGAATCTCCCTGACACTGCCAAGAAGTCGCAAAATAGCCTAAATTCTTTCCATTCTGACCTTTCAAACCTATTTACGCTGTGGAATAGGGCAGAGAATGATCTCCTGGCAGCAAGCAACAGCTAAATATCTGCATGGATCCTCTATCAAGCATCCTTAGGACGCACTGTTGACAAGGAATTTTTGTTACGGGCACAATAGCTGGCAACAGTAAGTGAAGCAGCTTTGCTATTTCTAATGAGTACAATTCACAGAGGAAAAACTGATTCCCTCAGATCCACTGACTTTCACTTCTCACTGATTTCAGTTCACTTCAGTGGGAGTCCTGAAGTTCCTGAATTCATGGTGATTAATTTCTCCATAATGACATCCAGAGGTATTTCAGTGGCAGACATGCTATTTTCTGGGTATGGGAATTCTCTTCCATAACATATGGTGGACACCACTGCTGTTCAACGCAAAAGTGAGGGATAAGCAGCAAGGTAGGATGAAGATTCAAACCAGCTTCACTTTACATGTGTTTTCTATGGGTAATGCAGTTTCTGCTTAGCAATGCATAATCTGAACATGCTCTGAGGAGGCTGGTAGGCTGAAACTCAATCCAGACAAAACGAGCCAGGTTGGTTGCCTGAAGGCAACTTTAACAGTGTCTTTAAAGTGTGCCTTGCTCCTTCCTCTATACTGTATTTCCTACCTACTTCTTTGCTGCCCTGCATAAGGTTTCTATTTTTGGAGGGTGAAACTGCAACAACTGCTAAAAGGAAAAGCATCTTTGGGTTGGGAAACTCTTGTATAAGAGCCTCACCAAAAGCATCTCCACCTTTGCTGTGCCTAGGCTTAATTTCTGAAACTGTCTTTTTACAGACCACATCTGAGGCTCTCTGGGAGTCCTCAAAGAGTCCAGAATGCAGCTGTTGGAAAGATTTAGAAGTTGGAGCATTTGATACCAGTACTGCCTAGTCTGCACTGACCACCAACTAACTCCTTGGTATTGGGCTCTGCTTCTACTGACTGTGATCTAAACAGTTTGGAAATTTCATCCTGGCTCTCATTTCCCTCCTCTTGCTCTCCAGCAAGAGGCATTGGATTTAACAGCCTCCAGATCTGGACACAGTGAGTCTGCACCGCGGCAATCCAGGGAATGCTCTCAACACAAAGACTCAACTCTCCTGCTTTCCAGGGAAAGCGCTGGCATGTGGACGCTGCAGTACCCAGCCTTTTATTTATTTTGCTTGTGGGACTAGTTTAGAGGGCACATTTAATTGTTTGACTTCACTAGGGGAGCTCACTGAGCCTTTTCAATGATATTTAACCAATTTGCTAGGTAATTCATATATTAAAAACTGGTCATAAAATGTAGAGAAAATAACAGGCAATTTCTGTAACTAAAGAAAAATATGTGCAACCATAATAGCCATCTGTCTGTGCCAATTCCACCGTGTTCAGTTATTGTGGTGGTATTATCTCAAGGGCCTATTGATTATTCTAGAGTTAAGTGCCTTGTAGTTCAGAGGTTAGACAGGGAATCATTAATACGTTGTTATATTCAAATCTGTCATGAGTTTTTCAATTTCTTCAAATCTGAAGGTTAAGATCATGTTCTCAAATTCACTTAATATTACTAACAATGTTCTGCGGCTGCCTGCTACACTCAAAGATACTGCACAAGACAAGTATGTTTCTACATTTACGCCAATTAAAAATCAGCAGATTCCTGTTATTTTTAGTGCTCTAGGATTACACATACATGAACGTCATCATTAGGACGGAAGTGCCCAGTGACACTTTCAAAATTAAATATCACTGAGAAGGAACAAATCCTACTTTGCAAACTATCTACTTTTACTGATTGTTTTCTTATGGTGGGCTGGTGCAATAGAGTCCTTAAAACCAAAGATAAAACAGTGCAAATGTATTCCAAGGGAAAGTGGGGACACCAGCCGAGCCTGGACCTGGGAAAGGATCACTGAGCCTAGTTCCATGATATTTAAAATCTCTAGGAAGGACAGGCTCTCAGGGAAGAGCTACTGATGCCCGCTAAGGGCAAGTGAAACCACCCCACTGGTGGGAAGCCAAGACATGTCTCTCCTCTGGTACAGAAGACAGACAAGTGAAGGCTATGGGCTGGAGACCCAGCCTGGGAGCAGACAGGCCCTTGATCAAGTTCGTCCACTGATGAGAAGCTGGATTTTGAGATGAGATCAGATCACAACTAAAGGGGTATCTCCCAGTTGTTCCTGTTTGGACACTTTAGCCTAAAATAGGAAACTGAGATTGGGACCCTCAACTAGAACGCGAGGCTACATCCCCACACTGCTGGGTGCTGCTGCAGGTGGAACAGGCTCACAAGCTACTGCAGATGTTATCTACACAGAGAGAGGGTTTCCACAAAGTGATTTTCAGCATCTTCTCATACAGGCAACAGTGTGAGCATGCTGCAAAGTAGAACTCCTGAAAAATCACATTGGTGGATGCGCAGCAATTCTCGATCAAAAACATTACTGAACTGGCAGCTGTAATTGTGCTGAAGTATGAAGTATGAATGACGCTCTTTTCTTTTAACATTCTCAAATTATTAAAAATAAATATGTTTGGATCTGTGATATGGAGGTTCAGGCAATGCCAAAGCAGCTTGCAAGGAATATATTTCTGAAAGGGATTTTCTTCATTAGGAACACTTCATAACAAAACAACAAAAGAGCAACTGAAATAATCACATAATTCTACAGTCTACCCATGTCATTAGTAACAAAAATGCTTTGCCATTCAAGCCAGTAAAGTTACTCACATGCTTAAGCATTTCGCAGGACAGAATCTCCAATTTGTAACAGCAATTTATTTTGAAGCGTTAAAACCAGACATGAAAATAATGAAGCTATGCTACCAAACAGAAAATATTCCAAATGGAAATGTAGGTGAAAAGATCTGTAGTTTGACTTGCTCTTCACATTTTAGAATAATGTAGAAAAGCTCTTAAATGTACTTTTAGAATATCTAATGTGTTAGCATAACTTCTTTCAGAAAAGGCTACTAATGCGTATATTTGTGTTAGTGACAGAGAAGTCAGAAAGCACATCTCCTAAACATTCTTTTACGTTAAGCAATTAGAAACAAATAGCCATTATGTAGTAAAGTACTGTGCAAAGTTAACAGGAAAGCCGTTAAGCCACAACTGACAAAGCTGAAATCAGCCTCTCTGCACGTTTTCAAGGAAGGCATGACACTTGCTGAATGGCAAATTCTTATAATTTGGTACTTAAATGTTAAGAGGAATCGTTACTGAGTTAACTGTATAATGGGAACAGTCCTGACAAAAAAAATATGACCAGGTTTTACTTTTCATTAACCCTTCCCAGCCTGGACATGTTAAGAGTGCAAGTCCATGTAACACATGGAGTAACAGCTGTGCCTAGAGGTGTGTAAGAGCAGTGCATGAGTGCATGTGGCTTCCCTGAGGGCATGGAGGGACAATTTAATCAACTGCAAGCACTGAAACTTACTGTAGTCCTGGAACAGTAGGACAGGACACTTTCTAATGTCGCAGTTTAACAACTTTAGCAGTGTTCTCTCTGGTCAGTAGATTTTTTGGGGAAGGAAATTTGTTTTGCAGTTAGCATCAGATTTGCAAAGGTATTTAAGCATCCAAAGGTGCAGGCAAGTGTCTGATAGAATTTATAATCTTTTTTGTTTCTTTTTCATCCTGTCAGGTACCTGTCTACATGCTAAATCTTCAAAAGACCTAAGAAAATGTGACCCCCAAGGCAACACACTGTATAGGTCTGATTCTCTTCCTGCTTGACACTGGCTAAACTCGACTCCAGCAAAGCTGCTTCTCATAAGCTGTGGTGGAAGCAAAAAGAGAAACAGATGCAGCAGGGAACATCTAGGTTGGAAATCTCTTATCTTCCACCCTGGCAGCCTGGCGTCACAGGCAAGGGTTGTGTTAGCTCCGCAGGTGCTCCTCTACCGAAGCTCTGGTTTAAAAATGTGCCAGGCTGGGAAGGGTTAAAAGCGGAACAGAGCCCCACGCTTTGAACTAGACAATTCTTGGAAGTGTTCTTTCGTACCTTTCTTTGTCATCTTTACTAACAGATGAGTCTCGTTTATCTACATCTCTATCTCTGTCATGAGCTGCAGCAGATGAACTGCGCTCCAGCTCTCCTGGCTTCAGCCAGGGCGGAGGGGTCGGGAACGAAGGAGGAGTTCGGTGCAGCCGGTTCCAGGGCTCGTGAGGGTTGCTAAAGCTCTGCATACTGGGGCCATCCTTGTGGCCGAACATTGAGTTGGGTGCTGAAATGGTGAAGTGGAAAACAAAAAGGTTTAAGGAAAAGGTATGCTCTAGTGAAGGTACTTACCAAAAAAACTTTTACAGCACTCAGAGTTAAAATGAATACATATTATTGGGAGCTGGAAAAGGAAAGGAAATTAACAGAGATTCATTAGAGGGTCTCATTCCTAAAAATGGGGAGGCATCTGACAGCTCTTTTAATTGGAAGGGGAAATTCTGTGGATAAAATTGACAAGGGATGAAGTATTAGGATAACACTGCAATTATTCCAAATACTTGAAAAACACCAGGAAATGATCAGTAATACTGAATATAAATAATGCAACTTGTTGTGTTTGATCCTGAACCAAAGTAAAATAATGCGATCAAAATCATGCCAGATTTGAAGTATGGAGAAAGAGAGTGTTTTTTAAAAGGATGGGCTTTTGTGACTGGCCAAATCTAGAGAAATGTCGATGATCCTGGACAAATAAATGCAGGTTAGTGATCTTTTCCAGGCACATGTCCTGAATTACTGGTGAGAAAGTTTTAAAAAAAAAAAAACAACAAAAAAAAGAATCTCATCCATAGCTGGGGACCACAATAAGCAGGACACATTAACTACATTTGACCATGCAACAAATCCATAAAGCTTTTACAGACTCCTTTAAACTTGTGGGTTCTTATTCTTTTACTTTTTAGACCAAAGAATATAATGGTGACTTTTAGCAATAGATTGAACCCAACTTAGAAGGAACTAATATAGAAAATACTAACAACCAAAATGTGTTGCTGTTTAAAAGGGGGAAAAAGTGTTTTCAGATTCCCAGCCACTACAAGCACATGAAGTAAGCAACTGGTAAAAAGGACAGCAAACAGTCACCACCACTCGACATCCTGAATTCTACAGCAGACAAGAATTCATAAGCAAAGAGGTTACTCACTAACTGTGGGGTTCCCGAGTCCCCCGAAGGCATTGCTACCCACTGCAGTGAGACCGCTGAACGAAGCCGGTCGATTGAAAGGCTCTGAAAGGCAATGGAAAGGCTTGAAGCTCAGTGACACGCTGGTAATTGGGAGGAAGCAGTGGTGTGTTATCTGGCTGCATTGTGTCTGCACGAGAGCGCGCTCTGTGTCCATCACTAGCTGGATATTGTCCTCCCACAACACAGCGGCATTTGAAAGGGGGGGAAAAATGAAAAAGAAAATAAATAAATAATCTCTTTTCTCTTCATGCTGGCACACATGAGATCAGCTTACTAGGGGAAAAAATGGGCTTCAAACAAAAACAAGATGTTAAGGACTGCGCTACAGCAAAAGCCAATTCATTTCATATCTGCAACCATCTCCATTTGTATTCTCGTTTATTCACTTCCACTTCTAATTCCTTCCAAATTCTTTCATGGCTTTTCTCAGGAAAGGTCCCTGACCAGCAAGGCTCGATCACTATTAACTCTGGTAACATTGTGCAGAACACCTTTAGGCTAAGCCTCACTCACACTGCCTAAGCTATTAGTCAGGATACAAATAAAATATCCAGTTCTATTGCTATGTCACGGTGGCCTGAACATTTGACAATGCTCTTGATACTTACTGCTTACTCTGTAAGAAAAACTAGCATAAAATCTGACAAGAAAATAATGGAATAAATTTATTTTTTAGTTGCTAAGCTATACAGAATACAGGTGGCTTATCTGATCTGTTAGGAAAATTGTATGAAACAACCTCTGACATTTTTGGTGAAGCTAAATGATTTTGGAGACACTACTATTTATAAATATTAGCACAGACCAACGAGGAAGGGCAAACCTGGCATCTCCTAAGGACAGGTGTATGGATGCCAGTGCAGGATGACAAACCTATGTCAGGAGTTGGCTGTGTCAGCACGGTGACCCTGCCAAGGTCTTTCCCTAGGCAAAATATGACACCAAATTAGAGTCTTGCTCTCTGATGCCCCTCCAAGCAGCAGACTGCCTTACTAACTAGACACATTTGGTGACCTGGATGCTTCCTTTCTGAAATGTGCGTTTGCTGTTTTTGACTAACCGAGCCATTCAAGGCCAGATCACAAGATCTGAAGGACCTACTTCCCTTCGGGTAAGGAAAGAACAACTGAGCTAGTTTTGTCATTTCAGAGGGTACTCTCAGTGTAAGAGGCCAAGCAGAGCATGGAAGGAAGGAAGGTTTCTCCTGAGTTGTCCTGGTGGGTGGTTATTTACAGAGCAAATCTGCAAGTGCACTTACCCAAGTGTGCAGCGGGGTTGAGGAAGTTGCTGTGATGAGGAGGAGGGCCAAAAGGGGTGCCGGCTGGATGACCCCCACCTGCCAAAACAAAGCAACAGGCATCAATTCCTAGCAGAGGACTCGCAAAGGGACCCAATGGGCTCCAGTCACTCCTTAAATGGGTTCCTGACAGCAGAAGTTGCCCTACACCAAGCTCTGTTGCAGGGCTTCTTCAGGTTAGGATCCCATGCAAATCACAGCTACCTTTCTAAACAGAAATTCCCAGCTGCAGTGTAAGGGAGTATGGAGAAAAAAAAAAGCATACAAATTCTACTGCATATTTCCAACCTGTCATCTCCATGGTGCATCACATGTGAAATGTTCCTCCATTTACAACATGTAATGGCTCTTCAGCATGTTGCTTAAAATTGTAGTATCATTATAAAATATGTATCAAGTAGATTTAGCAGCCCCTGGCATGCTTTGCAGGGAGCCACGCAAGCCGAATCACCTGGGACACTGTTACCCTGGCTGGGATTAGCATTTTAATGTGTGTGCCACAGGAAGGAGATCTCACGTCTCAGTACTCACTGGCTGTGGAGAAGAGAGTAGAGGGCCGGGCCAGGTCATGAGGGTGGTGGATGGCTCCAAAAAGGCTGGGACCTGGTGGCCTGCTCAGAAATTCAGGTTTCAGGCCAAAGTCCAACTTGTGAGGGTCTGACTGCATCTGTTTCTGAAACACAAAAACAGAATTTGGAGAAGACTGTCCTAAAGAGAAGGTAAGAGAATAAGAGTAGGAGGCATGTTCAGGTTCATCTAAGCAGAGCAACTTTTTCCTAGTAACTGATGTTTTAATGACAGTGTTAATGTTGAGGCCCCTGGACAGACTGACAGCTCTTCTCCTGGAAGGGAGAATCTGAAACAGAGAAAATCTCAGGCTCCCAATGGATGTTACTTGTAAGGTTCAGCAAAGGTCTTCACATTCCATCCCTGCGCAGCAAGACACTTCAGCACAGACCCAACTTTAAGGATGAGCACAAACATCTTCAAAGAGGTTTTCAACGAGTTTTTAGCCATAAGCACCGGTCCATCTTAAAATAATAAAAAAAACAAAGCCAAAACAAAATCTTGATTTGGACTTAATCCAGGGCGGGCAGGCATGTTAAAAGGAGGGTGAAAGCATCAACTGCTACCAGGCATAGCTGCCAATGACCCTCTTCCAACCACACGAGGCACTTGCTAGAAAGTTAAGGCAATGCCAAGTCGACAGACACCAGAAACATTAAATATAAATGTGAAGCCAAAACCCAGAAACACCTGATGTGCTCTCACTTTCAGTGCCTCTCAGACTGCAACCAAGCAAGCTAAGGACTAGAATGACTCAAAGTGCAGATGGAGTTTATTGCTGTCTAAAGACCTGCAGTGCTGTTTTGACTGCTCGCCTTCCAAACTGCGAGCACTGAACATCATCCTCTTTATTTGTATGGCATTAAAACTGAGCAGGCTTTCTTTTTTATGATAATTCTGCTGAGGTGGCTGTACCGAAAATAATAGGTGAATGAAGGATGGGCTCTTTTTTTGTGTGACAAATCTTCACTTTAATGGTCTCTACTTCAATAGTTTTATAGAACGAAGAAGAAAACCAAATTCCCAATTACTCCCGTAGTCCTAACTCCCTAAACACAGATTGCTGATTAACTGTGCAGGTCAGTTGAAAGGATTTACAAATGTCTAACACTGAATCACTAGATCTTAACAGCAATTCTGGAGTATGTTCCGCTTTATAAATCAATATTTAATACTGTGCCAGCTCAGAGTAACAGACTATTACAATGATATAAATATGCATATTAAAAAGTTATGACCAAGTTAATGTGCATGCCGAGTAGCTGCTTTTCAAGTGTTAATAACGTGTGGACGATGCTATGAGATCGGGAAAGGAACAAAGAGGGGCTTTTCCACTGTTTTGAGATAATCGGCTTCAAAAATATTGACATGCAAAAAATGCTCAAGCGAAGGGGCATGTCCTGCATAATCCTCAGGGGTGATACCTCAGTAGTCCAGTAATGTTTGAATAACTGCAGAAACTTCCAAAAACACAAATACTCCGTCTGAAGCCTGTTTCCTGGTTTTTTTTGTGCTATGAACCCACTACTCAGAAATATCAAATTCAAAATCAAATATCAATACCAAAAGCTAACTAGAATTTCAATTGCATCCATACGAATGGTACTGTCCTTATAATGAAGATACTCTTGTGATAAGAGGAACAGGAATGTCATAGCATGTTAAGAGAATTTGAATGTATTGATTTACTTGAAAATAGTGCAGAAGAAAATGGTTCCCATTTATCTTATGCCCATTTTATGTTCAGAAGAGCAACCTTCTTTGTGATAATCCTGACAAATGCCTTCCAAGTCCAGCTCATGTGCACCACCTTAATTCCAGGCCCACTAAAATCAATGCAAATGTCTGCACTAATTTCATGCCATGTTACTTCAGGCCATAAGTGCTTTCCTAGAAGAGAGGGGGCCAGTTCCAGTGCATAAATTCCCCCTTGAATCCAGGCCCTAACAACAACATGCTGGTCAGGCCAGAAGCAGAGGACAATCACTTTGGGCCCAGAAACTGTTGGACCCAGGATCGGAGGAATTCCCTGGCTGTGGATATAGGTTACACACGTCTGGCTGCAGGGTTCAAGCACATAAACATCTACAGCCACAGCAATTCTGCCTGCGCTTGCGAAGGTTGTGTTTGGAACATGCCTTTCTGCCTTCAGTCATGGAAATTTCATCCTTCCAGGCTGCATAGAGAGGAGAGGACTTCGCTTCTGCATGGGAATCTGAGGACCCATCCAGACTTCATCCCACTTGCCTTACAGACTGCAGCCAAACCTAACTTTCCAACTAAACTGGAATAATGAAACACATATTCCAGTTACTCCTGAAATTGTTGTCATCTGCAGCCTCACAAAGTCAAATAAGATCCTTTCATGCACTTTTGGCCATTATCCTTTTTTTCTTCTTTTCTAATGGGCAAGTGCAGAAAAGTATTAACTAAAAGCAACGGCAGCATGAAAATGGCATTTACTAGGAGTTATAAATACATCAGCATGACCTCTCTCTGAATATCAAATCAAAGAAGATTCAAAGGCTGTAGATAACATGGGAATAATAATTTAATTTCTAGAAAATACCTTTTCAATAAAATAAAAAAAGAGCATATAACTCTCTGGGTCTATAATCTTGTCTTTTTTGATAATGGGAAGATGAATGAAGATCACTAGCAGGGGAAACATAAGGAAGCAGAGAAGAAAGATACATCTACGGCAGCAAATTAACCTGTCAACCTCGCTTAAAGGGGTTATTTTTAAACTCTATTAGCTGCAAGTTTTAGTAGCTGTTCAACATCTTCATATTCGTGTAGCTCTGTCTTACAAAATTCACTTGGATACACAGACTGCAAAACATGACCGACTCCCTGTTAATCTTGCTTTCTAACACAAACTACTGACCCTTGAAGCAGAAATATGAATAGAAGCAAACACCGACCTTAACTAGCTGACAACTTCAGGAGCAACACAGAATTTTTAAGCGACAACTACAGTGGAAATATTTGAAGGGAAAGAAAACCTCTGCAAAGTCCAAGTGCAACAACAACGGAGTTAAGGTAACAATGGAAACTCCTCTATTTTTTAAATGAATATATTACATAGCCTCAAGAGAGAGCCCAGACTGGCCATATCAGGTCACCATAATAGCAAGGTCTCATTATCTGCATCACCTCAAACTGCATGACAAGAACCTGGGAAGTGTGTGTAACAAAGAAATTATTTCTCCCCTTTCAGTGCAGTTTGATGGTGCCAGGATAACATCAGTGTCTGATATGCTCTGTCTGTCTGCGCATCC
>JAUBOD010000479.1:4504432-4516700 GCA_032353885.1 Nothura maculosa | reverse complement strand
ATTTCTCCCCTTTCAGTGCAGTTTGATGGTGCCAGGATAACATCAGTGTCTGATATGCTCTGTCTGTCTGCGCATCCCAGCTACTCCCAGTTCTCCAGGGAGAAACCTCCCTGTACTGCCTTATTCCCAAGATTATTAGTAAGAGGAAGAAGAGACCTAGCCTGACTTCTCTGGACCACTTTAATCTCGATATCTTCAATATCTGTCCTCATTTATAAATAAAACAAATACTGTAGCTCGTTGGCACATCCATTTAGCTCGTTCTGGCTACTAACTGGTTATCACAGAAGAACTGGGATCCTTGCTGCCTAGCATCTTAGGTAGTCCCTTGAGTCACCACCTTTAATTTTTCCATTTGAGGCACGTCATCTTGACAAAAATGGCATGTTTTGTAGTAGTGCTACACAGCTTTTTTAAGAAGGCAGTAGCCATGGCTAGCAGCCAAAGGCAAAACCTCCTCCTCTTAGTGGTTTGCAATGTGCAATTGGCCTCCAACACACGTGTGCCAGGACTGACCTTGACTTTCTGTTGGTGATGGTATATCTGCCAGGCGATGTGAACATGCATAGCGCACCACTTCCCAGGTTTCTGGAAAAAAAAAAGCAAAGGGATATGACACAGATCAGTAACTTGGAAAGAGCCGCAATGCTTTACTCTAGTTAAAAGCAACAAATGCTGTCAATTAGATGCCTTTCTTAAGAAAAAAATAACAGGAATCCTACCCAGACCTCCTCAGAGGTGAACCACGTTTCAAGAGAAAACACTCCAGGACAGCTCTCCATTGCATCCCAAAAAAAGCCTAGCAAGAAACTGGCTCCCACTAGCTGGTTGCTCCCCAACACCTGAGGCTTGCGCTGGCTGGTGGCAGCTGATGCCCTCAGCCCATGTGGCCCTGGGGACACCCAGAGCATCCCCTCTACTCTGGCTGCTCCAATTCCCATGCCAGCATGGGCTGAGGTCTGCAGAGCTGGCAGAGGACTTGGGTTCGACAGCTCTTAGCTCCATCTGCTTTGGGGTAGGGGACACACCAAGCCAGTGTAAAACAGAGGCACCCTCTGGTGCCTTCTCCTCCTGTGCTCCTTGGGATCACGCATGGAATCTGTGCCCCGATTACAGGTTTTCCAGGAACCCAGGCTCCCATTCCGTGCCCTCCTACCACCTTCTGATGCTGCTGACTGCAAGTGTGGCTTGGGACGCAGAAATCACATGCCGTTAGCAGCTGCTCTCAACAGGCAGACTGCTTCACAACTACATGTGAAGCTCATTTCTACAAGTGCAACACTTCCAAGACTAGACTTTGCACCAAGCGATGAAAATAAAAGCATTTAAGAACATCAATCTGTTTTTCAAAATCAATCGGGCTCCCTCATAGAATTGTTGCCTTGTATCTCCAATTTTTTGGCTGAGGACTATACTGGAAATTTGTGAAGTCCATCACACCCTTTGCATCCCTCCTGGCAGCATCCTTCAAATCATGGAGAGGAGAGGGAGGAGAAAGAGCCCGAAAATGCTACTTGGCTTCTCTGTGAATTTTGTACTCAATCCAGAACACCTGGAAATCATGTCTGGAAAGAGCTCACAGAGGGCAAACTTCTCATTGTGTTTGATTAGACACCTATCTATACTTAACAACATGTGTAATGTTTCCTGCACACGCTTAAAAATGGTCACATTTAATTAAATGGGTTAAATTTGGGAAGCTCCTGATATCCTAAATGCTGCATAAACTGGTACCTAGACTCTGTACATCTGAAACATGTACATCAACCAAACATTAAAACCAGAGTCAGGAATAAAAGGAACCTCCCATGTGTGTGTGCACACAAACATCCACATTCAAGGCTCTGGCTTATTCACTGTGATTGGGCATGGCAGTGACTTAAAGAATTAATTTGGTTGCCATGACCAAAATCCATTCTTGCAATACTTGGAAAAATTAATCCAAAAAAAGCTTTAGACTCACTCTAAGACTGGAGTTTTTCATGCCTCATCTAGCATGTCCTGTGTTTGGCCTGCATGGTCTGTATAAATTTGACAATAATAGAATTGGGTGGCAGGGCCATCCTGAGCACCAAATGGAAACACTGACAATTTACCATAAAAAAACCCTCCAGCCTGCAATGAAATGGGCAAGGCAGGAGAGGCAATGGAATGGGCAAGGCAAGGCCTGCAGGGTTTGGCTCAGGAAACCTTGTGAACTAGCGTGATGCAGGATTATCTGCATTTAACCTCCAGAATTCTTAGTTGCAATGGGTCGCAAGAGAAGGACGTGCAACTTCCAGTTTTAAAACGGCACATTTTCCTCAAAGAAGCAGAACATGCATGCAAAGGATTGACCACAGCGAGCAACACACACAGTGCAAAATCCCCCAGAGAAAATGCAGCATCTCTTCGTAATTAGTCTGCTGCTTTAACCCGGTGGGGACTAAGATGAGCTTGACAAACTGTAACACGAGCAGGTTTCTTACCCTCAACATGGGCCTGAACGGATCTGTCAACTGTGAAGAAGAAATGACAGCTTGGTTACATGCCTGCCACTCAAACAATCGCGCTAATTAACAAATTTGTATTGCTTCATTAAGAGATGAAATTAAAATGTTATCATTTTACTTTCAAATGAAGCCCTTTCAGATAATAATTAGGCAGTGGCCTCCACGATAGAGCCGGGCTCCCTCCCCCCACGACTGTTGTACCTAAGTGTTGACAAGCAACTAAACAAGCCTCACACAGAGCATTTTATCCTCCGGCATCAGCATTAATTTGTTGATTTAATGCTACAAAAACGGCTGGTTAACTCATCTGAAGCAAAATGCAGCTACGTCCTTTGGGCAAGCTTGTGTTCTTGTCCTGCTGAGCTGCGTGGCTTGCAAGAAGCCCAGGGAGCTTGAGGGGTGTTTAGGACGGGCTCCCACAAACCACTGACTGCGTCTAATGCCACCAGGTGCATCAGATTTTAAATGCTCTACCTCTGCATTTAAAACCACAGTGCTGAGTGACTGTTTTCCTGACCATTTCTCTGTCCAGGAATGGCTTTGACATATATTTTTCATGCTGGAGCAGATGTTGATAAACAAGTGTCTGTATAAAAAGCAATTTCTCATTATGATTTTTTGGATGGCCTGGATTTTCCTGCTAGGTTATTTTTTATTGTCTTCCTTTTGCTCGTGCTTCAACAATTAATAATGAAAAGGAAATTCATTTAGTACTTCTGGTTTGTTTGGCTGCTCTTTCTCCAAATGCAATACTGGAAGGGGATATAGGCATAAAAGGTTCTTTGCAGCCTCATTGATAGCACTATACATAATCTCCAAGGAATCGAAACTACACCAGTAGGTGAAAGGAAACGTAAAGCTAAATGACTTAATGGAGGGAGCCTATTGTTATCCCTTCTATTAGATGGCCCAAACAGACACAAAAATATGTGGGTTCTTTGGGCATAAAGGCCAATGCAGCAGCAGCTCAAACAAAACCATTAGAGGGTTGGACTAGAGGATTCCTGTAGGTCCCTTCCAACCTCAGCCAAACTCAGCGATTCTGTGGCTTGGCACAACTCAAGGAGAACAGGGCTGCACTACCGGAAAGTTGAGTCATATCACCAGGGATTTTTCAGGAGATTGTCAGAGAATTCTGCTAATAATAAGATGCTTCTTATTGCAATCCACGGGAATTAACTCAGCCACACAACTGACCCATTGATTATCACACAGAACAGGAAGAAAAAGATAAAAGATTAAGTGCTGAGACAACAAATTCTGCTCACAAACACCAGGACTTAAAAATAAAATGGCGCCAAATGATCAATGAAGTGCGTCCAGATTTCACTGGTGCAATCAATAAGACAGTAACCAAGGGAATAACTGTCATTATCCACATTAAAAAACAATTACATAGGATAAACATAAATCTTGAAGAGGTCTGTACATTTCCAAGTTGATTTGGGCTCCATGTCTTTACCCTTGAGGTTTTGGGGATGCCACATAACAGAAAGGAGGGAGCTCCTCCATTGCACAGGCTCTATTTGTGTTTTCTAATGATACTCAGAAATAATGATCAAGTTCTAAGGTGTTCTCCCAAAAACACTAAAGTTCTCATCGGCTTCAATAGTTTAGGCTAAGCCTCAGTTCTAAAATGACAACGTGGGCATATTGAAGATGGCAGTTCTTGCATTCAGGATTTTTAGGATAGCTTTACTCTATGAGAAATACAACATTTTCTACAGACCCGTGGATCTTTCTGTAGAAGGGTGTGTGGGACGGTTCCAGGTCTGGCTGCAACATCAATAGGATTGGAAGTCTGGAAGCATCACAAAGAAAGAACGCATCAATGAGTAAAGCATTATGAAAAAAAAAAATGATATTTCCTTATAATTAACATTGATTAAGCAATGAAGACAGTTTTTAACTGTAAATCGTAACTGTTATCATCACTTAGTAAAATATGTACTATCATCTCAATTTTCAAACTTTCACTGCTCTTCAATGTTCCACAATGAATCGCCAACATACAGATGTCAGGAAAAGGCAACATCCAGCTGAAAAAAATCAAACCTCTTCTCATGCCTTGAGTGTAAATATTCAGCTGATCTAACAACATGCATCTTTTGGAGGAAAAAAAATCAATTTAGACAGAGCATCTTCTTACATTAGAAAGCAGAAGAAAGAAATCAGCCGCAGGATAACTAACAATTAGTAGCAGAGTTGTTAACAGTCTGATTACCATACATATGAAGAATTCCGCTAATGAACTGCAATTTACATATTCAGTCATTAGAGTGGATGGGGCAATTGAAGGGAGGAGGGAAGGCATCTCGGCAGAAATTTCAGGCCTGATTTCAGTCTTCGGTTGCAAAGACTACAGGCTACAGAATTTGATTTCTTCCTACTGACAAATCAAGAGTGACTTGACAAAAACAAAACAAAAAAGGAAAAAAGTAGATCACATTTAGCTATTATAGCTATTGTAGATGACAGAACTACATCACTGTATTGCATTACAGTGAAGCTATGAGATAATGATGTAAATGAGCAAATAATAATAATCATTTTCTAAAATCATGATTAGCTCATGACTTTACATTAACACGTTATCTAGGAACTAATTATTTTACTTCTTAAGGTAACAATGCCACTATGTATTAAAAAAAAAAAGTATATAGATCTATCTGAACCTAATGAGACATAACTGCCCTTCACAGTGAATTTGGAAAAATCCAAATTTTCCTCAGTGGAATTAGGTTACTGTAACTCCAATCAACTTATTGCCCAGGAGAATTTACTGTTCCAGAATCCGAAGTAAATTCTAAACCCAAATCTAAGGGGAATCACAACATTGGTGGTTTTGAACAGTAACATATGGACAAATAAAAATAATTGTAATAAATAAACATTTATAATAAATATTGTAATAAATATTTATTATTATTATTTTACCTTGGGTTGAAATGCTCCCTGCAGTGAGCCAAAAGGGCCAGTTGGTGGAATCATGGGAGGAATACCTGATACAGCGGGAGGATAGGAGTGAAACAGCTGTAACGAAAAGATAAAGCAACATAAATACAGGTGCACTCACTTCAAAATGAGGACACAAATGGGACAAGACAGCAAAAGCAACCTTGCAGAACAGGAAGGTAATGAGACATGGAGCAAATCAAGAAGCACTGAAGAAGTGATTTCATTGCAACAATGTTAGTTAAAGCAGTCAATGAAATGTTCACAAATGTCATGATGTTTATTTTAGAACTTAAAAGCAGTTCCAAAATCATATAGCCAGCAAACCACTCCTTAATGAGGCCAACATAGTGTAAGAGAGATTTTTTTTTTTGCAAATATTAATTTTTAAATTGGATATGTGCTTTAAATGGTTTCAGTCTGCAAACCATTTCAAGGGAAAAGGCAGACTATGAAGCCAAATAAGACCCAGGAAACTACCATTTTAAGTGGAAAAAAAAACCCTTATGAGTTCTAGGATATTATATCATTAAAAGTCCATTAGTGCTTTAGTATTTTAATAGTTTCTGCAGGAAATGAGGAAACTATGCACAATTCTTACTTCATTAGCCCGTCTGAGAGGATATCCTGTCACGACTAATACCAGCAGGGAGGAGACAATCTGATTAGTTACAAATTATTATTTAGATAAATAGTGCAGGCAGACTCCCCTGCTAAAATCTGGAGCATTCTTCTTGTATGGACAGGTCTTTAGACCTAGAAAGGTGCATGTCTCCGCTGATGGTACTGATCTCAACAGAGCTCAGTTGTTTTGAAATAAGCCAAAAAAGGCTTTTCTGTGCTAATGCAGACAAATAAGTGGGGGGAAAAACAAAATAAACCATAATAACGCCCCAATCATCGTTCTGCGGCGCAGTTGTGGAGCTTCTTCTTGTGTTCAGTGTGGTTAGTTCACTTGCATCCTAAGCAGGGAAGATGCTGAAAGTGCTCAGCAAAGATCACTCTGCTGGACGCTACTTTTAAGATCAAAACAAATGAGTTAATGGCCAACTGACTAGAAGCAGGACTGGGCAAAGGACTGGACATGTGGAATGGGCAAAAGCTGAGAAAATTGTGCTCCAGAATAAATCAGTATCAAAGTTTTGCTCAATTTGCTTATAAACTCACTGAGTTTTCCTTAAGCCTTTTTCCCTCCATTGGCTTCTTTTTTAAGGTCATTTATTCCTACGAAAGTTACCGAGAGCTGAGAAAATATTTCAGCACATTAAAGGTGTCAAAAATACTTCTTAGTTTAAAATGATGAGATGTAGGTATTTCATAATGTGTTTCTATCGTTGTTTTTAATTCTAGTTAATTTGAACCCACTCCTTTCAATGACGCAGAAAACATTTTTAAATTAGTTGACAGTGAACTGGAGGCATTCGAGAACTCATTAAGAGACACATGTCCTCATTTACAATAACTTTTAATGACTAAAATGTGTTTTAAATCCTCCAGTGTCTTCTGCATTTAATTCTGTGTGTAATGGACTAATTTCAAAAGATGGAAAGAGACATAATACTTAATATTCTATTGGCTGTGACTAATCATAAGGAATGCTTTCCTAAGAGTTTTACAACAACTGGTAAGTTAATTAAATGTGACCTTCCCTCAAGGTTACAATTATTCACAAAATGGAACGGTTGCATCTCCACGATCTCTTTGCATCAGTTAATTCCTCAAGCTTTTAGAACACATTTTTCTTAGCGTCTCCTTTTACCCCAGCATTCCTCTCTTTTGAGCAGCTTTTTTCCCTTCCAGCTTTCTCAGGTGACATTTTAGAAACCACTGCTCCCCTGGAGCAGGTTATCTAAGTAAAAGTAATTCTTTGCCATGCTAAACTCCTCCTAAAAAGAAAACACAGTAAAATGAAAGACACCAGGAAGGAAATCTGATTAAAAACTCTATAGCAGTTTACATATGATCTGTTCTCTTTTCCTATAGTCTCTGAAGCAGATTTATGTTTTTTGATACTGCAGCTGATCAAGAAACTGATGCAAGCAGTTTTCTTTTGCCTCAGTTATCAACATTCGAGGTAATTTCTTCCATACTAGAAGAGATACTGAAGTGTGCTCTGCTATTATGACCTTACTCTAGTCCAACAACATGACTTGTAGCCAACACACTGATCTCCTGGTAACAGTTTGTTTAAATAACCAATAGCTAGAATAGTGATCACTGTGCAATGACTTCATCAGCACAAATTTCTTCCAGAAAGAAGGGGGATGGAGGTGTGATGGGCTAGATTTCTGGGGCTGAAGCTCCAGTAAATGCAGTGGCCTGGCTCATTGACTAGTCCACTCTAGAAGTCAAGACCACAGTCTAGTGTGATAGGACTCAAATATGAGTGTGTTAGCATGGATTTCAGCAATGAATATAGCAGGTAACTCTTTCAGTGTTTCCCACGTTGCATGTTGACATCTGTGCTCTATTGGTCTAAAATTCCTTCACCTATTTCCCAGTTCCCTGTTCCTGCTTGAAGCAATATACCATGTTGGCCATAATCTATTCTATGAATCCGGGTAAAGCTCAGGAAATAAGAGTGCAATTTTGCAAACAATAACGCAAATCAGCAGCTTCACCTTTTTCAGTACTGATTATCACAACCTTAAATGCTTGCCCGGTGCTCCTAATGCTGAGATCCTGCAAACGTCCATGCAATTTAAGTTACTCAAATGAGGACTCCAAAATTAACAGGTCAATTCCCATGTACTCTTGGCATGAGTTAATAGCAGGAACTGTCTCTCCAGTGCAACGGAAAACATCACACAGTTGTCCTAGCCTTTTTTTTTGCCCAGTTCCACTTCTAAGGAAAAACAACACATAAAGCCAAGTGCTTTGCAAATTTCTGAATGCTGATGCAGCACCCCTTCCCTCATCAAAATATCACTATGGTATTTAGAAATTCTCTTCATATTCAGTCAGGTATCTGTCTCTGCCAATATGCTGAAGGAAATGTAACATATGTTTTGGAAGTAAAAGAATCAGTGGGTTCAAATCTTTTAAGAACAGAAGCGTTGCAATTAACTAGATCTTAAAAAACAATTCATTTTACTTTTCCACAGAGCATATTTTTGTAACTCCTAAACATGAAATGCATAGCTACATCCCTATTACTGTCATGAAACAGAGATTTCAAAATCTAACAAGCCCAGTGGATCAGATATGCCTTTGAAATCTGAAGGATAAGACAAGCTTTCAGATTTTATAAACCAAAATATGATGTATTAGAAAAACTATTAGATTACCTATCCCTGAAGGATTTGTATGACAGTTTGTCAAGTTGCTTAAGAAAAATATCAGTCTAATAGTTTGTGGCACAACTGAAACAGTGATGAAATTACTGATACATCCTGCTTCGTGTAACATAGTCAGCTCTTCTGTCCCTCTTTCACTTCTAACTTGCCTTCAAATGGTGTATGAGCAAGAGATCTTTTGATTAGAAAAGATGATACTGCATCTTTTTCAGAAACAAGCACCACAAACGCCAGCCTTCAAAAGCCAAAGCAACCAAGAACGATAATGGTAAATTCTGGAGTGATGATTAGGGAGAGATTCAACATTCTGCCATTTACTGAGTGGTGATCCCAGCCCACCACAGAAAAGCAAGTCAGTTTGGAACAGAGTAATAAAACTCACACTGTGACGGTAGAAGGGATCAACTTTTGTAGGGTATTTGTCAAACTGCAAAGGGATCAAAACACAAACCAGTTACTTTATATTTTGTTGCCTCACTTCTGTTGGTAAAATAGAAAACTATTTTTCTATTACTTAACAACCAACAGAGAGAAACAAATATGCAGAAAATTAGTTTCCACTGGGAGTGTGTTTGCGAGTTTTCTTGCTTCAGTTAAGAAAAGGTCTTTATGGGGAAGGAAAAAGGAGCTAGCACTGACATGCCACCATTGCAGGCACTATTAGGTCGCAAGTACTGCTGTCTCTCTGGTCAGCAGGCCTCGTTCCTCAGCCTCTGTGCTGCCATTTGAAACTGTCACCCATGCAAGAAAGGGATATAGCCCTTCCTTTCTTACCCAACAATACCTAGGCAACATCATTTTCCTTCCCCTAAACTGCATGTTTTATTATCATCATCATCAATTTTGTAATAAAGAATAGAGTTGTGCTCTACTTATCCTCACATTTCTGCCTGGGGTACGCACCATGGGCGGTGCTGGCGTTGGCATGATGGCGGTGGGTGGGATCGCGTGCGGGAAGGGCGTGAAGGTGTGCTGGTGTGTGTGCTGGTGTGTGTGCTGGTGCTGGTGCTGATGCTGGTGGAACTCCGTCCTCAGGTAGGGCGGTGGGCCGAGGGACGCGCCGCGGTCTGCGCTCTGGGAGGCCAAGAAGCGTGTGTTTAGTTCCTGACGAAGAAGATCTTGTTCTGCAATAGAAACAAAGCAAGACAAGCGCCCGTGAGCTCAGGGACTTTTCCTGTGCCATTTTTTGGTGGCTGTGGTAGCAAGAGGCTATTTAAAACTTCCCACAGGAGACTTGGACTTAGAAGATCTCTGGAGGTCCCTTCCAACCTTAACCATTCTGTGATTCTGTGACTTGGTGGCTCCCACTACATTTTTATGGACATATTCTGACTCTTAAACCAGGAGAGGAATAATTGTTCAGCTGGAGTGAGTAAATACGGGGTGACCATCCTGCATTATGGATGCAAAACCATTACTCAGATACTCTCCCTTTACTTCCTCCAGTTCCCTCCCAGGGTCTGCTTTGCCTTCCCCAATCAACGTATATAACAGCACAATATGCCACAGATAAAAATTCTCTATCTGCTGCCCCCCCAACACATGCACACACTCTCGCAGGCACGTGAATTCAGCTTCACCGTGTGCACGGGCAGTTGGAGACTTTCTTTAGAGAGAAGTAACGGAGAGCAGGAAACCACAGCTGTGACAAGGGCCTTCTTGAAAGGATTCACAAATTACTTTTTTTGAGGGGTGTAGAATGGAGCTCAAACAAATACTAATGTGTTTTCAGTAGGAGGAGAAAAAAACAGACATAAAGTCAGCTGTTCAAAAATACTCCTTGCCAGGTCAGAAGAGAAGTCACTGGGGAAGTCTGAGTGGGTTTTGGTATCATTCTCAGTATCATCACCAAGGAGTCCAACCTCTATCCAAACAGCAGCCCTCACCCAATGTCCAAAAGGATTTATTTTTACTAAAATCAGAGAGTCAGTTTTCAGACTTCTGCCATAACCCACACAGTGCTTACCTGAGTAAGTGCTACCAGCTGGATGTCCTGGAACCTGAAGTGTCCCTGACGTCAATGGTGGTGGAGGAGGCAAAGCCGTAGGAGGGGCAAACATATTGGGGTGATGTGAGTGTGCGGGGGGCTGCAGGGTGGGCGGGAAGGTGTGCAGCGGGCTGTGGCTGGGTAAAGACAGGGGGAATGGCGAGGCTGAGGGGTGGTGAGATATGTGTGGAGGAGGCGCCTGAGTCTTGGCAGGAGTGCTGCTTCTGCTGCTGCTGTCAAGGGAAGGAGAAGCCATTAAGCATGGAAGAGATAGAAGCTTCAAAGACACTCACATGTAGCCAACCTCACCAAGCTACTCAGGGTTCGAATTAAATTGCTAAAGCGAGTTATGGATCCCAAAAGGAAGTTACGAACCTGCATGTGCTACTCTGCGCTTCCTTTCTTTAACCCTTGCCTGTGCTGGATCTTTCTAGTCTCTTTTACTCTTAGTGGTTGAGCTTCTGTGCTCTAGTGACACAGGGATGACACACAATGGAGCAATCAACCCTGCAGGTTCATTGTTTAAAGTAAGGCCCTCTCCTCATGACTACTTCTGATTCACGGCTTCAGGAAAATGAAGCTCAAAATCAGCAATTACTGCATTAATAGCAGTTTAATTTTTGTTAAAACTGTGACACAAAGACTGTGGAAAACAGGAAACAATCTAGCACAAGCAACAATGGACAGAGGCTCATTGCATGGTTAATGCCTCTCTCTAATCTGACAATACACACAGGCGAGATAAGTCAATTAAATAAGTATTTGTGACTGTATTGGTACCAACTTTTCAAGTTTAATTTCCTAGGAGGGCGTATTTAAAATACATTAGCTTAGTGCTTCATTTTACTTGTCATTACTTTGAGCAGTGTTACGCTTCTCACGAGGAGCCAGCCTGACCAGCCAGACCAAGGGTGGCAGGGGCCCATTTTGCACCCTGGGCTGTGCGTGGCTTTGGGAAGCCAAACGGTGGGTGGGAACGGGGAAGGAGGCACCCTCCGGAGAGCAGCTCAGCCACAAGAAGGCGGCTGGATGCCATAGGGTCCTGTACAACCTCCTCCGATGGCCTGAGCGTGCAGGTGCTGGCAGGGAAGTGGCAGCACCTTGGCAACTCGCTTGAGGCCAGCAGTCTCGCTAGATCAGAGCTGAAGCGACGCCAAGGGGGAGGATTGGGACAAATTGCACAACAACAGGTCCAGACAGGCTCCCCATCGCCTCGTCCCTTTCACGCCCATCCGCCCACCTACCTTAAGCTGTTGAGGCTTAGGCTGCTGCTGTTGTAGGCCGAGAGCGGCTGGGAGAGGCCCTGCGAGGCGGGATGAGGCTGCGCGGGCGGGAGGCCAGCGTGGGCCGGGGGCGCGGGCGAGGGCGGCCGCGGCGGGAGACGGGGCGACGGCATCTCCGCGGCCGAGGGGCTAGCCGCTGCCGCTGCTGGTGCTGCTGCTTCTTCTTCTTTGTCCTTTTCCTCCTCCTCGGCCGAAGGAGGTGGGGGGGGGGCGTCTGCCGCCTTCCAACAGCAATGCAGCAGCTGGGCGGCGGAG
>JAUBOD010000479.1:4458600-4468935 GCA_032353885.1 Nothura maculosa | reverse complement strand
CACGTGTTGCACTTCCCACACCAAGGAGTTGTCTGCAGACTGCAAGGGGTATCAGAAAGACAAGCACACAAATCACCTTAGGCATGGTTGGAAATAGACGCTTCTTCCTGAAGGTGAAGTTAGAAAAAAAAATGTAGGAATTGATAAACTAATACCATACAAGCACGTGCTACACAACTACCCACTGCTGTTAGATGCAGTTACACCACATGAAGACTGTGGTATCACAGTACTTAAGTGTTTTCTTCTTCCTTAAGCAGTAGCGCTGTATCTTCAGCAGTACTTTAAGCCCCTGTGCCTGCCTCCCAGGCCTGCGGAGCCGGCCGCTGCGCTCCCAGGAAAGCCTCCTCGCCAGCTACCAAGCAAGCCAGCACTTTGCAGCCTCAAGTGATCCAGCCACACATCTGCGTTAAATACGCCGCTAAATCACAGGAAGGCACCGATTCACATTGCTCAGTATTATCTAAAAGCACATATACTCTTTGCCTAAGTGCTTCTGTGTTTGCACGGTCCTTGGTTTAGCTTTGTGACCAAGGAGGAAGTAATTTTGCTAAGGTTTAGCTCTGCTGGGGTAGGAGCTCATGCCGACCAGTGTAAAACTGCTGCTTTGCCTCTGCGAACGACATTGCGGAGCTTTTCCAATTGGAGTGAAATGCATTTGATAAGATAACAAGTGCCTGGCAAAGCCCATGAACGTTACAGAAGGGAAAGGACAGGAGAGGGGGGGTGGAAATTCTTGTATAAACAGCAAAACAATGCAGCTTTATCTAATCTCAGCAATTCATTGCTGCTTGTCTGCATGTGTGTGTGTTTTACTGACAAAATAAAATAAATTGAATCAGCTCACACATGATAACATGCTCTTTCCTACCTCATACTAATTGCTTGGCTAATTGATGTTTGTTGAACTTTCTCCATTTCATTGAGTGATTAGGTACAAAGCTAACAGTTGACATCTGTAGGCGCTTAACTGGCGTCTGTAATTACTGTTAATGTTAAATAATTGTTAGTTAATTGGAGTGGTAACTGACTGAATGGAATCCAGATTGTGAAGCAAAAGAGAGACCTAGTTAAATAAACATACATTTTCAGAGAAAACAACATTTCACTACAAGGGAGAGACAAGCAGCAGGCCAGATACAGATCAAGAATTTTCAACGTAATTTTGAAACAATTTTCACATTCGGTATTTTTCAGCCCAATGTCAATATGCCTTTGAGAAAATCATATAGTTTAATCTATGAAACAAGCACTTCCTCCAGAACAGATAAAATTAGGCACCAGTAAATATTACCATTTTGCTCACCAACACCAGAACAGTTTGATGTTGCTAAATATCAGTAGCCTTAAATGAACACACAAAGGAACACAATCACCCACTGAGGAAAAAAAAAAAAAAACTGATGCAAGTGCAAGCGGATAAGGCTTCCAAGAACAACAACTTTACCTGTCTCCTTTGGCTGTTTTGACTAGAAAGAGCCAGTGCCTATAGGTATTTATTCTGTCTAGGTGTTTTATGGCTCTCCTTTGCTTGTCCTGACCAACTTAAAGAGCAACCAGTGATGCTTCAAAAGCCTCCTTTATTTTAGGGCTGTAACGTTTGAGATTTAAGAATACAAAAGGTTTTGGCAAGGTCTACCTCCGACTTTCCCTGTCTCCGTGGGCACTCAGGGCACATTGTGTTATCTGGGGACCTTCTCCTGCAGCTGCGGATTAGCTGCTTTGTTCCCCAGCACCAGCACTCAGTGCTAGACCAAGAACTTCCAGCACAAGCTTCCAAGCTGGGAAGCTTGCTCCAGACAGGCCTCAGTGAATGCAAGAGATGGAGTAGCAGCAGGAAGCGAGGCAATGAGCTCCTTGCTCAGATAAAGCCTTCGTGGTACAAAAATAAAACCGTCTGGCTGTTTTGTGTATTTGACAAAGGACCATCTCAAGACATGCATTGATTTTTTTTTCTTTTTGTCTGCCTGGCTTGGAAGTTACAGGGAAGCAATGCAGCGTTTCTTCTAATCTATCTTGCAGGTACAAGAAACCTGGGTCTTCAAAGCAGCACACTCCTTCAAACGCTCAGTCTCTCGCTAATGAGACGGGGAGTATGGAAAATACCGATAAATCACACGAAACCCACAAAACAGAGGGCAATCAAGTGACGCAAAGCCAGCAGCAAACTCTCCACTGGAAAGGCATTCATTTCGGGGAGGTCAGGCCATCTCAACAGCCACAAAAAAAAGAAGTCGGCGGAGCTGCTCCTATGATTCAACAGTCCCTGACGTTCTTTGTCTGCCTGGTGTCTTTCCTGCGGCAGCAGGATTGCTCCATGATCCCAACGGCAATATGGCATTCCTCTTAGGAAAAGGGGGGTGGTGGGGAAGACCACACTATGCAGACAGCAGCCCCAAGGAAGTCGAAAGCAAAGCTAAGAGTATACCCAAGGCAGGTGCCTATGGACACCTTGGTGGGAAGGGGCAGAAGCAGCAGGCTCCCGGGCACATGCATTGCGTGAAGGCTGCTCTCATGTAATCCATGCTGCAGTGGATGCACCTCAATCCAACATGAGATGTTATGCGGAAGGCTCACCTAGAGAGAGGGCTCTTCTCCACAGCCAAGTTTCTCCTGTGAACTGGCTCAGGAAAGAGACGCATCAGCCTGGTCGAGCTCCCTACTCATCCACAGAAACAGATGCTGCAGAGGACTCCCAAGAAATGATTCACCCATGATGAGGGAGGAGAAAATAGCATGTCTGCTTTTTCTAGGGAAGGATATTGCTCTGGAACCACCAAAAAAGCCAGGGCTCGATCCAACCAGCATTTCAGCCGCGAGTGAGGACTAGTAACCCAGACGCCTTGATCTGTCTCCAGCTGAGAGTATAAATATTTCCCTGACAGCTGGTGGTACCACAAAGCAGAAGGATTCATAAAGTTTACATGAACATCCTGTAAACAATTTGAACATAAAAAGCTCTAACAGCCCGATTGTGCTTCTGATCAAAGGCAAACTTCACTATACAGCACAAATGAAACCTCACCACTTTGGGACTCTTTTCTCCCTCCAGGAAGGGCTGTTTTCCAAAGGCAAGTAGGAGGCAGTTAACATAAATTAAATCCACAGTAATAGGAGGAGCTGCCTGCTCCATGGAACAGCTTTCAGAAGTGTCTCTTTTAATTATTAAAAGAAAACAAAACTTCATTATGCTGCGAAGTTATGTTATAAACATTAGTGAACAAAACTCTGTATTTGGGACAGAATTAATGTTATTAAGGTTGACACTGAGACGCTATGGAAGAGTTGACATGTTTTTTGAACCACTGGAAGGCCGTAAGCAGCGATTCTGAAATCAGACGGGATATGCTGGCAGAAGGGGACGGACTAGAGCTGGAGCTGTGCTTTCGTGATACCCTTGGGCCAATCAAAGCAACGTCATAAGAAAGTCCCTATGAAAGGCTGACACACGGCTCAGCAGCGTGGGAAATATGGACACATCCCACCATCAATTTTCTTAAGTAGGTTGATAGCCCCGGCACTTAATGAACATGGGCATTTGAGGGGGCGGGAGGCAGGCAAGCACCGTGGTTGCTCCCAGGCACAGAAGGTCGCAGCTCAACTCGCGAGTTCTCCACGGGCTCACGAGATCTTGCAGAAATCACACACCTAGTTTATTACTCCTAACGGGAAGGTAAGACTTCTCATCTATTACAAGCCCAATTCATTCATTTAACAGTCCAATCCCTTCTCCAAATGTTATGAAGGGCTCTCAGTCTTCAGGCTTCCTAGGTGTGAACATCACAGTGGAGAGACTTCCTGGCCGACCGACAGGCCTGGGGACTCTCATTCACAGCAAGGGACAACTCATCCCAATGGCAGCTGTGGCTCCTGCCCCAGTGACCAAGCCACGTCCTCCTCAACAGCTCCCACGGCCCTACCCTGCTCTGCTATCACATGCACCATGGGGTCCCCCAAATCCACGGATCAGCTCCTCAAACCTTCAGGACCCATCTGCACCCAGGTAGGCATCTTCTGATGGGACTCTAAGGGCAGTTAACTCCTACACGGGAACTGAGGGACCAAATCCATGATACTTCATAGACACTTTCTTCCCTTCTTTCCCCTTCCCCTATTTCTTCTTATTTTTGAAGATGGCTATTCGATGTGATACTAATCAAAGCACAGCATGAGCTTGATCTCCCTTTCAGCCACAAAGTCCTACTCTAATAAAACAACTGAACAGCAGAAACCAGATAAAAATGCAGCCACAAGACCCCAAATGCTTCAGGATTTCCATGTGCTTTATGAATATGTTACTCCTGCAGTACTTGCTATCTCAACTAGCTATGATTTATAAAATAAATGGAACAAGTCAAAAAAAACACATGTAAAACCTGGATCGCTTTGAGGGCTGTCAGATGGCCTGGCCACTTGTCCCCTCTCTGTACCTCTCATGTCGCTCTATCAGTCAGCAGCTCTGCAGAGTCTCACCCTGATTTATCCAGTGCAGATCTGACCTTTCTCAAGAGTGATTTTTATTGCTTTTGGCAAAAGAAACAACGAGCAACACGGGGTGGGGGAAAGAACCGGCTTTAAAGCAAACAGGCTGAATTGCACCACGAGAACTTGAACTTGAAATACATCAAAGTGACAGCGCCTCGAGAGCCGCCAGCCGCCCCGGCGCACGGGCGAGGACCCGCCGCCCTCGCGGCAATCCCGCACCTGTCTGCCAGCAATTACTGACATGAGCTCCAAAACGGGGAGCGTTCCAGCCACTTTTCCTCCTGTTCAGCAGCCTGAATGCTAATCCCTTTAACAAAACTCTCCCCCGTGCCTTTTCCCCACCCCGCTTAATCTCTCGCAGTGGAAAAAAAATAAATTTAAAAAGCAACTACCAGTCAGCCTAGTTTTGCCGCACCTGGATTTGCATTGATTCTTCCCCTTGTCATTCATGTTCCCAACAGGAATTAGCATATGGCTTTAAGGGGAAACTCAGAAGCAGAAGAGAAAGACGCCATTTTGATGGAAATAAGGGGCAAAGGAATAATCTACCATCAACTAAAAAGCTTATTTGTGTACGGTTTCCCAAGCAAAGCTCCCTAAAGCCTATGTTGATTTTAGGCTACACAAAGAAACCCTAATCCTTTCAAGGGAACTAAATCACCACAGAAAAGTAGCTTGGAAGAAAAGGCTCCCTGTCAAGCGCGGTTATTCACAACCAAATCGATGCCACGAAGCAAACTCCTCGGTAAGTAAACAAAAATAAGCATGTGGGAAATGCGCTGGATTCCAGAAAGAAAACGAAAGGAAGAGGAGCAGGACCTGGCTCTTCATCAATCACGTCTCATTCTTGGGCTGGGAGAGCCCTTCACCCCGGTGACAGGCGGCCGGCAGGAAGGCCCATTCACCGCCCGGCTCCTATTCTCCCCTGGCCCAGCCCCAGGAAAGGCCGCCTCAAATGCCAAAGCGTTTTACAGCAAATTAGCAAAAGAAAGATGCAGTCACATGTCGTTTCGGGGTCTTGGGTCATTCCAAACACACAAGTCCTCCCTCTCCTTTATTTTGTTTTCCCTCTTTGTTTTTGTTTTCCTCCCTCCTCCAAATTTCACTAGGCAGGGAATCCCAAGCATAACGGGGTCACAGAGCTGTCTCTGCTTCCTGCATTAAAAAGCACAATAAATTAAAATTAAATAAAACAAAACAAGCAAATACAAAACACCGTGATGACCCACTGGAACAGAAAACCCCAAGTCCACACTGCACGAGAAGCGCCGAGAGTGAACAACTACACACATCCACACCTGGTCAACAGACGGTATCACAATCCAAGCCGAAACCAAATCCGTACTTCGTATCCCAGACTTCCCTCTCCAAAAAATCAGCAGGCTAAAATCGTGTGGGTTTGGAGCTGGGAGCAGGCCTGTCCCTGAGCAGTTATTGCGCAGGGCCGCTCGCGGCGGGCTGGGAAAGGCAGGAGAGACGATGCACTGAGGCACTTGGAAGGCTTTGGATGGTGCCCGATGGCGCAACCCCCATCCGGGGCTGCTCCTCACAGGACGAAAAGAAAGAAATAACAAAATCTCCAAAGTCCACGGGCTTCCTAATAACACTGCTTCGTGATGCGCTCTGCACGGAAGCTTTCTGGCACTGATTTAGGGTAAGTTTTCCCTTAATGTACTGTTATATCATTAGCCACTCTCTCTTCGTATTGCTGTTTGGGAGAAATTAATGGGATACTGAATATTTAAATGTGGCCCTGTATATCATTTATTAACTTTACGGAAAGCATACAGCACAGTAAGCCATGGTTTATGACTATTATCCTGTGAATACTAAACGTTGGCTGGTTATTACTGTCAGCAGCGCAAATTGGCTATTCATAATTCCACGTCTATCATGTCGCTGATGAGTAACAATCAAGTTAAAACATTTTGAAAACTCTTACAGTTATTTAAATGAGCTTAAATTAAAGCCATTTGTAAAATAAACTATTCCTAATATTGTTATTTAAATTAATTCTGACCTGGCAGGCAATGCATTATTTAAAGCCTTTATATTATATTGCACAAGCAAAGCAATTACCAAGCATACAGAACATGTCTGAAACCACGAGAAACATAAAAAGCGCTAACAAGCTGATTGCGACATTTCTGCAAGACAAGTTACATTTCATCTCCCATTGAAACTGCCATGAAAAGAAACGTATGGGGGAAAACATGTTTGCGATGGGAATTGCAGTCTTACCTTTATTTGTAACAGCGTTGAACAGTTTTTCAGAGCTGGCATCAGATGCCTGAAAGACCAATAAAAAAAAAAAGTTACATTTTTGACAAGTGTTATGTTTCAAAAGATGTGTCTGTAAACTTAAATACACAGGTATATGCACCTATAATTTTAAAAATGAGAAAGATCAATGTCACCAAACCAAGAACACTAATGCAAGCTGCAGCCTCCGAAGACCACGGCCATAAGGTGGTGCTATTTGGCTGTGCTTGGCCACCCTGTAGTGCAGATATTTATTTGGAAAGGTTCTATTTAATAAGAAAAGAAATGATTTTTTTTTATTCAACATATTAGCTGCACACAAACTGCACTCTGTTACTGTAATTATCCAATATATTTCAACATTGATTTGGCAACTGAGAAGAATTATGATTGGGAATCAAAGAACCGAGTTTCAGGAATTTGCAGAACACATTTCTTTCTTCTCCCTCCTTTTTATTTTTATAAATATTTTGGAAAACTCCTTCCTGTGGTGGCCATATGGTTTTTAGTATCTTTAAAACAGAGCTGATAGAATGAGCGTTCACAGAATGCTCTTCTATATTCTTTGAAAAAGAAAGCCAATATTAGTATTCAACAGTAACATTTCCACATAGGCTTTTCCTTGGTCACAATAACCGATTCTACACCATAGTCTGTAACCAAACAAATAATCCATTTTATTTCTAATCTTGTTATCTTGATCTGTGGGTAGTTTCTTCCTCCTCAAATTGTATCAGTCCCTTATCTACTAGACTTATTCGTATATAAGTATTTTACTTCATCTTTTTTACCTATTACTTAAAAGCTTTATTTAAGTTTCATGCATAAACAGTGGGCCTCTTCTTTCAAAACCCATACTGGTAAGGAAACAGACCGCAGAAAATAACACCGCAAACGTTAATTTGGCAAACGCCTTGATTCCAAAAATAGAAAGAATGAAGTTAAGGCATCTACATATGGATGTGTATGCACACACACACACACACACATATATATGCACCTAAAGCATAAATTTAAACCATATCTGCATCATAAAACACAGCTAGCTATTCAAATTTGAACTATATTTTAGATACAATACTGTGGAGTAGTGCTCTGTTTTGAAAATGCAACAGAAAGAAGTGGGCTCAGGAACAAAATACTGCAAATGGGAAAAAATGCAACATTTCAGAAACATTTTAGCCTTATTTTTTTGACCAATACAGAACAGCATTCTCACTGGAATCAGAAGAAAAAAAAGAAAAAAAAAAGTATTGTATATTTGAAAAACAGACTGTATTTTTGTTGAAAGGGAGGAATTGTTAAATTTAAGACCAAGAAGAAAACCACAAACAAACACGGTATATTAAACACCCCTACTGCTTTAGAATTGAGGTGTGGAATTACCAGCAGGTAATTCGGTACAGTTCTGATCACACATTATACTATAACGCTGCACTGAAATCATTTCCTTGCCCTCACGTTAACAACACAAAACATTTCTGTGATTAATTATTAAAAATGGCTTTACTCTTTCTCAGACTTCTAAACAGATTTTGCTAGATTACTGTTGGCTTAGCTAAAAGCTGAGCTGGTGTATTTCTCCTCGATTAAATACCTTGTAAACACTGGATTTACTGCCCAGCGATGGATTTATTATTCAGTGCTGACTTTCTCTAAATTAATGAAAATATGTGAATAAAGTACAAATTGAGGAGATCAAGAAGGCCACGTGCTTTGAAGAGCAGTGCGATGCATTAGTCCAACAAATTAAGAGGAGCTCGGTGCTTTCAGACGCTTGCCAATCAGCCTGCTCTCTGATTAAAAATAACAACCTTGCCCAGTGAATCTCGTCTCTTGTTGCCTTTTCATACGTAGCGCCCCTCACCAGCCAGGGCTCTCCAGACCATTATTTCTTCTAAAAATAAAACCCATCACATTTATGTATATGTATGTATGTATGAGTGTGTATAAAACCACAAGCAAAACCAATCATCTTCTCATCGTTTCAATTACTACTTCATTCTCCTGTTCCAAAGCGAAGCAGCACAGGGAAGCTGTGCACTTCCTATCCCCTTCTTTTTTCCAAACAACAGTGGGAGGCAAACGGGGGGACATTCAAGAACTTTGTGCTAATGTCAGAAGTAAATCGATACGTATTTTTTTGGAAGCTCAAGATTTTTTTCCAGGCAGATCTCGCTATTGTACTGAACGGCAAGCAGGGCTGCTGTGCAGTGTCCAAGGGGCACTTCCCAGGCGGAGCGCGGTGCACAATGCGCCGGGCGGGAGCATCCCTCGTGCGCCAGGCATCCATACCAGCCGCAGAGCAACATGCAAATAAATGTATAGATTTGTATAGCAATATATAAACCAGGCACCCTTTCCCAAAGACAAAGGTGGCCACAAAGCAACTGGCATTTTGCATTCCTGACTCTGAACACAACAGCAACTCCCTGCACACCAACGCTGCCCGTAGTTTACCGCACAAATAACCAACAGCCGCCTCTGCGGCTCCAGCCAAGGGGGGAAACTTTGTCTCCCTGTTTCACTACTTCCACATTGCGGGTTCAAACAGGAGACACCAACGGCGGTCAGCGCACGACGGGCAGAACGAGAAGCACCATCGCCCCTGCCAGCAAGCGACGCCGCATCAGCTATTTTTGCCTCAACCGCTGCTCCTTTCGGAGCGAAGCAGCCGGGGCAGCGGGCGCGCAGGAGGCCCCGCTGCCGCTGGGCGCGGGACTAACCCCGCTCACCACGCGAGCTCCCGCCGCGGCCCCGCGCTCGCTCCTGGAGCCCGCGGCCAGGAGCGATGCCCGCCTGGAAGCCGCCAGCGCGGCTGCCTGCCGGCCGCTCTGCCCTTCTCCCCTACGGGCGCGCTCCCGGGCAGCCCGCTCGCAAGCCGAGCCTAAGCCGAGGGCGCCGAACAAAAACGCCCGAGCGAAGCGCGTCTCGCTGGCCGCGCTCCGCGCAGCGCCCACGCGTCCCCCGGCGCCCCGCGCACCTGGGCCCGGCCCGTTACCTGCGGGCGGCCCGCGGGACTCGCGCCGAGGGGCCCCGCGCCCTGGAGGGGCCGCGTCCCCGGCGGGCGCCCTGCCTGCCAGAGAGCCCCCCGCGCTGCTCCCTGCAAGATGGTTCCCTGGGAGGAGGGAGCAGGAGGGGGGTGCGCGAGCGTGGCGGCCGCGGAGCGCTAATAAAGCGGCAGCAGGACAAAGAAAACCATGTGCGGCGGCGGCGGCCCCGTCCAGCCCCGCCGCGGCCGCGGGCCGCCCACACGCACCTCCCTCCGCGGGGCAGCCCGGCTCCGGCGGGGCGCATCTGCCGGCGGCCGCTCCTCTTCCTTCCTCCGCTCTTTGCCTTTATGTGCCCTTTGCTTTCCCCCGTGGTGTTTCGCTTCAAAAAGTCATGCTCTTCCTGCGAGACAAAGCGGGCGCCGTCGAGGCTCGCGCGGGGCGCTCAGGTGAATTCCATGGAGGAGCCACCGCCGCAGCCCCCAAATCCGAGCGGCGCCGCTCGCCTGTAAATCCGCGCGCGGGCCGGGGCCGCTCCGCTCCGCTCGGCGCCGCCGCCCGGGCGCTCCGCAGTGCGCGCAGCTCCGCGAGCGGCTCC
>JAUBOD010000479.1:4437022-4454802 GCA_032353885.1 Nothura maculosa | reverse complement strand
TGCTGGAGCGGGAAGGTTGGACCAGATGATCTCTAGAGGTCCCTTCCAACCTTGTAGATTCTGTGATTCTGTGATCAGAAGGCACCAGAGCTACTGGGCTATGCAATACTGGTGGCTAAGTTTTAAACCTAAGTGAAGTTTTTTATACGGCAAAGCAGAAAACTTTGGTGAGAGAGTACTAATGACAGTGCAACTTTTTTTTTCTTTTTATTATTATTATTTCTCTTTTTTTTCTGCAGTCTTTGCAAAACTAAAACACTTTGTAATCCCTTCTTTTATGCAGAACAGATTGCAGTTTTAAGCAGAGGCCCATAAACCGCAGGTTCAAAGAAACCTGAAACCGAATTAGCATAAAAGCTGGAATTCTCATTTACAGGAAGAGCGAGGCAAACCCCTCTGCAGGCAGTCGGATGATTTTTGGTTGCAAATGGAAACAAAGATAAAAACTGGGGCTCTGCTCAACAAAACGGCTGCTTCACTCTCCTTAAGGGCCTGATCCCATAAAAATACCGCATGGTCTCTGCTGCTTCCCGGGACAGTTCTGCACACCTGGAGGAGGTTGGATAATGATCTGAATCCACTTACCGTACAGAAGAGAAACCCTCCCTGTGCTACAATTACGGAGGCATTTCTCCCCCCGGGCTCCTCCAAATGACGAGAAGTGTTTGAGGTGACCACCACAACTACCTTCTTTTGCTTCTGCCAGTGATGAAGAGCAAGAATCACCGCCTTGGCTCTGCTCTCCGGTGAGAAAACACACACATTTTCCCTCTTCTCGCCCCCGCGGTTTAAATGCCAAGCTATCAAATACATCATGGAGCATCCACGAGTTGCCCTGGGCTCCCTGAGACCCTGCTCGGCTCTTACGCTGCCGGCTGCACGGCACGGTCTGACCAGAAGCATTTGTAAATTCCCATTCCAAATCCGGAGGTGTAATATAAATTCTTCCCCACCCACGAGCCCTGCCATGAGCACACTTCATCAAATGCACCACTTCGAAGCTGTAGCCATTATCTCCCCCTAATTTCTGCCTGCCAGTGGGCTGGGAAAGTGCCGGAGTATTTCAAATTAATTTGTCTGTCAATATCTATGTACTGAATCAACTAATACAAGAGGGATATTTTTCATCCTCAGTCAGAGGAGGAGACTTTCTTATCGCTGAATAAAGCATCGTTATTGTGTGCTGTAATCCCGTTCTGGCTTTGCAGGCCATTTTTAGTCCAGGAAATGCTGAATCAGCAGTGGAAACCAATCAAGTAATTTCTTTCATTTTCTAACATTCCAGGAAAATAATGAAAAATCACATCTCGTGTCATGAGGAGACTCTACAACTGAAATTTATTCTTCCATGGGTAATTTTAAAGAAATATTATTGGAGAAAAAAACAAAACACAACATGATGTAGCTAATGTAGGGTCTCTTTTGCTGAACGGCTAAATCCCAATTTTGACTGTCAGCTCATATTTAGACACTACATTATGAACAATAAATCTTACTGTTAGCCAGCTCCTAAACAGTACAAGGACATGAACTTGGCAAAAGAATGACCATTACTTTGACGAATGAAACCTCCACCTAAAATATTCATGTACCATATGATAATACCCGATTGATAACCAAGGGAGAAAAAGAGGAAAAGAAAACACCCTGCTGCAGATTTAAATAACTGGGAGCAACTGAATCACGTACATAAGAGGAGTTATTATGGGGCTGTTAGGAGAACCAACAAATGAAAAAAAAAAAAAAGCAAAAAGCGAAGCTTGATAAATATTTTCCATAACAAAACACAATTGGTTTCAGAGGGATGCAGCTCTGTTTCTCATTAGTTCTCCTCCGCTTGTCAGACGAGCTCGGGATTGCGGGAAGCCGCTGGGCATTCTCCTTCCCAGTGTGCAGGGAGAGGGGCTCCCGGCCTCCCCGATCCGCCCCTGCGCCGCGCGGGTTAAAAGCAGGTAACAAGTCATCACTCGGGAAGCTGCAGAGCCACTGGAGAGGCGCAAGAGCCCCAGCAGCCATTATCAGCGCCTGCCAGGGTGCCACCGTATCAAGTTATATGATAAAGCACTCAGCTGACACCAGAAAAATAATCATTCTCCCTCTCCTGCACCACCCCCTTTTTCACAAGGAGGCTTTTTACACTCATTAAATGCAACCTTATCTCTGAAAGACTGCAATCCTCAGCAAATGACAAGTGTGCCTAATCTCATTTTCTGACAAGCGATTCTGACAGCACCTTCCTTTTGATTTCTAAGACACGTAGCTAGACATATATTAATCTGTCAGTCATCGCCCCTAGGAAGGATGGAGGAAAAAAAAAAGGAAAAGGCGACGGAGAGGAACATTTGTGAGCGTGAAGGGAACAAGGCGAGGAGACTAGGGGTCCTCTGGTGGCTACCGCAGCCCCCCAACGCATTGGCGTTTCTGCACCCCAATCCGACGGCTCCCAGCACGCGGGAGCCTCCGGTTGCAGCGTAGCGCATACGCGTGGCATGAAGGCCAGGTGTTACTGTCACCCTGCTGCTTATTTTACTTATGGACACGGGACCCCCCAGCCCTGGTGCTATAAAAGGCAGAGCCTTAATTCCAAATTGGCAGATTACAAAGCGTTCTGCCATCACATCTTAGTTTTGTAGCAAGAAGTACCTTGCAGTCCGCTCACGATAAGCTGCGATGGGCTCCGGTAGCGCGACTGGCTGGAAGCAGGTTACGGGCAAAGCCAGTTTGGATAAAAGCATCCAGGTTGAATCACGTTGCAGCCGGGTCTCAGCAATTTTGGACTGACACCAAACTGCTGTGAACCCCAAGTGTTTAGGACGACACTGTGGCCACCAGGGATGGCTACCAGGACGGATGCAAGTTGCATTTGGAGTCTATGCAAAGACATTTTGAGAACTTCCAGCAATAACAGCACACCAAGAGCTGCTTTAAGACCAGCAGCATCACGTGGTGCTGACAAAAAGGGGTGAATCTCGGCAAGTGAGCAAAACAAGGACACTCAACACACGAGGTGTGATGTACATCTGTGAGCGTATGCCTGCTGGGTGGGAGGACGTGGGCCCTGTGGTAGCTACCCGAGCTGCTGAGGGCTGTGAAAGACGTGAGAGCCTCCAAACAGGGCCCACAGGAGGACAGGAGGCTGCATGCGTGGGAGGCCGCCACCCGCTGCCTCACCCAGGCCCATCGGCAGCTTTCTCCTAAAGAGCTTTCTCCCTCTCAGCATGTGAGTTATCTTAATAGTCCCACCCACCGAAGGCGGATTTGGAGCAAACTGTCCGTATTTGCCCGCTCGCTCGCTGACCGGTTGCCAGCAGCAGGTGCCGGCTCCCTAGGAGACCCCGAGCTGCTCCCTGCCTCCTTCTGCTGCACAGTATGAAAGGGCGGGAGAAACTTCCATGTTCCTAATGGGATGAGGGGGGAAAACAGAATCAAATGAAAGAGAAGTACAAAGGGGCTCCAATCCAAGGCTTTAAAGTGATGCCATTTTCATCGTAATACAGTCATTAAGTGCTTGTTTGATGGCGCAAAAAGTAGGCCGAGATCTTTCCTAATACATTTTATTAATCAATACCTGCACTAGAAGACGGGAACAATTAAAGTTTGCTTCTTCGCTCGCACAAAAGCAGCGTAAAGCTTGTGATCTACTTAAGTAGCCCGCCAGTCAATGGAAAGATGAAAAGACTTCTTTAGTTTTACTTAAGAGCTGAAATGATGTTAATACTTCAAGTGTTTAGGCTCTGGTTCTCCGCGAGGCAGTAAATTAACAGTGACAGGAAAGCTGCCTGACATCGCAAAGTCCTGCTCCTCGCTTTTCCCCACTGATATCATAATAACTGGAAGCCTCGCAAATGCATTCCGGAGTTCACTGAGCCTGAAAATAACACTGGAGATATTTCCTTTGCAGTGCACAACACTTTAATAAATAAGCCTAGCAGACACTTGCATTTTCTGCTGATGGGCCTTCTAAGGATGGATGTGAACCTGACACTTGTGTAGTTTGCGTTTAGTCCTGCCTTTTTTGTTTGTTTGTTTGCTTGCTTGTTTGTTATTAAAAAAGGACTTCCCAGCTGCATCTAAGCTTCCAGATGTGGAAAAGGAGGTGTAAGCTGAAAAGTCTCCTCCTCAGGCTGGAAAGTCTCCTGCTGGGGAGGAGGCTTCACTGAGGGGATGCAGGGAGGCCCTGGCGCAGACCACACAAGGTCCAAGGCGACGCTTCTGATCTCGGCGCTGGTTGCTGCAGGTGGTCAAAGGGAGAACACTGCCCAAACTGCCCCAAACCAGGCCCTCCTGGGCAGAATCCCACCCCCTCCCTGTGCCAGGGACCCCCATCGTCCCAAAGGTGACGTGTCACTTGGCCCACACCACCGTGCAGCCTCCTGATACAAGCAGAGCAGATGCAGTTGGTCCCAGCTGGACCATCCACCACAGAAGACCGTAGCCATGTCCAGAACTTGGCCACACCAGCTCTCGTTCTCAAGATTGTGACTGTTCAAAGAGCCAGTGACCTCTAACAAGCGAGGGGAGCAGAGGGAGAACCCTCCAGGCAGAGACTCCTCTGGCTTCCAATGTGCTCTCTGCTGCCTTCACAAAGCTCAGGCACATTGTACATCGTTGCACTGCCCCATGTCAAACATCAGGGCCAAGCCACTGCCCAGTTTAGTCTGTTATTTGACCCTGCAGTGAGAGCAGAAGGATGTGCCTAGGACATTGCCCAGGTTCGCAGTGCATACACACATATTCCACTACACTAAAGAGAGAAAGCAGTGACAGCGTTGTTCTTCAAACACTTTTTTTCACATAACCATTAGCAAAAATATAAATGCAAATGACCTTTTAATCTGTATTACGAAGACTAATCAAGGTAACGCCCCAGCCAAAAGAAAAAAATTCTCTCGCTGATATTTGGGAAATCTTGGACCCTGACCCACGTCCCAGCAACAGTTTCAAAGTCAACCTCCTGCTGCAAAATTGCTGCCTTGTTTTTCTCAATGTTGTAGCCATCGGCTACATTGCTCTTCCCAAGCCACTTGCCAAAGCCATATATGAGCGTTCCCAGAGCTTCCTTCCAGGCTCCCAACTCTTGCTTCCCGCATCTTGTCTGGGTCTTGCGGGTGGCTACGCTCTGAGGCTCTGCAAGGTCGTGGTGCTCGCAACAAGAAGTCCCCAGCGAAGCCTGCAGGGCCTGTCTTCAACCTCCTTCCCCACATTCAAATCTACAGAAAAGCACTGAGCACAAGTCCCCCGAAAGGAAAATCCTTCCAACACAGGGAACAATTTATCGCAGCTTTCAAAAAGCTATTTTTTTCTTTCATTTAGGATTCTCACAAAACCCACCTTCTTTGTCTCTCAAGCTCCCTTGATCTCTTTCACTTTTAGCTGTCACATAGAGTCAATTGGCTGCACCTCTCTGCTTGATAAAGACATGCCAAATGTTCTGATGTTTCTTTAATGAGCAGGTAGATAAGACTCAGTCCTACAAGGTGCTGAACACTCTGACCCCAAGCTGGCAAAGCACTTAAATACATGCTTAACTTTTAAAGCTAATGGGACTGTTCAGGCATTCAGACTTAAGCCCAATTTTATACATTTTGCTGGATTAGGGGCAGAGCCCTTGCAAGGCTGAGCCGCAGATACTGAGAAAGTCAGAAAAATACAGCTAACCCAGGGAACAGCGGGACCGTACAGTTTCCAGATAAATTATGAAAAGTCCCTCCATTATTAATTACTGTGTCAGTCACATTGCATGTAATAGTATGTATGTTATTGTGTTAGAGAGAGCAGGCAGGTTTATTTTCTTTTATAATGTAATGTTTCCTAAATGGGATGGGACACTAATGATCTACAAGGATGAAGGCTCGGCATTTACTTCGAAATAAATGTCTGAATGCACAACAAGAAAGGGACAAATACAGAGTAATTCAAATAAAAATTAATGATAGGAAGGTCATGGGGAGGAAGCAGAAAGAGTAAAATTGATACCAAAGCTGAGCTGTTGTTCCTGAGATTCAGTTAATCAGTTGATCTATATCCAGCCTGGATTATTCCAGACACCACTGGGGGAGGTGAGCTGTGGGAATCTAATATAATACATGAGAGCCATGATAAAACTTTAACCTGTTTTGATAATTCACCTCCATGTTCTGCTCCACACATACTTTCAAGAAAGGCTGCCAGATCGTATCACTGTTGGTTATTAATCTATTTGTTCCTACAAAATCTCTTCTCTTTTTTCCCCCTTTTTTAATAATTTGCCATTATTTGTCTAAAAAGGAACTGACTCAATGCATGGAAAATGCTGTACCATATCAAAGCATGAATGAAAAATAAAACGGGCAAGGAGATAATGGATGTAGAACCAGGATGCAAAAGTTATTTTAAAAATATTTGATATTGTTTAAAAAGAAGGACCCTGGCTGCTGTTGCTGGAACAAAAGTCAAAGGCCCAGGCCAGTCAGTGGGGCGACTCAGTGCCAGATCCACCAACATCTCTTCAAAGGAGCAGCTCAAGCAGGTTTTTCCTGAATTACAAAATCAGCCACCAGACTTTTAAGGTGATTCCCAGCACTGCGACGGTGCATTCAGGGCACCTGCAAAATGCTCCTGGAAGTGAAGCACAAACGGTGGCGCCTCGGCCCCGACGTCCCCCTGCCCCTGGTAATTCCCAGCACTGCGCCGGCGGCTCCCGGCACGCGGCCCACATTCCCACATTCCATGTTCTGTAGAAATTCACACAGTACTCACCTGGCTTGGAGTCTCATTATTTACCTAGGAAGCTTGAAGGTGGTTGTATCAATCCCTGCCACGCAAGCCACACCATTGAGATTCCTCTGGAGCACAGGGAGCTGGAAATAACCTGGATGGAGGTGATGAGAGTCCTCCTGCCGAGCGGCGTGGAGCCACCTTGGAGAGGACGATTCCAACGTCTGGTGGAGCCAGCATTTTCCAGGGAAGGCTCCAGCTTCATCCTGGTAGAATGGTTCCCAAGAAGGCCCTGTGCTTCCCATTAAAATCCCCTTCTCCTTCCTTCTGAGTTCTAATGACATCTGGCAGCACTGAAGAACCTGCATGTCCACCTCAGGGGGAACCTCTGACAAAGCCTTTCCTTTGGGCACATGCAGGGACAACCCTGGCTGCACTACGACTTTATTTACTACTATTATTATTATTTTTTCTTCAGATAACAAGGCAGAGGTCCTGATTAAAGGCCCCTTGGAGGAGGACAAAAGACGGCCGGAGACTTCAAAGCCGCCACGCTGGGGGCAGTGGGGAGGTGCCTTCCCCTTCCCCTCTTTCCAGCCCATTTCCCGCTGCCCGTGGGCGGCTGCTCATTGCGCTTCACAGAGCGGAACAAGATGGCAGCCGCGGCCTCCCCACACGGCGACCCCGCAGGCCGCAGCCGAGCGGCACCACAAGACGTCCAGGAAGGGAGAGGCACCGCGCCTTTGTGTGCGCGGATTTTTGAGATATTTGAGGAAAAACAGCACTGGGGTTTGGCAAAGGTGCCAGCCTTGGCACTCTGAGCACGAGGACACTTGCAAAGGGCCGGTGGCGGCACCGCTGCAGGTGGTTGCCTTGACCAGCGGAGTGAATATCGGCTGCCTTTGTGCTTGGGGGAAATAATAATATAAAAAAACAGAAGCTTTGTTCGCTGACCCAGGTCGTGGCGGGGAGACGCTTTCTGGGCAAATTGTAATCTTGATCAAATGACACCCAGGATGAGCTAAGCGGGCTAATTAACATTCCCAAGTGTGTCTAGAGCTGGGGAGATGTTGAAAGAAAAGGGTTGGCTAAAGCCTTTTGGATCCTTATTTATTTATTTATGTATTTATTTATCTATTTATTTAGCTATCTATTTATTTATTTATTCTGCTTGTATTTTTTGGAAGAATGGGGAAATGGTTTGAGGGGATGCTGAATGGGAAGAAAGCATCAAGCCAGGTGCAGCGCAGATAGTGCCACGTTCCAGCCACGCTGCCCAGGATGCAGACACAGAGCTCACCGTGGGCCATTCTACCTTTACATTTTTAATGACAAAATAGAGGCCTGCATTAGCATGCATGAACTAAACACCATCTCATCCCAGAATTAGAAAAAGAAGTCAATAAAGTCCTATCCCCTTCACATTCGATAGTCTTTCTTTACCTTTTTTTTGAGATTTGCCTTCTCCATATCCTTTTGCATTCAGGTTCAGCCTTCCACAAATTTCCCATGTTACAGGATGAGCCGCATGCGGATGCTCCGCTCGCCAGCCCCGCGCCCTCTCCGCAGAGACCTGCCATGGGGTCAATGACCACCGCACATGGATCTCGTGCTCGGCACGGGGCTTTATGAGCCCTTCCTTCCCCATTCACACACCGAAGAGGCCCAGGTCTCTAACAGGAGGACTTCTTTTACTGTTATTTTATTTACTAACTGGCAATGGTGGAAAGCCTTGTATTCACATCTGTATTATTATAATAAATGCATTATAAATGAGTAAGTGGGAAACAGTAAGGAAATGATGTTTTACTTTTAAATGCTAATTATGGAGCCCTGGTGCAGTTAATGTGTAGGGTGTTCTGTCAATTTTTAATGTTTATGCCAAGTGTAGTCTTCAATTTAACATGAGCTTTTAATCCTTTGAGTACTAAATTGCCTTTTAATGCTTGCAGCACAACATTGTGTTTGCACAAAGTCAGGGCTGAAAAATGAATTTACTACAAGATATGAGCATGTGTGGCGGGGGGAGGAGAGCACAAAGGACAAGCCTTTTTTTAATGATGTTGTTGGAACGGTACAAGAGGAAGGAGCCGCTTTAAGGATGTACCTGGCAATTGTTTGCAGCGGCAGAGCGCTGCTGTTGATTCAATAGCGTCACGGAAGCATTTTCAGCCAGAGAGCTCTTTCAGGCTTGAAAGAGCTTATCCAAAAGCTAGACCAAAAATCTGAGGCTCGCGCCCATAAAGGCAGCCGCAGGAAAAACAGGATGTAAGAAATTAGTAGGAAGAGATATCTGCATTTTCAACACGGCAAAAGTACCTATGGGGAAAGAGAGTTGTTCTAACCGAGGGCGCTTAGAAGCAATACAGAGAGTAACGCTCTTCTGGAGAGCAGCAGCAGGCCGGGTGACAATATACCTGTCCGGGTTTGTTGCTGTGTTTTTGCTTTTCATTCCAAGCCCACTCTTCCCAGCATCAGCCCAAGGCCACGTGTCCCTTCACGCCGGTGGCAGTGCCAGACACGGCTCCAATCCCATCTCCGTGCTGGGGCTGCCGGCGCCTCTTACCTTTATCCCTGATAGGATGTAAGGGAGTTAAAGCAGCTTGCACAGCTAATCCCTATTTATCTCCTTGGCGAAATGACTTTTTTGAATGACACCGTTCGCATGTGTAAAGCTCCCAATTTGACTTTCCCTCTTAGCAGCTGTCCCTGCCATGCCGACCAGCTCTCATTTGGCCTGTGGATCCTTCACTCTTCCCAAGCTTCTCAGCATGCCCAGCACAATCCTCCAGGTGAAAAACATGGAGACCTTGGAATTTTTTGTCCCCCCAGGAGTACCCCTCAGCTCTTTGCCAGCATGGACCACAGCAGGGAAACACAATCCACGAAACTCCCTCTTCCGCTTCTCTCTCTCCTCCACAATCCACAAGATTTTTAGAGGCTCTTCCTGATGCCTGAAGAGATCCCAGATCCCTGACCTCCATTCATCACCTCTTGTTTTACAGTGCTCGGGTAAATGGTTTTCTGGTAACTGATACATGGACGCAAAGGAAAACTTTGGCAATAGAAGGTGGAATCTGATCAGATGAATTTGCCCACCCCAGGCAGACAGGCTCCTCAGAGAGATTCTTTTGTAGAAGTTGACAGCTAAAGAGAAGCTAAGGGTCTTGCAACAAAACACACCTGCCTTGGACTTGAAGGACTGAAACAGCCTCGACCACATAAAATGAGCAAAGCGTTTTTGCACTAAGCACTCGTAGCCGCTTGCAGAGTGGAGAGCTAAGCCAAAGCAGACGGGGCACCTGGCCGTGCACCAGGGCACCCACCACCATTCAGGTTACCAAAGGCCCTCCACGACTCCTGGTTTTCTGCTCTCTGCTGCCTCTTGGAGATGCTCCCCGTTCATGGGCAGCAGAGCCGGAGCTTAGCCCAGGAAAACGCCCGGCAGCTGCTCCTGCCACCAGCCCAACACCAAAACCACGCGGCTTAAGAGGGATGTCTTTCCTGCACCCTGTGAGATAATCACCTGCCTCTTGCTAAAGTCTGAACGCTGCAGACTGAAGGTCGGAAAATGCCTGTTTAGGATTTCTCCCCTGTCTTCAGTGGGCCCATTGCCTCATTAATGGCACCTAACTGAAAGATCTGGCCATGAGGATCAGCAGGACCAAGAACTTGCAGAATGTTGATTTTTCCTTCTTTCTTCTGTCCTTCCATTGTGTTCTTTAGGTCAGCTCCGTGAAGCTGGGCATGCAGGTGTATTGCACTTCACTGATATGTGAGCCCCCAGGCCCCTGCCTCCTTTTTTTTCTATACTCAATGGAAAAGGACAGGTACCTGTAATGCCACTCTGTCATCCATACTGCTGAGACCCAAGCTAATGACCTCATTTGCTCAGCAGCTTTGATCTGGTGATTTAATTTATGCAGATAAAAGTGATCTAGATGCCAGTTTTAAATGCTCAGGCTTAAAATACTGGCATTATATTTCGAGAGAGGAGATCAAGTTCAATTTGCAGACAAAACAAAGCACATCCTGCTCCTATCACACACGCATGCACAGACTGGGCTATCGTTACAGTCATGCTCTGCAAGAAGGACACGGTTGTACAGCCTTGTCCGAGTTCTCTGCAATGTCAGTGGCAACGCTCAATGCAGTTGAACTTCCTTATGTTGAAACACTTAGATCTCCAAGATGAGCACTGGAAAAATAAACCCCTCTAGCTGGATACCGAAGTGGGGTTTCATTCTGTCCTCCAAGACAAGACACGAGGCTAGATGGGGGAGAAGGGCAAGGAGACATTGTCCCCTTCTCTAGAGATACTCGAGATCTGCTTGGACATGATCCTATGCTAAGTGCTCTAGGTGACCCTGTGAGTGCAGGGAGGTTGGACTAGTCGCTTCCTACCTTAAGGATTCTGTGATTCTGTGACTCCCTCTTTTGGGTCAAGAAACGTGTAGCTGTGGCACTGAGGGACATGGTTTAGCAGGTGTGGATGGGTTTAAGGTTGGACTTGATGATCTTTTAATTTTAATTGCATTTGAATTGCAATGATTCTATGATTCTAAGTCTCCATTTTGGCACACGGTCCTGCAAGTGTTGGGATCCCACACGTGAATCATCCATCACTCCCATCGCCATAGCCACATATTGCAAAATAAGACAAGAACTGGGCCCTACATCTATAAAACACAATTTGCTCTCATCCATAGCTGGATGCCTTACTTTTCCAAGCTCTTTTCCTATAAAGTTCTTATTTTTTAATAGGCTTTGCAATCTTATCATTCAAGGTTGTGTTTTTCTCATTTCCTATTAGTGCCACTGAGGTATTCAGCGCCTATGCTAAATCCTGTTCATTAATGTATCTAGGCATCTTATTTTGTATGACTTCCGGATCTTGATGCTTATCTAAAGCTTTTTATATAGAAACAGAGAAATTACAAGGTTTATAATTTCCCTCATACATGCAACAAAAATAGTAAAGCATGAAATTACAGAGCTGTGACAGATTTTATATACAAGTTCAATGATTTCTAGAAGGCTACAGAGAAGTAGTTGCTTTAGGTCCTCTGTGTGTCTATGTATATGTACATGCATCTTATAGACATCAAATAGGTCACGCTTGGGTGAAAAGCAACAGCAGAACACCCAGATAAACCTTTCAGAATTGCAAGACGGGAATACAAGGACACACTACAAGCCATGGAGACATGGGCTGCAAGCCGAGAATGGAGAGAGCTCCTCCAGGGAGAGGTCCTCGTCGGCCAAGCACCTCAAAGTAGGGATCCACTCTACCTGCTTCTGAGAAGCTGAGCTTGGAGGAACACCCACTCAGTCAGGGATTTCTGATTCTTTGTGCATCTGCCATAGTAACAGTACCTCAACGCTAGCTCTACTCATGGGCTTTTTAATGGGTCTTGCTACGGATGAAGCAGCTCTACATCAGTGACTGGGCCTGCCTGGAAAGTGCGGGCAACCTGGCTGTTGGAAGCCTCTGAAAACAGAAACACACTTTTGATTTCACAGGAAACTAAAATTTCTCCACACCTGTCACAAATTAATGAGATCAGACCAAAGGCACTCAAGGAACATCAGAAACTTAGATATCAGACAGATAAGGCAAGGCATAAGCATCCTTTTGCCATGAATAAATAAGACGGTGGAGCTGCACTCCTGAGGTCGAGCTGAAGACCAAGGGACATTAGATCTTCTCAGTAATCATTTACTGAGAAGAAGTTGCCTCACTTGTAACGATGAGTGAAGGCTGGATCCTTAACTCCATGATCCCCTCGAAATTGCCTGTCTCTATCACACGCCCAGAGTCAGCACCTCTGCCTGTTAAACTGTCACACCTCCTGCTCAGGTGTCCTCCTAGGGTAATCTCTCCGCTTGCCTCCAGATAACACAGTGCATTTCCCCTTCTGCTTTCTGAGCGTATTTGCTGATGTAGCCATCCATAATAAGCTTTAAATATGTATTACAGCACAGCAAAAACCCCTGTGGCCCACCAAGTAGTGGGCTGGAAAACCAGTTTAGATCCGCAAAGAAGCTGGTATTGAGATGAGGGAGGACTTTGCAGTTCAGTCTGTCATGCATTTTAAGGCCTGCGAATAATAAAGGAGTGAAGGTAATTTTGCTAAAAAATGAAATTCCTTCATTTCTGCAGAATAAACAAAAACAAAACAATGCATTAGCTATGCAATAGGTCCCAGCACCGCACTTTGAATGTGTCATTAAAGACAGATTATACCCATGAAAAATATTTTTAAAAAGTAATAAACACACGAAAGTTTACATATACTTTTCATTTCCTTCCTACATCCTCTCTGCAGGAGGCAGACGCAGATTAAGGCGGTATAGCCAATTCCTGTGATTCTGGGAAGCTGCAGCCTATTTCTCACGGTTCACATATTAGAGACCGTGCTCTAAACTAAAGCCTACCTGCAAGCATCAAATTTGGGAGTATAACTGTATAGTTAGTTAGTATAAGATGTTTCACAGATTCAGAAACTGAAATAACTGAAGGAGCACTAGAACAGAGTCTCGCTGTCAAGACATCAAGCTCATCTCAATATTTCCAGGTTCTGAGTAATAAAAATTCCCTTATTATTCCCTCTTAAAGAGCTGTTTTGTGACACGACTCAGCTGGACTTCTCTACTCTCCACTCTGCTAAAAATACAGCTTTATCACTTAAATGAGAAACTGTTTTGGAAGAAGGAACAAGGCACAATAAAAGCTCATTTGCAAATTCACGTTGGTAACATCTTTGCCAACCTACAGTTTCGACAGTGTCATCCTGGCCCTGTTGAAGTCAAGGGGGTGTCACCCTTGATTTGACAAAGGAGCAACAACTGATTTCTGAAAGAAGTCCTCACTGTTGATCAGCACCCCTCTCTCTCAACAGAGTCAGACTTGTACATCATCAGGTGGTCCAATCCTGTGTTAGATCGTCCTGGCAATGCTCCTTCGCTATAGGTTTTACTTCAATGCAGGAAATCATTTAGAGAACTCAGGAACTTCTTTGCGCTGATTAGGAAACAATCAAAATAACAGCCAAAGTCATCAAACCTGAGCAAAATTTGGTGTCTCTAGCAAGGCTGAGTTCTGAGCTTAAGGCACTGTATTAACAGAGTGAAGGGATCGCTGTGTCCAGCCCTACCCCTTTCACACCTCTGCTCCCTCCCAGGCAATCTCATGACAAACATGTAGTCCAGAAATGAAACACCTACAACAAATGGAACAGATGCAGCAGTGAAGACCAGAAGCTTGAGAACGCATCCCAGGAAAGGCGGAGGAAAGGCAGTGCATAAGCTATCCCCAGTCTCTGCAACCGCAGGGAAGCTGTGTGGTGAAATCAGCCGCCTGAAATTCAGAAAAAAACAGCAACCCCAAACTCTGCATTCTGATTGAGGAAAAATCCTTCTAATGCCAAATCCAGCATTTGATGTGGAGCTGGCCATGCAAGCGAGAGCTTCAAGTGCAGCATCTGTATGAGAGGTGAGCACTGGTGGGTGCTGCATGAGGCGCTGCCCTCCCATGCTCTGCAGAGGGCAACCCCAGCACCCAAGTTAAACTCAAGGAGGAAAACCCAAAGCACCTTCGGGATTAAAAGTGGAGATGCACACAGCAAGGGTCACAGCCAACAAAGCCTGAGCGAGGCATCTTTTAGCCTCCATCCATAACAGAAACAGGGCACCTAAAGCTCCGTCTCACGTTCGGTTGTGTGTGAAAAGATACTTGTGCTTTGTACTTGAAAAAAATACTACAAAATGATGAGAGCAAATCTCTCTGGGACACTGCTTTAAATTACAAGTGATTCCCCTGCAAATGATGGCATTGAGCTGGTGCGAATGAGCAGACAGCTAGATAGCACATGCATAATTTTAAACTGGGCACTGCATCAAAAAAAAAAATAACCTCCTAAATTAATCCACAGACTACCTAGACTGCAGACATTATTCATATCATTGCAACAGACGCAGCCTTGAAAAGAGGCAGAAGGACAGGGAAGGGCTGCAGAGCCTGCATGCGTGGTGCACTGCCTTCCCCAGCGCCGCGCTGGATGGATGCGACCCAGCTGCCATTGCGAGGACAGTTGTCAATTAAACCTCGTAGACAAGGCACCAAATTTCCAGCAACGCACAGCTCTAGCAATGGATATCTCAAGGTTACCAATAAAAGACAAGTCCTAAGGGTAATATTCAAGAGCAGCCCCTCAGCTGGTAGCCGGTTCCTGCTGCAGAATGTCACTCACACAGAAAGGCACGACGCCTTGATAGGCTTCACAATTCCCCATCAGTTATCCAGCTGCTTGGCTAATCAGATATTATTACCTCCTTTGTGTTTCCTTTGCCAACCCTCCCTCCCTCTCTTTCTCTGGCAAGGTTGCTGTAAAAGGACTCAGTAATGATTCCTATCTAAATATTTCACTCGAAACACAAAGGTCTGTATTTTGCATACCGTGGAACTTTTGTCGCTTTGTCTTTCGACAAAAAGCTCCCCAGGCTTCTGGGAATAAATACTGATAATTGCGCCCAGCCTCCACAGAGCACGTTGTTATTAAAGCACACAAAATCGGATTGAAATGCAGCAATCATTGAGGATGTGACCTCAGCGCATCCCAGTGCTGCAGGAACAGGCCTGGGAAGCTGCATTTCAGCACTGAAGTTGCATCAAAGACCTTCCTGTGCCACACACAGCACCCCAGCAAGCTGGGGGAACCGGACCGCGAGCTCTGAGGGCCACCTCTGCACTGGAGACCCCTTTCACCACAAGCACCTGAGCAGCAGGAGCAACTCGTACAGATTTTTAAAGGTGCTTGGGGTTAGCCTGAAAGGTCCATTGACATTAGCAGACATATTATCCTTAAATTCCTTAAGAGACGATGCTGATCAGTGCTAAAAGCTTCCAAAAATCTCACCTTTTGACTTCAATTCCTGCTCTACGTGCACACACAACACAAGATCTCAACTCTGAGCCAGGGGACAGGAAACCTCAGGTTTCCCACCCTAGTCCAACACTGTGGCTACCTTTTTTCCCCCAGTTCACTACTAAGATGAATTTGGTGCCTGTAACGCCTTCTGCAAAGGAGCTCTTCCCCGGGCTCCCAACGTCCTCTTCCACGCAGCGAGAGCGCACGTTCCCTGCCCAACAACTGCCCCTTGTTGGGCAGTGCTGCAGCCAGCCCGGCGCAGGGCCCCGGGGCCGCCGCGGGCCCTGGTGCGGCTCGTGGACACTCAAGCTCACTCCGAACGCCCCGCTAGGTGCGCGCGGCGCCGCTCGGCACTGCCGGCACTCTAACAACGGCGGCATTTTCTCAGCAGGCCTTGTTAGCTTGGGCACGCTGCCACGGCTTTCCAGCTTCTGCAGGAAGCTGGATGCAGCGCAGACAGGCCTAACGCGCCTTCGTATGGAAATGAGCGGTGAATTATTAATATTAATAACATCCATAAACAACCGGTGACAACCTGAAGTGCCTTATTGTGTAGTACGTACAAGGCAGCTGTTCATTATCGCTTACAAGACACTCCTGATATACACGACAACTCACCCAAGGATCTGCGCAGCGACTTCCCACTCCGGCTTCCAGCGCTAAACGCCGAGGTGCTAACAGCGTCGGAGAAATCCCCGCCGGCAAAACCCGCGCGCGCTGCCGTGCGAGCAAGGACCCGGCGCCTTTCGGCAGCGAGCGGCGCCGGCGTGGATGAGCTTCCCAGCAGCGCCGCTTGTTTATGCCGGGATCTCGCCGCTCTCTGCCGTCGCAGTAATTGCATCAGTGGAAACTTGTCTCCTTCAGAGAGGGCCCCATGCTCGCTGGTAGCCAGCCGTGGTGTATGGCCCAGCGAACACTTTCTGCAGCTTGGGGATCAACCCAAGGGGGCTGCGAAGGGGGAAGGCCAAGGGAGGCGCGAGCGCAGGATGCTGTGGAGCGCCGCTCTGGGTTCCTCATGTCAACGCGGGGCTACGCCGGGATGTTACAGGCTTTCTGTCAAGGACAGCGATAAAAAACCATCCTCGCTGCGAGCTCTGGGATTTACAGCATAGGTTTCCAGCCTCCAGAGGCTAATTATTTCGAGTCGTCCTGCAGGGCACCCTGGGCCATGCTTTGTGAAGTTCGCTTCATGCGGCTGAACACCCGTTACCTCCTCGGCCCCTTGCTGTCAAGCCGCAAAGACACACTCCTGCTGCATGCAGCAATTCTTAAATGGAAGTGGATGATTTTTCAAGTAATTATTAGCAAAAACGTCAAACGGAAAGGCAGGGGCTGGCCACCCTACTGAGAGGAGCCACCGAGGCAGAAAATACGGGCCGGCGTTTGCAGCGCGAGCTCCGCCGCGCTGGCTGCCGGAGCGGCCCTTTATCAAGCTGCAGACACAAAGCTCGCCTGCTCCTAACGCCTCCTCCAGCGAGGCGGCCCGCGCCGCCATGCTCTGCTGTATTCAAATAAACACGGCAGCTTTCGGAGCAACTGCTCTTCATCTCATTTCCTGAGCTGAGAAAAGCCAGGTAAACCCAACACTCCAAAAAAATGTTTTTTAATTGTTGTTGGCAACCTCATCGACTACCTTCAAAGGAAAAGTTAATGGTATCTAAACAGATAACAGTGATAGCACGGCGAGCAAGGGAGCTGTTTCTGTCTCTCTCTCACAAAGGGCGATTCTCAAATTACCAGATGTTTTCTTCGTCTTCTGGAAAGGAGGAAAGAAAAAAGCCAATCTCGAGACCTTCAGAGAAGGAGGGCTGCTGGAGTGCACAGGCCGGCAGGCGGACGGGGCCGCGGCAGGAGCGCGTTCCCAAGCGGCAGGCCGGTCACCGCGCGCGCTCCCTGCGCTCCATCCGAGCAGGCGCTCCAGCGAGCAACCCACGTTCATTATTTCTGGGCATTATTTCTGTGAATTGCCCACACAGAAGAATGATGATCTTGCAAGGCTGAAACACTTGTACACGCCTAGGGAACAAGTCTTGTGTCCACTTGGGCACGTTGTTCAAAGCCTCTAAGACTCAACTCCCATACATGCAAGCTGAGAGAGCAGCAATCCTTCCTGCCCTTCTGCTGACGCCTTTGCTAACTTGGCAAGCTTGTTTT
>JAUBOD010000479.1:4416444-4436922 GCA_032353885.1 Nothura maculosa | reverse complement strand
CATACATGCAAGCTGAGAGAGCAGCAATCCTTCCTGCCCTTCTGCTGACGCCTTTGCTAACTTGGCAAGCTTGTTTTGGACGATGAGGAAGCCTTTTCAAGCTTTTAATAGCACCTGAAGATTGTCTGCAAAATTGTACTGCAAATAAATGAGCAATAATGGCAGTGCTGTAATCAGATGGCCACCAAACCTTGGCCATACCTAACCTTTCTGTAATTACCTCTGTAATGGACTCAGTATAAGACATAAAAGAGGTACCTGCTCAGTCCTTGGGAAAGATGAGGCACAGGTCACATGGTGAGACAAAATCCCAGTCAGAGCAGGTTTAGAAATTAGGATAAAATACTTATTTTTATAAGAAGCAGTATGAAATATGGAGACCAAACCTAGCCCCACACCTACTTGAATTACCGATGAGTGCGCAAATTCTCCAAAACCGCGGCCTGCCGAAGTTAAATCGGGCTGCCCACACAGCAGCCTGGCTGTGCTATGGCCAGGACTTTGGAGCGAGAACGCATTTTAAGGCTGGTCAGCCTGGCTGTCCCCAATACCTGTTTATCAGCAGAAATATCTGAGCTAGAAGAAAGCAGTACACAGCTGCTCAGCTCATTAAGAGCATCCTCTTTGAAGCCACTTCCAAATTTAGCAACTGAAATGCTATAGGTGCTTTAACTTGTAAACAGAAACCAAAGTCCTTCCTTTAATGACTGCCCAGATCATGACACAGTGAAAGGAATCTTATTGTCATTTAAGTCCCTTTTCCAAGCTTGAATTGATGGCATTGCTTAGCTTAAACTGCTGCATTCAAAGTGGCAAACAAAGCTGTGTGGATTTTTCTTTAACAGTAGTCTATTTTTCAGCTTAGGGTCTGCTCCTGCTTGCCAGGAGCTAGAACAAAATGAGTTTCTTGATCTGAAACAGAAGTGTCCATGAAGAGAGCACCGTAGTCATGAAAATGGTTTAAACTTGCACCCTATATTGCTACTAACTTGAGTCTTAAGAGGTTTGTCTTGTTCATCCTCTTAGCAGACCCATAACTAATTTTTAAAATACAGATTTGAAAGGGTTTTTCTATTTGCAAGCAGAGCCTGGAGGTATCATCGTGGCTCCCGTAAGCAGAGGCCTCAGTAAAAGCTGACACTAGCCCAAACGGTCTTGATGATTTGACTTAGGATCAACTACAAATCCGGCCCTCAAAGATTATCTCTGCATGGATTATGCTGGGTTAATCATCTCCTCCTGGAGCCAAACATGAACGTTTGAGAATGACCTGGAGCAACTGCCCAAGTGGGGGTTGGACTGGACAATCTCTAGAGGTCTCTTCCAACTTCAACCCCTCTGTGATAGATACATGAGTTTTCTGTAGGAAAACAAACACACCACCAAAAAAATACCAAATTTCCTTTTCTATTGCTTTGGTTCTTTGATAAGTAAAAGCCAGAGAAGCCTGTGTCCCTTCCTGTCATTCCATTCCTAAAATAAAAATGAGAACAAACGAACATGCTCCTTGCCAAATAACCAGCTCTCCAAGCAGCACAGGGTCCCTGGCACTCATAACCTCAGTCCATTTGATGTCTGCCATTTAGCAAAGCCTCTTTGGCCTCCCTGGCTTCCAGCTGTTTACAGGACACGGGCACTTTCTCAAATATAAGTCCCAGGCCTCTCATATCTCACGTAGAAAAGACTGAAAAGTGGACAGGAAGCTGCCAGATAAGCCCAACTCCAATTCTAGCCTAATTTCAGCAACACACAGAATGAGCTAACGCCAAGCTTGGTGAAACACCAACATTTCACCGAGTGGAACATTAATACCTAATAACTGGAAGGACCAGCACTAAGCGACACATAGGATGACCTTTACCATGGAGCAGGACTCCAGAGCGTTTGCCCTCTAGTAGCAGAGTTTGGTCTGCAAGTGAGCGGCACGCTGGGCCAGAGCATGTGAACGGCAGGGTTGGTGGGGCAAGAAACACCTCAGGAGGGAGCCCTGGTCACAGTGCCACGCTGGGAACCAGCTCAGAGCTGCACGGCCGCTTCCCACGCGGCACCTGCTCCTGCTGCTCCCCAGGCCCTCCTAGAGCTGCTGTTCCTGTGGGCCCTCCTGGGACTGCTGATCACGCAGAGCTTTGGGTAGGTGACTCAGGGGAGCCCAACAACAGCTTGTCCATGAGCGACCAAAACCCTCTGAGAAGAGGCAGACTGCCAGGGAAGGGCACGAGAACAAGCTTGTTGTGATGCTTCCCCTGAACATGCGCTCTGCTTTCTGCCCCTTCTGAGATTTCTTAAACTCTGAGATTTCTTAAACTAAGGATGTCATCTTTGTATTTAAAGCTTTCCGAAGATTTATCTTTCAAAAATATCTCCCTCACAATCAGGCAGGTTTACCAGCTCAACTTCATTCTATATTGTGTTTTTCCTATAAACTCTATCTCAAGAATCTTTACAGCTTCATAACTGCAACTGAAGTATAGCAAAGAGAATGAAATGAAGAGGTTCAGTCAGGGGAGATCAGTTGTTTTGGCTAATGAAATTATGAAACTAATTGCAGAGCTAAACGCAGAGGAACAAGAAGAACTGGAGAGCTAAATGCAGAAGAACAAGAGGGCTGAAGCTGCAGTGGCCACTGCTCTTATAGAGATGACCAAGGCAAGGGGAGATGAGTGAAGAGACCCATGCATCTCCAAGTGCATGGTCAAGTGTGTGCTTTGTGGTTTTGTTTCTGAATTTCTCTTGTAGTAAATAATAGTTGGTGCTTTGTACTCTCATCTTCTCAATATACTTTGCTGGCACTGTTTAAACCTCAGAAAATCTTGACATGAGGAGGTCAAGGTATACTGTGTATGTTCTACAGAACAACAGAACAGTTGTGGAAGAGCCTGGGTCAAGAGCCCTGTGTCCACATTGTCACCTTAGGGCTACCTGGCAAGGGGAAGGGTGACGGCCACGCAGAGCTGCGAGGGTCAGAGCTGCCTCACACCAACGAGCACACGAGACAGGGGAGGAGCGACCACAGAGCCAGCAGCAACTGCAGGGCACGGGCAGAGCCTCTCGGACACTTCTACCCAGGAGATGCTTCCCTGCCTGCTTCCCGGTGCTGTTACCTGCTGCTGGCTACTGTTCCGCAGCACATTAGAGCTCCCTCGGGACATGAGGCCACTTGCACTAAGAGGTGACACACGGGAACTACAGGTCTCGCTCATGCCATCCCTACAGCTCCCAGAACTGAGGCTCTAGGGCCAAGCGCTCCCAAGGCCACAGGTCGCTGTGGAGCAGTGCAATGCACTGAGCCTCAGCACGGCCGGCACCACGGGCACAGGCGAGGGAAAAGAGCTGAGGGCCACAGGAGCACGAGGGAGAATCGCTTTGCCTTGGACGGAGCCATAAATTTCGTGATAAGCACAAAGTCTTAGCATTCAGATGACACGAGACATCCTTGTCAGGATCATGATGCCCATCCCCAGCTGACCTGAAAAATGAAACATGCCCCTGACATGCAACCCCAGCAAGTGCAAAGGCGATTTTACTGATAGCACGAATAAAATAAACTCTTCCTGACAGGACTAAGGAAGAGGGGAAGAAATGAAGTGGCTTTTTGCTCTCCTCCCTTCGTTAAAACCCTTTGGACTTTCCTTCCACCTCACTGCAAAAGGCTGCTGATGCAAAGGGTGATATTTCTCTGCAATCCCTCCCTGGGAAGTAATTAGTTTCCATTTAGAGGGATGACAAATTGATCAGGCAGGAATCTCGCTGAGCTCTGAATGGAAGCTAAGCTGTGACAGCTACCGCTCTGGCAAGTTGGGTTTGTAAGTCTGTCAATGCATTTTACAGTTTCAAAATTCAATCACCCAACAGCAGGAAAGACATCCCTTAAAAAAAAAAAAAAAATAGAAGAAGAAGGAGGAGGTGGGGGAAGAACCACCAAAGCCTCCACTTCCTCCTGCAAGTTCATTATCGCCTCTCTAAGGCATGACGGTGGTGTGAAATGGGTTAGACGCACGGATGCCTCTGTTAACGGCCAAAGAAAAAAAAGTCGCACATCATTAGGAATGGAATAAACGATACCGAGGCACAGAGCAGAAATGATTTGATTAGCAATTTCCAGTTTTGAAAAGACCTGGAAGAGAACCAAATGACTATACAGAAGGTGTGATGGAGTTCTTAATTGCTGTAACTGCACAGGGAGACTCGATGATTTGTGACATATAATACAGCACAGTACGCTAACGCTAATAACTGTTAATTAACTGCAGCAATGATATACTCTCAAAATGCACATACAAGTTACCATAATTTCTAGATTAAAAGCTGCAGTGGCAGAAGCCAAAGGCAAAGGGAAGGAGGCATGGAGAGAGAGCCGGGGAAAGAGGGAAGCGGGGAGGGAGGCTGAGCCTTCCCCCCTCCCTCCGTCTCTTCTGTTCTCGGCTCCGGCGCCATCTCACCCCGAGCCAAGCAGCCCGAAAGCACGAGGACAGAAACAAGAGGAATAAGAAGCCGGTAGCGCTGCTGACACGCGAGGCGGCTCCCGCGCGAGCCTCGCCCCCAGAGCAGCAGTTATTAATTCTGAAAGGCTGTTGTTGCACCAGGCCATCTGGCTGGGCCGTAAAGCGCTCAGGAGCTGCTGCTGAGCTAAGATTCCTGTCGGATCCCATTCGCCCCAGCAACATTATTCACTCTCAAATGTTATCCCACCGCTTTTATCTTTCTGCCCTCTTCTTCCAGCGCTCTTTGCCGAGCGCCGGCAGCCTCCGCAGCCGGGGGGCCGATGGGCAGAGCCAAGGATGGAGCAGGCGAGGCCCGAACGCAGAGCACAGGACAACGCAGGCCTAGCAGACGGCCTCCATGTCGACATCCAAGGGCTTCCCACTAACGCAGCACATTGAGAGCACGTTGTTTTAACATTGAAGCACCTTGAAAATATGAAGGATAAACTTCTCCATCATTCCACATTGTAACAAGACACCGAAATACAGAATCACAGAACGGCTGAGGTTGGAAGGGAATGTAGAAGACCACCTAGTCCAACTCTGCTCAAGCAGGGACATCCAGAGCACATTGCCCAGGACGGTGTCCAGGCGAGTTTCGAGTATCTCCAAAGAATTGAGACTCCACCACTTCCCTGATCAAGCTGCCCCATGCTCTGTCACCTCCCAGACATATCCTTATGAAGCTGCAAAGACCGAAGGGTCATCCTTCTTTCACTGAAGAGAAAATTGGTTTAGTACCTCTTGTTTTTTCATCCACTCCCTTGTCAACTCCAGTTTCTTTCAGCCTAATAAGCTAACCCTCCTTCAGCACACTCAGTTGTTACAAAACCTATATGCATAGTAAAAAATATGGAAAGAAAGAAGAAAAAACAATATATTAATAATCAATAATTACACTGATAATGGAAGAATAAAGTTCTATCTACGAAAAAAAAAGAAACCATAAACACTTTATATCTTAGGCATGAAAGGAAGACCTGACCTAGGGGATGGTACAAGTCCACTATGTCACTGGCTGTAGAGCCAGAATCCCCCAGTACCCTGTGCTGTCTTCTCCAGCACTCTGTCCAGATGCAGTGGCTTGCAAAATGGTATTTTGATCAGTTTTTTCTGGTACTACAACACCGCAGTTGGGACATATCCTTCCCTGTCTTAGCCTGTTTCTTCTAGTGCTCCTAGCTGTCACATCACTCCCAGTTTTGCCCCCGTGACCACAGTCTTTAAATAATATCAATTTTTCCTTCCTCCCTAACTCAAAACTTTAAAATGGATTTAAATCTGCAAGGAATGCTGTGAATATCGGTCCATGCTCAAGACAGACATTTAAAAACCCCCTTGGGAAAGAAAAGAATCTGTAACTGCTAAAATGCATCCTGGGGGGGATGTCAGCCTGGAGTGAAAAACTCTTAAAGACTTTTTGTATGACAGCATCACACCCTCTGAGAGTCCCCAGTGCCATTAGGGGGGAGGCGGCGAGAGCACACTTGAAGAATTCGAGAATAATCAGCCTCAGGTATTAATGTTTTGCTTTAAGATGTGAAAGATAAGGCATTGAAAGAGCCTGATTTTGAGAAAAGAGGGTGTTAAATAAGACACAGAGCTGCCTGTCTGGTTCTGCACCCACTTGCCCAAGGAACACGTAGCATCCCACGTATGCTGTGTGATCAGCAACGCGATGGGGACACGGCGCAGAGGCGATGACCCAGGGCCGAGTTCCCTTCCCAGCTACACTGGCGGCAACCAAGAGAGAATCCCCTGGCTAGCCTGGCCTCGCGGCGTTTCAACAACCCTTCTCGCACGTCCTTCAGTTCAGGGCTTAGTCTCCGCAGAGATTTCTGCCCAGAATGTACGTGACTCCACTACTTCTGTTGAGGAAAACGTTTTCCTATCTGATGGGAGAACTGAGGGAAACGGGTCTCCTTTCAGGCCTTTCATGTCTTGAATGCGGGCTTTGTCTCAGCACTACAAAACCAGACTGTAACGAGGACAGCTTGGCACCCACCCTAATGCAAGGGGAAAGAAGCTTTCCAGCTTGCCTCTCTTTCCCTTTGAAAGTTCCCCCCATAATTAAAAGCAAACTTGTTTTTTTTTGTCACAAGATGAAATTCCTTTGAGTAGCAAACCCGAGCAAAGTCTGCGTGTTACGTACTTCTCGCTTTAAGCCTTAGCTCTGTGGGCAATGAAACATCCGATAGGCTCTTACTAGGCTGGGGTGCCAGGGGAGCCTCAGTTGTGGGCTGCACATTGCTGTGCTGTGACCACCTGCCCGGGAGCCTTCCTGGTCCGCAGCAGCACCAAGCACCCTTCTCCATGCCTTGACCCTGGTGGTACCTCCTCCAGATCTCCTATAGCCCCATTGCTGTGACACTAATGCGAGAGAATTGTCTTCATCGCTTCACTCGCCACCTTCCTAAATAAGTGTCTCGTGCACAGCGTAAGCACCTACTGCTATCTGCCTTTCGATTTAATCCAGCTCGAGTTCAGGCTTATTTGAAGGTAGCTGGAGAACAGGAAGGCATCTGGCCTCCAGAAGCCTGCTGAGTTTATGGACTGGGACACTTCTGCAGGTGTCCTAACCACACAGCACAAGCTCTGGAGTCTTTAAAACGTAACGAGCACAAGGGGGAGGGCTGCCGCGGCCCATCTGCCCGCTGGGGTCAGAGGGGTAGGCAGAAAGTGCGGCCGCACCGCGAGCCTGTGCGTGAGCTCGTCCACTGATGCACCAGGAGATGCCCCCGGCGCCGACCTGCAGCTCCATCGCCGTCCTTCACACGTGGCCTCCTCGACCCGCACCAGCCCTCGAGCACCTTGTAGGACTTCCCAGCACTCGGCCTGGCCTCTGGCTACGCTTTGTGCCCAGTTGCGGGCCAAGGACAACCAGCGTATTCCTAGTTCCTCAGCTTCCTGTGACGCTGTCACTACCATTGGTTCTCAATCTGATCTTAACCACCGAGAGCAGCTGCCCGTGTTTCAGCCATGTCACCGCTGTACTCGGCTCGGGAATTAATTCCACTGATGACATTGCGGCTGACGTGCCGGCTTTTATGCCAAGGGGAAATCTTGCCGGGTCACAGAAGTGCATTCTGTTCTAGCTGCAAGAAATACAGGATTCCTTCACTTACCAAAGCCGCACAGGTATTTTCTGCACCAGATGGAAACAAATATTTTTTACTAAGATCTGTTTCCACCAAAAGCATATATAAAATAAAAGAGGGAGAAATATTTGAGGTTTGCGGTGGTTGGAATCTACGCACAGAAAATTAATGCTTTGACATATATTTTGCGCTTAATCTTTTGTGGCAACTTTTTTACATTTGTAAGAGTTATGGATTTTAAAAGTCACAGCTAAGATTGCTTAATGAGCATTCACCACCCTGGAAGTGGAAGCAAGGCTGATGTGGTTTAGTCAGCTGTTAGCTTTATTGCCTCTCTTCTGTACTAAAAGTGACAAGTTGAACACATTATAGAGAGCTCAGATGTGTTATGTAGATGAAGCCTGCAGCAATATCTGCCTGCTCTCTATTATTTATGATGTCTATATAATACAATGGACTGAGATTTAAGCCATTGTGATGCAGTTTGTTTTCCAGGGTTCTAAAGTACAGCACATTTTACAGAGAATTGCATCTCTGTTACATATTAATCAAATCCATCTTACATGCAGCTCTTACACTGTAAACTAAAGGGAAAGAAAGATTAAAGCGCTTGGCTTTTCCTCAGCTGTCAAGGACTGGCAATAAAATAATAATAAGGGCTTCTAAATAATGTGTGTGTGACAGGCCTTTGCTCAGCTGTACAGTCCTTTATGGAGGTTAACTACAAAATAAGTTCCAGTGAGTGATTGAGAACAGGCGAGTGTGTAATACTGCAATGCCAAGCCCCAAATAATTCCTCACAAAGTCCATTTGCAGAAATCTGCCCCTCTTGCCAAGGCAAAGTTTGCTGCCGGTCCAGGCACTCCGCAGGGGCATGAAGAAGTTAACTCCTTGTGCCCAACTTTCCAAACCCTGTCCTTTTGAACTCACCTCAGCTGTAGCCTATTAAACCAGAAAGCCCAACTCCAGGAACCAGAGCCAGTCTTCCCCCCCCTTTCTTATTTTATTATTATGAAAGCCATGGGAAAGCTATTTTATTATAAAATATATAAAAGTCTGTAGAGGTCTGTGGTTTCAGATTTTTCTTTTTCATCATTAGTAGGGGTTTTGAAGATCAAGACATGGATTTTTTAACAAAAGCCTAAATCACTGGAAGTTTTTAAGATGGCATGAATTGTGGAATTTATTGGATTTTTTTCCCCCTTTCCCTTCCTCCCTTGGCTTTTTTTGCCAGGCAGCCTTTTAAAAGTTCCTACGTCTGCTCTGCCTTATAACCCCCATCAGCAGAAGGGCTGGGCAGGCTGCAGCTCGCAGGTGGTCTGCCTGCTCCCCATCGGGTTATTTTTAGAGTCCTGGGGAGTGACAGAGCAGAGCGTGGACCTGAGCAGGGGCTGCTGAGCCCGTCACGGCTCACATGATGCTCATCCAGTGACAGGGAGCGGTGGACATGGGTGGCTCGTGCCGCCTCCGTCACTGCCTCTGCGCACGGCCTTGGCAGCAGCGCTGGCCCCGAACGGCAACAATCACTGGTCTTTACAGAAACTCATAGGTGAAAAAGCGCCAGATAAGGGCAAAGCATAACTCTTCATATACAGCCTGGTGCAGACAGAGCAAATAAACAGGGGGCCGTGTGGAAGGGAGCTGCCCCTGGAGGGACGTTGGGCTCCGAGTTAGGGACATCGCAAAGTTTAACGGCATTTAAAGCTGGGCCTTCAGCTTGGTCCGTTGTAATGATTAGGTTACTGGAAAAAATGTTCCTCCCATCCAGGGGCTTGTTCTGAGGGAAGTGGATGGGTGTTTGGATGGGGCATTTTGGGGCTGGCTCATCTATAAATCTAACAATAAAAACGAGTGGTAATTTTAGGACCACTAATGCCAAAAGCAGTTAGGAAATCACAGGACGAGCAAACCAGTTTTGGGCTTCGGGGCACCATCTGGCTGCTGCAAGCAGTGAGGGAGGACTCATACCCTCCCCAAACACCGTGGTGCCCCCGCCAGCCGCTGCCACCCCTCCCACAGAAACATCATTGCTTCCTTGCTCATCTAATACACCGGGGCAAATGCAACGTTTGCTCTCAATGAACTGTCTTAAAATGCCATTATACATTTCCCTTGGGTCAGGGTGGTATTTTAAGTACATCGCCATGAAAATAAGATGTTCTCTAGCATTTTTTGTATTTCTCTCAGTACTGTGAGCCTCTCTTTTTTTCCCCACAGAACTGCTAGAATTTTGGATTTTGATTTTACTGCATGTTTTTTGCAGCATGTTTCTCACAGCACCGTATGTTCTGGATCACACAGGTGTTGCAGACACGAGTGCTTTGGAGTCTAGGTGTGTGCTTCATCTTTTCTCCTTTTTTAATTAAAAAAAGAAACAATAAAAAATAATCCTCCTCCCAAATCTAACTGATTTCCTGCACAATGTCCTAATGGTTTCAAGTTTATTCCTATTTGCACTTGCTCTGCCTCAGTGTCACATCTTTGTCTCTAACAAATTTACTTCTAATTGGCACTACTGCATGGAGGAGAGGAGGAACCAGCTTTCTTCAGAGTAGCACGGATTATAATTGCAAATAATAAATAAACACAAATGCCCTTAAGTCCCGAGTTCTTGGACATGGTTTTCCAGTTAGCTGCAAAGTGCATTTTTAAACTTCATTCCTACTTCTACTTTGCCTCATATAACTACCTCACTATGTGACCGTCAGGACAACTTTAGTGATATTTGCAGTTTTTCTTTGCCTCCGAAGCTCCCAATTCAAGAGGCCGGGGGAGAATCTAAGCTTTCATTTCAAATACGGAGAAAGTAAATTCCACTCCTCACGGTTCCGCAGAAAAGCTTGAAAAACACTTATGGCTCAAAAGGCTGGAAACACGAACGCGAGCCCAACATGTATTCCTTCAAAAATCTCATTATTCGAAGCAACTCTTATCATCTCCTCCGGGCGGCCAACGCTGAACTTCTCCACTTGCTGGGAGCCATCTTAGAGCCTCGCGCTGCCTTTTGGCTGTATCTACCAGGAGCCAGGAGCAGAAATCTCTTTGAAGTAGGGGCTGCCAGGAAGAACTGCCTTGGCTTTTAATTTTCCCCAGTGAATGGGAAAAGATACATTCTGGAAAGAGATCAAAACGACACAGAAGGAAAAAATGACCCTGCCGTTCTAGCAGCCCTTAAAGGTTCCTCCACCCGAATACGGAAAGTTCCCGAATCCGAGCGCCAGAGAGGTGCCCTCCAAGTCCACACGGCTAGTGGGGTACAGGCGTTTCCCCGAGTGTGCAAGCAACACCTCAGTGGATAAACTGGAGCCGGCCATGCAGGGGAGCAGCCTGGTTTCGCCGGCCACGCTCTGCATGGAGAGCGGCCTCCATGCCACCTGACACCCCGAGATCACTTCTCAGGCTATGGGAAATGAGCTGGGAAAACACAGCCTCAAACCTCCTGTGGTTTCGGTGCCTGCGTCAGGCGAGGCGAGCAGAATGCAAAGGGAAAAAAAATCCCTTTCAATTCCCCCTTCTGCCTGGCCCTGAAAAGCAAGCACAGTGCTCCATTCAGGAGGGGATTTACCGCAGGGTTTGGAAAGCACTAAGTGTTCGACAGGAATCTTGCCCTGACTGAACCTACTTACAAACCCCGACGTTAATAGGCAGCACTGTGAGGAGCCAGCGGCGCAGTGTGCTGAGAACAGGGTTGTAAGTCACGGCGCGGGTTTGCTGAATGAGCTTGGGACCAGCTGCATCCCTTTACTCCCTCAATAACGCACTGATATGGGCACATTCATTTTCCTGCTGCAAGCAGCTCGCAGAAGAGACGTGCAGCCCATCCAAGGAGAGATTACTGTGGTAGCAGATGTATGCTATACTGCAAATAGTAAACTCACAGAGCCCAAATCCGACCCAGTACAATTTAGTTTTGCACAAATCCTTTGGAGAAAGCATCACAAGATGCTCTACAGCAACAGCACGATGGGTCCTGCTCACCACGTGCAACCACTCAGAACAGCAGGGAATGCCAGACCAATCCAATTGCTGTGTTTGACCCCATCCAAGCTGGACATTTACCCCACTGGGGCTTCAGCATCTCCAGCTGGATCTCCATGCCCTCACATCGCAGGAGACAACGCACCTCTGTTCCTTTTTGCAGAGCACTTGGAGACCCTTCGCTACACAAGGCTGCGCTCCTATTAATACCCTAGGATCCTGCACCGCCCACATCTGGGTCACTAACCCCCAGACAGCACAAACTACTTTGGGAAACAAAGTTCAGCCTGTGAAAACCTCCAACTTTAATAGCAGCCAAGCACAAATTCACTCAGCCTGGTAATGACATGGCAAAAATGGAAATCTAAAGTCGTGTAATAGCCTAGTATTTAGCACTGGAAGCAAAGAAAAGCAAATCAGTAGTTTTTAAGGGGCAACCTGAGGAGAGGAAGTGACTCAGGGGAGAGCAGGGAGAGCTGTTCCAGTTAAATGGGCCGGCACAAGTGAAAGATCAACCCCCAGCTGTGGAGCCCTCTGAGAAGAGGAAGAAAGAGGAGGCCAAGGCTGGAGAGGAAAGGGGGGGAGAAGAGGCAGACCCGGCAGCTGAGCACGTCAGAGAGGTGGGATAAGGCAAATCCATAAGGGCTGCAGAAGCCCAGGAAGACAACTCCTTTTTTTCTGAAAAAAAAAGGAAAAAAAAGACCAATAATAAGAGGTGAGCAAATGTAATCGGGAGTGTCAAGGCTTCCTCCTTTACATCCTTGGCTTTAAATCTTAGTTGAGGTCTGCACGTGGCGCTCCAAACAGAAGCCGCCCCTCGCCGAATGCGGCACGCTGCAATCGCTACCTTGCTCCATCTTGCTTTAAATAGGCAATAGCCCAGCGCTGTGTCTTGCGCTGATTATTCAAGAGCCATTATGGTATCAGTGAATGTCTCTGATTGCATTTAATTCAAGTAGGCAATATATTTTGAATTCAACTTGCTGCAGAAAGCGCCAGTGTTGCCGGCCCCGCCTCCAAAAGGGGCATGGAGCATTTGAAGCGGAGCGGGTCGCATCCTGCTGCAGGTGGTGACCGTGTCGTGTCGTTTCCGGCTCTCCGCAGGGCCCTGCGCCCACCGACCTGCCACTGGAAGGGCCACGGGCCTTCTCTCCCGCTCTTGGTGGCCAGCAAGGAGGGTAGCGGACCTTGTGCTTCGCCCGGCCCCGCTCACGAGCCATACGGCTGAAGCGGGGCTTTCCTCACCACAATACCCCGCGGCAGCCAGGCCGCCGCCTCTCACCACGGCCTGCAGCCCACGGCCCCTCATAACATCCCCCTTTTCCTCCGCGCCCAGCAAATTCTCCATCTCCGCCATGCAGTACGTGGACATAAAACCCTCAGCCTCTCTGGAAACCTCTGGGCTGGCGTAAATAAGCGGGAGCCGCCGGCGCTGCGACGGCACCGGGCGCGTCCATATTTTTAAAGCAGCCCATTGTACGTCTCTGCCTCGCGCCTCCCGCCACAGCAGCCGCCCAGCCCCACGCTGCAGTGAAGTATTAACTCATACTGCACACAGTTTGTCTCCGAGGACCCTCTTGGCCCCTTCGTCATCCTGTGCTGACATTTTAATCGCGCTTTTGTGGGAGCCGGCTGGCAGTTTGTCATCAGGAATGGCGCGGCGAGGGGCCAGCGCGGGCTGCTCGCGGTGGCGGCTGCCGAGGGAAGCAGCCCATTCTGACAGACTGAGCAATAATCTGAACTTACTGCGCTGAGCCTGTGGGACACCAGCCGGGCCGCTTTATCTTCTTCATTAAAGTGCGCTCAAAAAAAAAATCCATTTTCCTTTAAAGTCTCAGGAACAGATGGAGTAAAATTAATTGCGCCATTAAGTCCCGATAGACAATACCAGAGTGGTTTTCTTTCAACAGTGCATGTGTGTTACAAAGTGCTCTTCGTAAAAGGCAATTACTGCAACATTTGCCATAAAATAAAGGTTGCTTTAATGGGCAATAAACACAGGCTTCAAATTTTGTATGAAATGGGTCTCCAAAGGGCGCTGTTATAGGCAGCTCAAAGGCACAACTGACTTTAGTGTTTCTGCTCTGGCTCCAGCTCAGCTAGTTGGGAGAACAATGATTTCCACCCTCGGATATTTTCCGATAGAATTATGTATGCCACGTTAGCTCATCGCCTGGCCTCGCCATCCAGTTTTTTCCGGTCAGGAAGCGGTGGTGCAGGCGGCCGCCGGCTGCCCTCGGGGCTCGGCGAGGCCACGCAGGCCCGGGCGCAGGCCCCGGCCTCTCCTCTTACCCCGGCTTGGTTTGAGGCAAGGCCCGACATGTTTTATTTGTATGTATTTCCAACTCCATTGAAAATGCCCTGCAAACTGGATACCACATCCTCACAAAGAGCAAGGAGGAGACTATAAAAATGTGTGTGGGCAGCGTGCGGAAGACAATGACTTCGCTGTGAGCTTTGCTCTCTGGGCACAAAGGAAAAACAAAAGCAGGCCTTAGCCCACCAACTTGGCATCAAACGGATCTTGAGGCATCCTCGGAACAAGCTCGCCCGGCGTCCAAACCAGAACAAAACAAGAGAACCACGTCGCTCGCACCAAAGGCCGCGTTGTACCCGTCAACTCAACCCGAGGCTGGCCCTGCGACAGCCGCGCGGCGCGCGCAGATTCCTGTTGCACAAAGTCACCAGCGATGCCGCAGGGGCTGCCGTGCGCGGCCCGCGCTCGCCCTTGGGGAGCACCGAGCGCTCCCCAGGGCCTCGGCACGTCTCGAGGGTGCGGGGCAGCCCCACGGGCCCACGCACTCCTGCATAAGAAAGCGGTTTCATTCTGCTTGCAACTCGCTCAGATTTATTTGAAGAGGAGGGGAAATCATTTCAGTTCATTGTACTTTCACATTCCAGTAATTACAAAGAGAGCATGACACAGAAATGATCCATTAATTGAAATATGGGCTACAGGAACTCCAATATTTATAGTGTAAATCCATATTTAATTAAATAAAGCCAATAATGCTCATTTCAAAGGGAACATTGAATCCTTTTATTTAACCATGTAGTTTATGCAGTATGTGGCCATTTCTCGTTGACCTCTCTTAGTAAAGCACTCTGGGTGAGTGAGGAGGAGAGGAGATGTATGGGTGCTGCTCAGCTAACTTGAGAAATGCCCCGGACGCTGTAAAGCAATCGCTGCTCGTAGGGCTACTTTAGATCCCTGCTACGATGTCTGGTAATAGCATCAGTCAGCACCTCTGACTGAGCAGCTTTAATCACCCACTTAATTGCCTTAATCGCCTTTTACATAACTAAGAAATCACAACACTGCAATTGTCTGACTCTGACACACAGTAACATCAGGGGTGTGACATTAATGACGTAATTATATTAATTGCCGCAGGCTAATGTTTCAGGATCTCGGAGTGAGAAACGCCAACCCCCCCAGCCATGGCTGCCGCCTCCTGGGTGCTGCCTGAACGCAGCGTAGCGGCCCGCGGCAGCGCGACGAAGCATAAAGGCGACAAGACACCGCTTAGCACCCTGACCACAGCAAATCCATGCAGCCCTGGCTGCCCTCCACCTCTGCATATGTAGTCAGAGGCTGCTGGGGGCAAAAAGCTAGCTATCTTCTGTTTATCCATATCAAAGTAAGGTTTTTAAATATAAAAGCTTTTATATATATATATATATATCTATGCACACACCTACATGCATACACACACAGATGCATATATAAACACATAAATGTACTGCTACTATATATATAGTGTGTATACTACTGTATATGTATACCTAATTTATATATATATGTGTATGTGTGTATATATATATACACATATATAAACTACTTACATGTAGGAGTCCCTTCTGAACTCACTATGAGAATTATTACTCAGCTGAGACCCGGTAAGGCTCCATGCATGCCATGCAGTCATTGCCCGTGACATCCCAGGAGCGGTGTGCCAGAGCGTGCCGAGGGAGCCCTTCCGACACCACTGGGAAGGTCTGTCCAGACGTAACCAGCCTCTACTCGCAATAACGCTTTCATTCATCTGACCTGTATTCAGATACTGCTTTCCTTTCAAAAAATCCTACTGCTTTTTTCCTTCAGGTACTCTCAACATCTTTCCTTGCCATGGTGCTGATAAAGTATGAAGCTATTCCCTATTTCCATTAGCACTCAGCTGGCCACATCAACGACTTCCATTTCTTGCAAAATAAGGGGTGAGATGCACTGGGTGGCTTTGCTCCAGGACAAGTTATTTGCATAGGTGCAAGATGGTAGAAAAGACCAGGAACCGTCCTCTGCACTGACAGGCGTGAAGACAGGGGCTCGATTGTGCAGCAAGCCTGGCTTTAGGGTGGCACTTAGCAGCTCAAAAGCCCAGCAGCCTTCTAACTCAAAGGGCTGCTTGTGGATCAGCTTACCTTGCCAATGCAAATTAAAAAAAAAAAAAAAGAAAGAAAGAAAAATGGATGCAGACTTTATCCTGGAATGGGTATTATCTGTCACCTCATAGCTCCCACAGAGCCAGCTGAGAGCACAAAAGCCAACATAAACTCCTATCATATGCTTTGGCTAACTGGAAGGAAATGTAAGCACATAAATACACCTGGCTTGGATCAAATTAAGACTGTTAAGACGTTCCAGGAATGCATACACCTAAAACTGAGTAACCTGCAACTACAGCTTCATGTTGCTCTTATGTGCCAAAGTGCACCTTAAAAAGAGAGTTTTTGTTGCACTTTGCTGGTTAAAAAAGCTCAGTTACCTTTGATGACTGATGAATTCTCACTGTTGGGCAACAAATAAAGGGGAAAAAGGGAAAAAATAAAGGAATTTTCTTGGTCCTCACCTGCCTCTCGTTCAGGTCTGCGGTGGTGTGGAAATATTCTTACCTGAATTTGGCTATTGGGTGTACCTAGAAGTGCTAGAAATCAGTGCCGATGCATTTTATGAGACGCTCAGCTGCCTCTTGCAGCTCTGCCATTGCCAGCGACGCAGCGCAGGAGGCCCTGCCGACGTTGCTGAAGGCTTCGCGTGGCAGGGAGCACGGATTTCATTACTTTTTAACATCTATTTACACCAGCTTCGCTATCTTGAGAGCTAGAGAGGCATCCTCCTATGAGCCACGTGACATAAACAAGATGCTAAGAGCTTTCGGGGCTTTTTAGTGCTAATGACAATTAATAATAAATGGTTATTGTAATAATCTGTCCAGTAACAGGCTCCATGGGTGCTCAACGCACTTCGTGCGCCTTGAGATCTTCTGAAGATGACACCTACGGTTATGCACAAGCCGAACACCCAGAAATGGAGGCACCGTAAAAGTAAAGGGAGAGAAACAGCAACCACTGGGAGTAAAACAACTCAACTGGATGAGTAGATGCCCTAGGATAACCAGCATTTTGGTCGTGGTTGTAAGCAAAATAGGCTGAATTGATGGCTGCTGCAAGGGGTTTAGTTTTGATTTCTGCTACACTGTGGTCCTTAATGGCCCCATCTCCAGAGCCCCCAACACATTTTTTTTTGAGCAGTTCTTTAAAAGGGTAAATAGATAACACCGGGAAAAGGCACACCTACCGAGACCCACACTTCCCACCGCTTGCCTAGAGTGCATTTAGACTTGGAAGCTTGTTAGGCCAAGCAGAGAGGGATGGGAAGGCATGCACAAGCAGCATACAAAAAGAAGGAAAGCCAAAGAAAATCTGCAGAATTCCCCAACCTGTGGAAGGGTCTTCACCTCCCCTGTTCTGCATTGCTGAATTCAGAGATGTCAAACACTTTATTGCTCCAAAGCTAATTATTATGAAAGGTCAAAATAAATAGTCACACTTGCACATAAAGCTGCTGTTAACACAAGGAAGTAGACGGCTCCAATTTACAAGCTATTTGGTGGTTATAATTACACAACTCCTTTTGCCATGAGCTTGCAACCATTTGGCTTAATTGCGAGCCAGAGGGGAGAGGAGGGATGGTGGGATATGGGATACCTCTCCCGACGGCACTTCCCTGGGGACAACGTGCCCCTTGTTGAGGATATGGGAATGTCGGCTCTTGAGGGCTCCTTGGACACGTGTGGGAAGGAGGAGGAAGCAGCGGAGCGAGGCAGCAAAGGGTTAACCCTGCAGCCCATTAGAAATGTCCTTCAGTTTGGTGTCTGTTTTTCCTTACAGAACATTAAGCGCAGTGGGGCAGTCAGAAACCCCTGTGGTGCCCCCATTAAAAAAGATCAAGTCGCACATGTCGATATCACAGCTTCGCCCATACTGTAATTTGTCTGACAGCGGCTAATGCTGCTGGTAGTGACCAGGCAAGACTGGGCTGCCTTTTTTTTTTTTTGAGGAGAAAAAGGAAAAAAAAGAGAGAGATCCAAATCCCTTTAAAAATGTTGTGGTCACACAAACTGCTTTACAATACAAAGATGCCATAAGCATTTCTCCTGCTCCTCCCCTCCCTCTGGAAACAGGATAAAGCCCAGCACACTCCATAATAATCCCAGCAAATGCACTGCCAGCACACAAACAAAATGCTGTGTTGCAGTCAAAGCACCTTCCCTCTTTCCTTCCCTCCTTCCTTCTTTCTTTCCTTTCTCCTTAATGCCAAAGGCATTAGAAGAGATGAGGAGCAGTCCGTTGAGCTAGGTGAAACACTAATCCACTGGCCTTACTTTGCTGGGAAACTGGGTTTGAATGAGGCCCAAGGCATAAATGAAATGGCTTTAGTGATCTCAGTTTAATTCTTAATAGGCCACAACAGGCATTGCAGATACAGAGGATACAATATTAGGAAATCAAACCCTTTCAGAATTGGTTTTTTTTTCCTTTTGGCTAACGAGGGTCAGAAGAGAATTAGTACAGAAAGCAAAACCTGAGGCCAGCCAAAATAGCCCTGTCCATCCAGCCCCACCGAACGAAGCCCTGGGGAGCCCCAGTGGCTGAGGAGCTGATGCCAGGAAGCCCCGAGGCGCTTCCAGTGGCCGCCGGGCACCGCGGAGCGCGTCCTGCAGGGTGGCATGCGCCACTCGCGCGCCCTGGGTGCTCCCGCAACCGCCAGGCAGGCTTCTCATTGCATCGTGTGGCATCAGGAAAGCCACAGGCACCTCCACACCAAGTGGAGCGGGAGGAAAGAAAATCCATCAAATTCCCAGCCCTTGACTTAACATCCTTGGAAAAAACAAACAAACAAAAGACAATGCTAAGTTGACTGGGTAAAGGGATGCTTCTGTCATGTTTACATGGGAATTTTAGTTGCTTTCAAAGTTTCTTTTTTAAGCTACAGTTGCTACAGTGGATAGATTTACTGGAGGTCCCAGGTGGAAAGTCAAAGCTTTTAAATGGAGATATTTTGCAAACACCGACTGTCAGTACCGAGCAAGATCAATTTTGCTTTGTGGGAGAATAACGTGTCACTTTTTCATTCGTAAAAAAATAAGGGGGGGCAGAAGAAAACAAAATAAAACCCAAAAGACTGCTAATAGAGCCTGGAAAGAAGCCTGCAGTGAAATAGGAGTGTGGGGAGATTTGGTAAAATATTTTGAAGTGCAATGACAAAGCCAAGCTTGCAGCTAGCTCCTTGTGGGTCTGGCCCTAGCGGCTGAACTCCAGATCCTGCAGGTTTGGGATCACTATCTTCTCTATCCGGGCACAGCTAAATTGCCATCAGCCCCGAGTGCAGCCATTTGAACCCTTGCTGGCTTAATGACTGCTCGAAGCGCGGGGCGCATGCCGAAGTCCCTCCACACTCCGGCTCTGCCCGCGCCGGCCTCGCGGCTGCTCCGCGCCTTCCCCCCACGGCTCGTCAGGAGCTCGCCGCCTGACTGCTCAGCAGACCCACACAACCCGAGGGCTTCGGCCGGCCTCCCCTCCCACCTCAAAGGCAGCTTTGTCAGCGCCTCGGTGGGAACAGCAGCCCAAGGGAAGACCCAGCCTGTCCAGAGACTCTTCCGATGCAGGATGTGCAACTGCACAAGGATGCACAAGAAGCTCCCACTGGCCCAGGACACCTCATGGAGAAGCCCAGGGCTCCCGGTGTGCTCTGCAGCTTCACTCCAGCCACCTCGGCTCTAGCAGCCCTGCAGGAGCAGTGTCTACATGTGAGGCTCACGACCCCTCACCTCTAGGGAGCCACAGGCGAGGCAGTGCACGGCACCGCAGCCCTGCCCCAGCGCCCCTCCTGCCACAGCCCCTGCAAAACCTCCCGGCATGGACACAGAGCGCAAAACCCAGCAAATACCAAGGGGAAAAAAAGCCCTCCAAAAGCCACAAACACCCCTAGCTCCGTTTGCTAGGATAACAAAAAAGTGACTTTATGGAATATATGGGCTACAGAGCTATATAGGCATAAATCCTTCAGGAAGCTGTTTTATCTCACCACACAGAAATTTAATCACTCAACTCACTGCCCATCAGCATGGTGAAATACATCTTAGTCTTGACGCCTACAGAAAACAAGGTCTTCTCATAAAAGCTGCTAGCAATGACATACTAGATGTATATATAGCCATCACTTTTACGGAACCGGGAGACAGCATTGCCCAGCCCTGTGGCCTAATGAATCCACAGAACAGTGCCTGCTGCTGGATGCAGAAGCATTAAAGTTGGCAGCGCAAGGCTCCATTACCATTCAATTGACGAAAGTGCCAAGGGAATTGGGATACTTGGAAACTTTGCTGGGTGAAACGCCTGGAGCTGGTACCGGGCAGCCCCTTCTGCATGGGGTGGCCTCTTGGCCTGGCTTCTGCCGCTTCCCCATAGCCAGAACAGGCAGTGCAGGAGGGAGTTTGCTCAGCTGGACGGACCTGAAGCTGCACACGGAGGAGGAGGTGATACGTGGAGCCACGTGCACCAGGGCTTCCCTGTTAGCCAAGGTGCAACCCGCCCCAATAATGTATGCCTGTGCGTAATGGTCTGAAAGTACTATATTC